>CM019826.1:3000000-3348173 GCA_009763385.1 Coix lacryma-jobi var. lacryma-jobi
GCTTCAGATGTGTGGGACAGCTTCCTTGGTGGTACCTACGGCTACCCTGACCCAGGACAGAGCTCTCGGCAGCCTGGGGACGACGACGAGTGACAGCTTCGCCTGCAGCCTTCTTTGTGTCATCTGTGAGCTTCACGTTTACCTTTTTGGAGATAGATGACAAAGGGGGAGAGATAGTTGATTAGAGCTTCCAGACTTCATGTTATCAGTTATGTATCTTGTATCTGGAGTTTTGTAATGCAGGTGGTTTAGTTATCAGAGTTTGAGCTTTATTGTAATATCATGAGCTATGTATGAGTTCTTTTGTGTATCTGGTGGCAGAGACATCTTTGTGATGAGACATGATCCTTATCTTGTAATATAATCTATCTTAGTGGTTGTGGACTTGAGAAATCTTTGTGTGAGTGCTATGTGTGTGATATGAGTAGTAGTTTATTCTTCATAACATGTTTACTTACTAGTGTGTTGCATATGTCTTGGTGTATTGTTTTTCATGTATTGACTTGTGTGATATATCTTGTCATATGCATCATGATCTATATTGCTCACACACTTGCATTTCTAGGATGCAATGATTTAGGGGGAGTTTCCAACTCACCTTAGTATGTGCAAATTGACATTTTGAGGTCCTTTATGAATTCAATTCATATTGCAAATATTAAGGGGAAGCTCTTCATAAATCATTGAACCCATAAGCTTAATTGTTTATCCTTTGGTAAAATTTAATCAAGATTGTCATCAATCACCAAAAAGGGGGAGTTTGAAAGTGCATGTTGCACTTAAGTGTGATTTTGGATGATTTGATGACAATGTTGGTTAAAGATCTAATATGTTTGCTAAGTGTGACACAGGGAAATGATTATCTCACTATGTACTTGAAATGTAATGCAAAGCTAAAATGATGGATTGTTGTATGAAGATCATGTCACAAGCACAAAACAACAATGAGAATGATATTGGTATAAAGGGTTATCGTATTGTGGGATAATCATAGTGCATTTATGATTGCTAAGAAATGATTCAAAATGAAGCATGGTTGAATGGCTTGAAATGGTGAAGATAGCAAGGAAAGAGTCTTTGAGGTACTAAGCAAGGGTGAAGGGCAAGCGACGGCTTGGCGGCCGAAGAACCTAGCTAGAGTGAAGAAGAAAGTACTTGCATTTAGTCGAAGGATCAATCAAGCTTGAAGATCGCATCTAGTGGAGAATCAACATTCCTAGCAACAATATTGATTGGAGTGACTTGGCACATTTGGAACTTCATTATATCACTTGCATGGAGTCAAGTCACATGTTCAAGATGGCTATGCTCGAGGAATATCTACTTCTAAACATGACAACCATTCCTCTCGGTATGGAAAATGAAGTCAAGCGGCTTTGGTTCAAATGGGGATCAACTCAAGAGGTTTAAAATTCGTATTTCAATTTATCTTGAGTAAATAGGAAAGCCGTACTATTAAGAGGGATGCAACATATAGTAGATGATTCTTCATAAGTGCTCAAACCAACCTAAGTGAGACATGAGAGAGCTAGAGCTAACTTTCGGCTTTTTGCTGCACTGTCTGTCCATACCGGACATGTCCGGTATGCATACCGGACATGTCCGGTATGAGCCCACAGCAGTGCGGCCATCCTTCTGGCCTAGTGATGAACCTGGTGAAGGGAGTCCATACCGGACATGTCCGGTATGCATACCGGACATGTCCGGTATTTGCGGAGTTCTGTCTCGCAGCCTGTGTACGGGCGGTACTACCGACTCTTGCGTCGGTACTACCGTCAGGTACTACCGGTGTTATAGCGGTACTACCGGTGTTATAGCGGTACTACCGGTAGGCCAAATTTGGCCCAACACAGAGAGGTTGCAAAACCCCCACCTAACTGTCGGTACTACCGACCTGGTGGTCGGTACTACCGAGATCCTATTCGGGGTTTGAAAGATGGTTGGTTAAGGATGGTTCTCGCGCAGTTAAGTCATACCGGACATGTCCGGTATGCATACCGGACATGTCCGGTATTTGCGGATTGGTGGCTAACAGTATCTTTGTGATGAGCGGTACTACCGCCCCTTGGGTCGGTACTACCGACCGGTACTACCGAAGTTATAGCGGTACTACCGGTAGGCCAAAATTGGTCCAACTCAGAGAGGTTGCGAAAACCCTTGGTAACTAGCGGTACTACCGACCTTATGGTCGGTACTACCGGGCTCATTCGGGATGTTTGAAAGTTGGCCTGTTCAGTGTGTTTCTCTCGTAGCAAAGTCATACCGGACATGTCCGGTATGCATACCGGACATGTCCGGTATGAGCTGACTCAGCCAACGGCTAGAAAACGGCTAGTTTCGAATGTGGGCTTATAAATACCCCCAAGCCTCCACCTTTGGAGGCTGCTGATTCTACTGGTTCCCACACTCATTCTAAGCCTTTTAAAACACTTTCCAACCCTCTCTTAGTGAGTGATTGTCCTCTAATTGCCAAATCCATTTGTGGGTTGAGAGAGATTCAAAATTAGAGAGCAAGCCATCTCTTGAGCACTTGTGCAAATCGTCGACCTTGTTGTGCGCATTCGTTACTCTTGGACTCTACGGTCCTAGACGGTTAGGCGTCGCCGTTGAGCACCCAAGAGATTTGTGAAGTGCCTCGGAAAGTTTGTAAAGGTTCGATCTCTCCTCAAAAGAGATCAATTAGTGGAAGGAGCATTGCGGGTGAAATAGACCGCGGCTAGAGTGACCCGTGGTGTCCTCTAGAGCCCACCTTTGTGGTAGCTCGCAGCCGGCTCAACGGAGAGTAGGACCCGAGGGGGTGCCGAACTTCGGTGAAACAAATACCGTGTCTTTCCTTTGTGCTTTACTTTCGGCTATTTGTTATTCTTCGTTGCGCTAGTTGTTTTGCAAGCAATCAGTTCTATATATACATCATACATAGTGATTGCAGGTTGTGTGAGAAATTGGAGAAGAAAAGGAGCAGTCCTGCTCAACCCGTCCATACCGGACTTGTCCGGTATTGATACCGGACATGTCCGGTATTTGTTGACTACGCCCAAATTTGTTTATCGCTTGATCTAATCTTTGTGGTGCAGGGTGATAGCTTCTAGTTGTATTAAATATAAGTCATATACTTTGTGTTTTTCTCTTAAGGGGTTGTTTTACTCCGATTGGGAGTTTCCAAGTAATTGGAAACTCACATACTTATTGCTTCCGCATTATAAGTTGTAAATTTTCAGAAAAGCCTATTCACCCCCCTCTAGGCGACACCTTAGGTCCTTTCACTACAGTTAATAAGACTCATAGGTCTAAATTTTTTCATAGCTCTAGCATCTTCCACTTTGGGAATAAGTGAAAGCATAGCAAAATTAAGTCTTTTCAAGTCAAGCTTATTTTGATGGAAATCCTTAAACATTTCGACTAGATCATCCTTCACTAAATACCAGAACTTATGGTAGAAAATAAAGGAGAGCCCATCAGGCCCAGGGGCCCCCTCCGAATAACAGCTCCACACTGCCTCCTTAATTTCTATTTCAGAAAAAGGAGCAGTTAACAAGTCATTCTCACTATCTAAAACCAACTCATCCGGCCTCCAAAAATCCTGACTCCGAGCAACCGCCGGTCTATTCTCTTTCCCAAAGAGATTTTTATAAAAATTATCTGCAACAACCATCATGCCCTGCTGATCCTCTACAGGACCATTAGGGCCATCTAAAATTTGTACTCTCTTCTTCCTACTCCTTTGATTAGCTACAGCCTGAAAATAGGCAGTATTTCTATCTCCTTCAGCCACATCCCTCTCTCTAGATCTCTGCCTAGCCTTAATCTCCTCTAGGGCCCAAATCTTTTCTAGTTCCTCAGCTACCAAATCCATCCTACTTCTTTCAGCTAAAGAGAGGCCCTTAGAATCTAGAGTCTGTTCGAGATCATTGTATTCCAGAGCCAACTCAGATTTATATTTATTTAGCCTAGCTACTTCATTCATAGCCCAACCTCTCACTAATCTCCTTAGAGTTCTCACTCGAAATTGCCATCTATCCAAGCTATTTTTAGCTGAACAGGGTGTTCTCCAAGACTTTTCAACTATATCAGAAAAACCGTCCTGACTTAACCACCATTTTTCGAACCTGAAACGTTTATTACCAAAAAAGGCTTTATCCCCCATTTCTATAACCAGAGGATTATGATCACTAGGAACCCTATCTAAACATCTAACAGTAGAGAGGGGAAAACTAGAAAGCCATTCTGTAGAAACAAAAATCCTATCAATCTTAGCCATAACAGGACAATCTTGATTATTTGTCCAAGTAAACTTCCTATTAGGGGCATTCAACTCCAACAAAGCCCATTTATGCACCCATTCATTAAAAGCATCAGCCCACCTATAATTAATTCTAGGATTACTCTTATCAGAGGCAAATCTAACTAAATTAAAATCCCCACCTATGATAATAGGGCCCTGCCAGGTACCTAAAACCGAATGGAGCTCCCTAATAAAATCCTCCTTCCCTTCCTCATAAGGGGAGCCATACACTACTATTAATTTCCAGCTCAAACCAGATTTCTTATCTAATACCATCACACTAACCGAAAAGTCCAAAACAGAAACCAAGGTAGCTACAAATTTATCACTATTACAACCCACCAGAATACCACCAGCAGACCTTTTGGCAGGTAGGAAAAACCAAGAAAAAGGAATATTACCAGAAAGGTTCTTCAAAAAACCAGAAGGAAAAGATTCTTTTTTTTGTTTCCATAATACCCACAAAATCAGCTCTAGAACTACGAATTCTACTAATTAGAGCAGACACTCTTCCCAATTTTCCCAAACCTCTAATATTCCAAAAAAGGCCTATCATCTTTTCTTCTTAATTCTTTTCCTAATATCTACCTTACTCCAAGCTTCTTCTATTCTAGCCTCTAAAAGGTTTGGTTCCCTTAAACTATCAGACTCACTAGAAACCTTTTCCGGATCAACCTCAGCGTCATCCTGAACCGAGGGACCTGGCTCCACCGGCTGTGGACTTCTAACCAGCTTGCTTCCAACAGAAGGCGCTGGCTTGGAACCATCTAACGTCTCTAGAACCTCTTCAGGTTGACCATCTACTTGGGAACTCCTATTTCTACTTGCCTCTGAAACTAGAATATTTTTAGCTATAGCAAAGGACTCCTGTTCTACTACAGGAACCTCTAAACCAACCTTACTAGCAATATTGAGCATAGAGGGAATAAATAAAGGTTTTGACATAAAATTACCTTTTTCCACTTCTAGATTACTTTTCCTCTTGAGAGCTTGTGCCCTACTCAGCATGGAAGCACCATCCTGGGGAATCCTTTTGCTTTGCCTCTTAGGTAAAATGGGATTCCAGCCCCCATTCACAACACCCTTCTGCTTGGAGATCTCAGAGCCATCATCCAGACTTCCTTCAAGAGACCCTTCACCATTTGGATCAGACAAACCAACAGGTTCCTTAACCTCTTCTTTGCCCTGGCACCCAGACAGAGAAGGACTAGCACCACAGCTATACAGCCACTCTGTAGGCAACTGAAAACTCTCTTCTTCATGTACTTCCTGTTCCTCAAACGATCCATCCCAGGCCTCCACCCTATCCTCAATTTCCATAGCTTGAAGCAAATTGATGCAAGAAGATTCTACATCCACCCTGCCAGCCTCTTTTTCCAGGAACTCCAGATTAAAGAGTTGAGATAGATTTTTCACAGAGCTACCCCCAGCAGATTTCCCTTGCTTGTTTTTAAGCTCCCCATCTGGATTACTACCTTTACCAGGAGGCTTTGGGTCAAGAGAGGTGGGCTCAGAAGCACCATTATCAAGGTTATTGTCATTATTAGCCCCCTCAGGAACACCATCCTCACCAGAATTCTCACCACCTCCATCATCATCATCATCCTCATCAAAATCATCATCCCCTTTCTCAGCTACCTGGACCACACCTTCAGTTGTGAACTTAACCACATATAAATCATCTTTCAATTCCAAGAGCCTTTTCCTAGGGATCTTGACAGGGTTTCTGCACTTGACTTTGATCCTTACCATGGCAAAGAAACTAGAAAATAAAGAGTGCCAATCAACTTCCACCAGCTTACCCACAGTAGAAGCAACCTGTTTTAGAGTGGCCCAGTCACACCACTTCGGTGGAATACCCCTCACATGAACCCAAACCTCTGTTAGCCTGCCAACTGGCTCTATGTTACCATTCCATTCCTTCAGAGATAACATCACTGTTCCCTCCTCCAGATAAAAATAAGTTGACTTATTGATAACTATCCTATCAACCCTCAAACTCGGTGGGAACCTGACCAAATAGCTATATTCATCCATATTCCTCAACTGCCAATTCCAGTTAGGGTCAAAGAGCACTTTCAGATATTTGAGAATCTTCTCCTGATCTATATCCCCCTCCTCAACAGTAAGGACACCACAGTTTTCAAACCTAGACCAAAGCTTAAACCTCTCTCCATCCTGCACTACATCAACATGAAAGAAGCCCAATCCTTTGTTAGCACAACCTATATACTTCACAACCTGCTCATGATCTTTCCATTTTGGACACTTCTCAGCAATGTGGTTCTGTTTGAAGAACACAAAGCATACCTTAGGCTTGTTGCAGGTTGAGGTAAAATGACCCAACTCACCACAATTGTAGCAGATCACTTGACTAGCTTTGTTACCCACTGATTTCTCCTCCTCCCCAACCCCTGCCTTTTTCTGATCAAAGGAAGACGCCTCCTCAATCTGCCCGCCACCTAGCTGATCTGAAACCATAGATCTGACTTGTTGATGTTGTGTAGGCTGGCGACCCTGCTGAAGTTGGGTTGACTGCTGATGCTCTTTGTTCTTCCCTCCCTGAGAACCATCTCTCCCAGCAGGACGAGACCCCTGACCCTTATGAAACTGCTGATTAAACTGGTTCTGACCATGGAAATGACTCTGATGCTGACCTTGATTGAAAAAAGGATTGGGATGAGCATGATTAGGGAAGAACCCGAACGGACCTGGATGCGATGGATAGTGACCCATCGGTGGTGGGAAGAACTGCGGCTGTTGAGGGAACCAACCGCCTTCCCCCCAACCCCACTCCTCTTCCGGAGACCTCGGCCGCATCGGACCTCGGCCCGCACGACCCCGCCCAGCCATGTTCCTCTTCACGATCGAAACGAAAGACTCCTTGACGCCCGCACCCCAGATGTCAGCCGCAAAACTGAGACTCTTCGGAGGCCCCAACCAACGATCCCCAGGTCCAACCGGGAAGCAATCGCCTGGATCAAACTGCTTGGCCTCCCATCGGTCCTTCCGGATCCAGTTTGCTTATTTCGAATGGTTGATTGCGTGGACGAGTATGGTGGTATATGGCTTCACGTATAGCATATTTGGTTCACAGGTCACAACTTAACTAAACCTATCTTAGAGAAGTAAGTCATCAGTAACTGCTTAGCTGCAGCAAACGGAGGCGATACATGTATTTGTTGCCTTCAGACGCCGTTTGTTGGGCAACTTAATTAACGGCTTGGCCTGGGGGTTATCGCCAGAGTCGAATGACCCTCTAGACGGATCAAGTCTCCCGGAAGGCAAACACGCCCGAGCTGGAGGCTGGCGCGACAACATTGCTGAGTGAGCTGCCAGCACTCGGCACCTGTCACTTTCAAATTTCCGGTGCTTATCTTGCATTTCAACACCCCTCGATCTTGTCCTACATATAGTACTGATCTCCAAGCTCTGAAATTCTGAATCGCGAATCTGAGTTGGTCGGGCTAAGCCTGGGCTTCAGAATAAGGGCCCATACTAAATTACTAATAGGGCTTTCGTTTAACCGCACGATCCAATTTGCGCGCGCCGGAGTCCTGGGCCGCGCCTTTGATCTACCCGGCCTTATGGCGTCCGCGTCCGTGCAACACTTTTTTGCTGGGCCAATGTGTTCGAACTTCGAAGGGCAGCGCCACGTCTTCCTCCTGAACACGCTTTTGCTGCCGCCGCCGGCCCCGCCGCGCCACTTCCTGAACCCTTTTTACGTGGATGGTATGGTCCAACTCCCTCCCCCCCCCTCTCTCTCTCTCTCACACACACACACACTCGATATTCATCGTTAAAGTTGCTCCCTGGATAACCATCAATTGACAATTATTGGGGCATGCATGGGGCTGCACCATTTGATATATTCAGAGGTCGAGGTGGTTTACAGTCCCATAGAATCATGATCTGATCTTGGTGCTTCGAACTTCCCCATCTACGATGTACGTATCAAACGAATACGAAGATCAGTGTTCTATTCCACTTCCACACTATACGAATACGAACCTTCGTTCCTGCTATCGGAGGCTATGCGTAGAGCAGAGACAAACGCAAGCCTCTCTGTGTCTCTGCGCATATATAATCAGACTAGTAGGGATGGCGCGCCCCTGTGCGCCAACCGGAAAGTATTGTAATTTGTTATTCACAAAGTAAAAGCATAGGTATAAAATAGTAGAAAACTGATAAATATAATATACACAATAATGAGTTTCAAAATAGTGTCTTGTTCCAATTGTAAGCAATAGCTGGAGATGTCATTGCACTAAGACGGTAGCTAGGAGCGATGATAGCAGGAGTGGATTGCCAAGTTTTTTTTTTGGATAGGGAGAATACAACTATGAAAGTAAAAAATTGTGACAGTTTGATCGAAAATTGTTGATGGATATGCGGTGGACCAGAAATGCAGAAATCTCCTCGTTCCGGCTGAAGCAATGGTACCTGTGTACGAATTAAAAAGGAGATCTAAAACTTGATAGTTAAACCAAAAGAGATTAACAAACACATCTTACTTAAAAAATAATTCAGTGGGTGTTTGGGTAGGGAGCTTGTAACATGTTTTATTAGGTAGTAGGAGCAAAATAGATTGAAAGTATAACTGAGCAAGCTATTATCAACCTGTAAAAGAGTTGTTAGGAAGGTTAATAGCAATTATTGGATATAAACTGTCTCATAATCACAAAACGATGACAGTAGATATACATATGCTTAGCTAATCGACTCTCTCTCTCTCCGCCTAAAGCAATTGATGTCTATTTACAGATTAAAATGGAGGTCTGAAACTTAATAGTAAAAATAGAAGAGACCTAACAAACACATATTTTTTTGCAGATGGTAACTGTTACTGTCAAACAATTTGTTGGTGCTGCATACCCGTGGAGTCCGTTGTATATCTTTAGGTGGGTGATGTTGTGTGAGCATCAGGAGGGAAGTGTTGATCTAGCTTTACAGATGGTAAAAGAACACATTGTAAGAATGCATATAGCATCAGTTTAGAAATAAACATATACGTCATTGAATCCGTGTGTCATTGACTCCAGAATTTTATTGCAGTCAATATCTAGAATCTGTTAGCAGTTCATATGGCCCATATTTGCATGATGTATGTGAGATGGTTACATGTAGCTGTATAGCTATTGTAGTCTATAAGACAAAAACATTGCACTCCAACTTTTCACTGAAAGGGATAAATAAACTGTAAGGAAAAGATATTCCAGTGGGGTAGTACCTTGGCTCTTTCGGAGATGAGTTGACTTTTTTTTGTTCGACCTGTACAAGCTATGAGCATGGATCAGCTTTGGTGATCACTAAATTCCAAACAATAAATTTCTGGTAACTGCACGTATTTTTCTGTATTAGAAAGTTATCCACTGTTGAAAAGGGTAAATAAGCAGCAGACCAACACAACATGTATTAGAGGACTGAATGTATGCACGGCCAGGAATACATTTCTCATTCCAAAAATGAAGCAACACAACGTGGGCACGCATCATTCGGTCATCCCAAATGAAGGAGAGGAAATAGTGTTCACAATTTATATAGCAAACAAAGTTTTAGGAAACAAAGAGAACCAATGGTCTAAATTTAGTCAATACAAATTACTTCACTGCTGCCAGTTGTCATGATTTTAGTTTTAGTGGCAACCTGTCTTGATACACCCACTAAATTTGTAATGAAATTTAGAATCCCAATAATACCATTAAAGATGAATAAAAAAATCAACTACTAAATACAGGCAACCAGAAGCATCATAGGCTACCGAGAAAGCTAATTGATGCAGACACACTGTTTCAGCAATGCAATGAAATTTGCAATCTACCTGAAAACAATCCAATGCAGAGATTTAGCTCATAACATCTATATGCGTCGTGAGTACCAGTGTCCACTTCGACATGCCAAAGGAGACGCACTATGAGATGGCTAATCTACTATATAATACCACTAATAATCTAGTATGGACATAATATATTATTACACGAGACATGCCATTGTTACGTGTGCGCATGGCAAAAACATGTGATTCAGTGAAAGTAAATATCAGCTGGCAAGGTTAAATAAAAGATCATAGGTAGGATGACACACATAGTAAAGGGCTAAAGGCATAATGCACTGATGCTCCTTGAACACATAATTCGCCAATCAATACTGAAGATAGGCACTCCCAGCTAACACTATGACTGAGCCATCACCACTCACACCACAAGATATGCATACAAAAGATGAAGGCCAATGAACCTTTAGAACCTGACTGCCAGGTTGAGTAAAACTCATAGGAAATAGCAGGTGGCAAGGTCACAAAAATTAGGTCATGCACTCCTAATATTTTGTAGCAGTTCTAGCAGAATAGTTTTCAATTTTCATTATGCTCTACAACTGGGAAGAGTATGGAGATGAGATTCAACTAAAAATGTTTTACCTTCTTGAAATGTAGAACGGGGTGCTGTGTACCCCTAGCTGCATGTGGGATGGTCCCCCGGTTTGTTAGGGGAAATAGGGAAGCGCCATGGTAGGGTCAATACATAGATAACAACACATATATGCTCATGAACATGTCATGTACCTTTGGAGATCATCAGTCTATATTTCCCAGCTAAATGGGAGTTCAGTTTCATTACCAGTGATACAGTGCAGAGCAAGCAATGGAGCTATGCATAAATTCAACACTTGCTTAAAATTCAGTAACACCAAAAAATCTCTATCAAGGGTAAAGGCTCAAATGTGTGCTGCAGCACGAGAAAGGCAAAAAACAAATCAATGAGTACATGAATATTAGAGGCCTCAGAAATATACCAACCATCATTTGCTAATCAACTTGGAGCTTCAGGGCATGTTGACCTATTACTTACTCTTTGGTTGACATGGGAGGGAGGATGGGGAAGAGATAAGGTGGGACCATTTTTTGTTTGAAGGACGAGGAGAAGTAGAAATTGTGTATATATTCAATTGGTCGGATTCAAATGAAAAGATCAAAGCGAACCTGTGTATCCAATCTCATTTTGGTTGTCTCACATGCCACTCCGTCCGGATTTCTGTTAGATTTCGCCGTTTGGACGCACTGACAGGTGGGTCCGAGTCGGGAAAAAACCAAAATACCCCCCTCTCTCTCCCTCTCATCCTCACCCCGCTCAGATCCTCCCGTCGAGCCGAACGGCGCGCGCGGGGTGGCTCCGCCGCGGCCGGCGCGGGTGCGTGGCTCCGCCGCGGCCGGCGCGGGCGCGTGCCTCCGCCACGGTCGGCGCGGGTGCGTGGCTCCGCCGCGGCCGCCATGGCTGGTGTGGGCGCGAGCTCGACCGCGGCCGGCGCGGGCGCGTGGCTCCGCCGCGGCCGCCATGGCCGGCGCGGGCGCGTGGCTCCGCTGCGGCCGCCATGGCCGGCAGGCGCGAGCTCCGCCGCGGCCGATGCGAGCGCGTGGCTCCGCCGCGGCCGCCATGGCTGGCGTGCGCGAGCTCCGTCGCGGCCGGCGCGGGCGCGTGGCTCTGCCGCGACCGCCATGGCCGGCGCGGCTCCCGTCGAGCTGGGCGGCGTGCGCGGGGTGGCTCCGCCACGGCCGCCATGGCCGGCGCGGGCGCGTGGATCCGCCGCGGCCGCCATGGCCGGTGCGGGCGCGAGCTCTGCCGCGGCCGCCATGGCCAGCGCCATGGCTGGAGGAGGCAGGAGAGAGGATGAGGGAGAGAGAGGGGGGTATTTTGGTCTTTTTTCAGCTCGGACCCACCTGTCATTGCGCCCAAACGGCGAAATCTAACAGAAATTCGGACGGAGTGGCATGTGAGACAAAACCAAAATAAGATTGGACACACAGGTTCGCTTTGATCTTTCAGGGACCTGAGGGTTGGGGGCCATTTTTCGCGATGGCATACACGTAAAACCCTCTCTAAAAAGCTCATCATCCCACAACCTCAAAACCTCAGTAAGTAACCTCCAAATTGGGGGAAAAAATTAGCTCGTTACAATGGAGGATATCAGTTCTTCACATGATCCGCATATTTAGAAACCAAAAAACTTTAAAAAATGGCTGCAACGTATATATACAGTCTGGTTTTAGATCTGTAAGTTATCACTTAGAACACGTAGCTAGTGTTTTGAGCCATCATCATCATGCAACCAAAACCTAGAATTCATTTTCTTGCAAGGGGAAACATAATCTGAATATCCATATAGCAAACTTATATTCCGGTTTGTAAAGTTATTAGATGGCAGTGGCAGAGTTGATATTAGGTAAAAGCAATGTCGTATTTGAGATAGCAAAGGCCATAAATATAGTTCAGAAAATATATGCCGAGTAGGAATCAAAGAAAAGAACGGAGGCAACAGGAATAATAGGAGAAGAACGTACCAAGGTAGGAGGCTGCATTTGCATTGCACATATCGACCGACAACGACCAAAACCAACTAATAAAAGAAAATGGATATCCCAAATAGTGCCGAGCAAGTAATGGAGCTATGTCCAAATTGAACAGTTGTGATATAGAACTTCAAAACAGGACTAAGAAGAGGCAAGATCATAGGCAAAAAAAATACTACAAAGAAAACCTTCAAAAAAAATTAGAGGCATCAGAAATCCATCAAGACGGAGGGAGAGAGGGACGGGAGAGCAGGGAAGAGGTGGACAGGTGAAGCACGAAATAAACCTGGCTCTGCCCAACAACCCCAACTTCTTAGAAGGGTTTCAATTTGCCAACATGCGCTTTCAGAAGTGATCAAAAAATAGGTATGCATCGATCCCAAAAAATAGGCAGGCAATAATGTCTGTACAAAAGAATCGCTGGCATAATGAAGCAGATGTAGAAGAAACCACATGTAGTGAACAATCATATGTATAACAAATTCAGTTTAAATATCAAGTTTAGTCTATTGACAGAAACCTAATTTCAAATGTTTCAGACCTGCAAGGAGTTGGACAAACACAAATAGAAATAAATACATCATTGGCATTGGGGTGTGGTCAGTGCTAGAATAACCATCCAATTATGTGAAGTAAAGACATCACTGACAATGGACCCATGCTCACTACCAACTGCACAGAAATTTAAAAATTTAGGAAACCGAAACAACACATACAAGAGGGAACTGGCAGGGTGGAATGGCATAATCATCGCGAAACTGTTGCAAACAACAAGAATTGTGGAAGAATGGAATAACTAAGCACCATCGGCATGTAACCTATGCAAACAAAAAGAATTATGGAAAAATGGAAGAAGTAAACATCACTGCGTAATTCCATCGTCTCAGTCTTAAAAAGCTCATCATCCCACAACCCCAAAACCTCATTAAGTAACCTCCAAATTGGAAAAAAAACAATCAGCTCGTACAATGGAGGATATCAGTTCTTCACATGATCCACATATTTAGAAACCAAAAAACAGGAGCAAACAAGGTCACAGGGAAGTATTGCTATGATCCTTGCAGCGAGGACAAGGAGCTGTGGAAATAGGAGGCTTGGAAGAGGAGAGGGCGCACCTCCGCCATGCGCATCGGACCAGACGCAATGATGTGGGGCTCCTACAGCAATTAATGCCAGCAAGGCAGATCGACACATGTGGTGAGGCCCGTCGGCCTGCAAGGAGAGCACACACGAGAGAGAAAAAGGGGAAAAAGCGAGGACAGGGATAGATCAGACGACACGTCCACAGGGATACCTGGGCTAAAATGTGTCAACCTCCATAAACTCCATAATGCAGATAAAAAATAAAATCATCACATGCCATTGAACAGAAAACAGAATAGGTGCCAAGAGATGGAAAACCCAGAAATGATCAATTGATCATTGGCGTAATTATCATTGAGCAGGTACAAAATATGCCTAAAATCGAATGGAAAACGCGCTGTGAAACACTATGAACGGCTCCATTGAACAGAAAACAGAATAGGTCGCAAGAGATGGGAAACCAGAAATGATCAATTGATCATTGTCGTAATTATCATTGAGCAGGTACAAAATATGTCAAAAATCGAATGAAAAACGCGTTGCGAAACACTATCAAGATGTCGCATATATGATAGTGACTGCATGCAGATTTAGCAGGGAAATAAAGAATAGCGAGGACAGAATGTAAAGCTATTTCCCATAACAAATAGTATTGTAAATCAATATAAGGAACCGTGAGATAGTCATGTATGAAAACAAAATGTAGAAACTGTGGGAACATGTTCTGCCTGTGCTTGTAGAGAGGAATCACTTAATGACAAGAATCCTGTAAAATAACAATGGCAGTAGCAATGCGAAGGCTACAATTGTTTTTTGAACGAAAACTGCATTTTTGGAGGCCTCAGAACCATAGCAATCATCATTTGTTGATCAACTTGGAGCTTCAAGGCATGTTCACAACTGGTTTATCATCAGGAACTACATATATAAGTAACAGGTCATGCCCAGTACCTCACAAGCGATGAACATCAGAGCATATCTTTGAGGAATAGGTATGGAATTTTCATCACAGGCTAAAAAACAAACAGGATTGCAAATGGCAAGTGCCTACAACATCAGATCCTAACCAATGAGGAACACATCACATGAAGTGGGCAATGCCAAAAGCAACATATCATAAGCGAAGGGGCCCTTAGCATAGTTTTGGTGATCGACAACACACCATCAAGGGCACCTAAGAAGCAAGCAACTATGAACATAGAATCAGCAATGTCAGTTCCACTAGATACCTTTTATCTTTTAGATACCTACCAATGCGATTGCCAATTTGTGGCATCCTCTCACAGATGAAACAGAGAATGCAAACATTGAAACAACAACCATTGTAGGCCAAACCCTAGGACAGAAATCGTAGTCATCAAAGTCAAGAATCAGAGAGGCAAAAGCAAGATCCGAAAATATAAGAGGAACGAGAGCACCTGAGAACGGTCTGTGCCCACCGCGGCATGCAGCGACCGACCAGCGGCGGGCATATGCACCATGAGCAGGCACAGAGAGGGAGATGGGGAAAAGAGGGAGGGGAGGCGCTCACACTGCACTGCGGCCATGACGCTCCACTTTGGCGGAAAAGGTCCACTGCCCCACTGGTGGCGGACGGTGGGCCGCCACACCGGGAGAGGGGAGAGAGAGGACGGTGTGGCGCACCGTGCCGGCCTTCCCTGGCGCCGGGGCCCTGAACACGCGCAGCGCAGGGAGACCGCCGCGGTCGTCGGTCGCCGCAGCGCCGCCAGAGAGAGAGAGAGAGAGAGAGAGAGAGAGAGAGAGTGGAGAGGAAGAAACCCTAGGTCATTGCTGCCGCCGTGGCGGGACCCCATGTGGCAGCGGGCGTGCAGCGCGCGCGGGGCGTGGAGGACTCGTGCTGGAGGGCGAGCACCGCAGGGTGGCCACCGCCCCGCCCGGTGGCGCCGCGCCAAACCCTAGCTCGTCGCGGCGGCGATGTCGGGGCGGAAGACAGGGAGGGGGAGAGGGAGAGGGAGGGGAAGAGGACAAGAGGGTGAGGCACCTTCGCATCCGGCCGCCGGTGAACAGTAGGCGAAACCCTAGATCGGCGTGGCGGCGATGCCCAGCCGATGTGCCGCGGTCGGGAGCGGAGCAGAGAGGTGGCGTGACGCCCGGGCCCCGTCGGGGGCCGGTGGAGGCGTGGTGCTGCATCACCCGGCACCACCGTGTGGCGCCGCAAAACGGCTGCAGGAGCCCGCGCGAGGGAAGAGCGGAGCGGGGGGGGGAGGGGAGAGAGCCGGGGGCGGGCCGTGGTGGCCGGCGCGCCGTGGTAGGCAGCGCTGATGGCCGGGATGAGGAGCGAGGGAGGGAGAGCGCGGCGCACTGGAGAGAGAGAGGGAGGGAAGGAGAGACGGAGGAGAAAGAAAAGAGGAAGCCAACTGAAAGATGCGTGGGGAGGGGAAGAGAAACCGAGTAGCGGGCGCGAGCAAATGGAAGGCAGTGGTGCCAGCGCGTCGCCGAGCTGACCAATGAGCGAATTTGGGGCGACGTGGCACGGCCGAGCGCGCTGCGAGCCCTCGGTGAATGTAGAAGTAAATTTCAGATCAGTTGCCCATGATGGGGTGGCACTCCATTATTCCCGCAACTCTTTTTCTGCCGCGCCCTGCATTGCTCTTTTTTTTTTTTGGGTGTGCGCGGTATGTATACGAAACGAAACTGTTCTGTCGTCCTTAACACTTTAACAGAGACTGTTTACCCCACAGTCCACAGAAAATAATGTCGACAATGCACGCCTGTCACAGACTCACAAGTGGATGGATGGATGGATTGCATGGATGACCAACAAGTCCACACTCCGCTACACCTTTTGTTCCCGCTACAGTTTCTTTCTTGAGCTATCGACTTGCATTGTCACCCTTGCCTTTTTTCTTCTTCGCTGACGCGGCTCCTTTCACAGTCCCACTCTGGTGAAACCACTTTCTTTCTCCGTGATACCGTATCATCACACGCGTCCGATATTTTTCCCCCCGATGCAAGCAATATATCATCTCCATCTCGTACAGTGAGGTTTCTTCGCAGATGCCAAATGTAAAGCGCAGGGGCAGGTGCCAATATCCTGTTCACTTTTATGTCTGTTTGCATCATTGGCTCATTGCTGTGCAGCAGCAGATAGGCCTAGTTGTTTAGATTCTATCAGACTTCCAACTTTTTTCACTCTCTCCGTTACATCAATGTTTAGACACATATATGAAGCTTTAAATGTTGATAAAAAATAAATAACTAATTATACTTTTAGTATATGGGCCTGTCTAGTTGAAACTCGAGTGTTTTAGGGGCTATCAACACTCGAGTGTTTTTCTAGAGAAAAACACACGAATGGCAGCCTGACCACAATTCGTGTGTTTTAGGCTGATGTAGCACACGAATTTTCCCAGCCCGGCAGCAAAAGAAACTAGCACCATCAATTCCGAATTCATGTGCTATTCCTCTCTGTTACACACGATTTTTTCCCAGGCTACCACAAACAATAAAACCGTGTGTTTTGTAGCCAACTAGCACACAAATATGTATATGTACAAGTTGTAATTGTATTTGTACTAGGAGTTGTACTTCAACTCGTTTTGGGCCTCTCTGTTTTAAAAAAAGCCCACAATCTGTCTAGAAGGCCCTGCTGTCCTATTTGTTACTTGTCCAATTCTTCCAGTCCACCAAACCTGACCATAATGAAAGGCTCATGTCATATACTACAACAACTACTCAGCCTAACAGCTAATTTGTCCTATATAAGACCAACTTGAGAAACAAGAAAGAAGGAACAGATCCCCCGATCTGTTCTGGGGATGAGCAGTGCTCGACCCAAGAAGGGCAAAGGGGGAGAAAACCCTAGATCCAAGCAGGCGAATCCAGAAGAAATGAACAAAGGGAAGGAAGAAGAAGTTACCTCAAGATCATCCAAGGTCAGCACAAAATGATTTCCATGTATCCTTCATTAAGATCAACTGATTCCTTGATTTCAATCAACCCCTGTTAACTTGTTTCCTCAATTACACATTTCTTTATCAGAAATGATCAGTTCATCAGAGAGAATAACAAAACTGCAAACAAACTAAATTTTCAGCAGTTCATGTTTGCATGTTCTGAAATCTACAATTGCAGTTCAAATTTCATGCAATTTATAACATAATGGATTACAATTCATTGTCTGATTTTTAATTTTATCAAGGAACTCAGCAGTATGCCTAGTAGACACCTGTTACTGACAGATTAAGCCAATTTAGCTGTAGGTTATTCAAGCCATCAAGGTAACTTGAAACACTTCACTGTAAAACTGATGATTCCCAGAACTACAATGATAAAAAGTTAACAATCACTGCAGGACCAATAATTTGTAGACACAATTACTACTGCACAGCAATTACGGAAAACTATATATTGCCCTGAAATAAAATTGCATATCAAGAGATCTAAAATTGCAGTGCCAAGTAAATGCAATTCATAGTATTATCTATTGCAATTTTTTTAACTCATAGTTGCATCAAGTATAGCTGCGTGCTGGTTTATTACATTACCTGGGTGAATACATTCTATATTGACAGATGACAGATTTACAAGTGACAAAACCTTCAAAGACTAATCCATGTATATCTTATGCATTTATTATGTTTTCAGGTACCAATTCAAAATATGGATGGCCAATCAACACCAAATTATGATTTCAGCACACCAAAAGGGATGCATAAATGGCAGCAAGATTTACTAAACATGTTTCAATCAGACCAGAACAATCATTTTGTTAACCCTATGATGGTATTGAATCAGCCTACATATTTTGGTAACCCTGGTTTTTATGAAGCAAATCCAAGCAGTACCAACACTATTTTTCCTACATCACTACTGACCGGATCATTAGCTGGCCCTTCAAACACATTGACAATCAAGAGGGTGAGCAAATCAGAACCTCAAGTCTCATTTCAATATTGATCATTAAAAAGCCTACATAGATTGAATAAATATCAAGATAAAATATTTGAGATCTGAGCTATTTTCAAATTCATTGCAGGGAGGATACACTGACCTCATTTATGAACAAATCCTGAGTTCACAAGAAGAAAATGATGGGACACAAAAACTTCCAACGCAGGTAAACAATTACCTCCTCAACTGTTGTAAATTACAAAATAAAGTACCTGTAGTTAGAATTTAATATAAGTATAATAAAGACTGATAATAAATGATGTAATTACAGACTATGCAGGTACAACAAGGTATAACAGGACCCTTGACACAGATGCTACTATCAAATGACACAAATGCTCTTGATGAAACATTTGGAACAGAAAATTATTGCACACAAACGGACTTAACACTAGCATACTAGGTACAAAGACAGCTCAATAATTTGACTCCTCACTGTACTGCTCTCTTGAAACCAAAATAATAAACTTACCTTTGCACAACACAGGATTATGGTGACGACAACGATAGACAACTGCCAAGCGTCAATGAGGACGACATTTCTGACGAAGAATACACAGACTGGCAAAAACATTTGTTCAACAACATCAGCTATGACGAGGTAATACATCAATGTCAAAGTAAAAATGTCACAATCTATTGTATTCAGAGGCATCAATATTTATGATATTGTAATCTATTTATGTCAGAAAAACAATGGCTCACACGAACTAGTAATCTATTTACAGGCACAAAACTCAATATCAGAAAATGGCTTCAGCACAATGAATGCACAAGCATCAGCAAGCACAGAGGTTGCATCAGGTCTTACGGACGAAACTGGAAATGACAATGGCAATCAAGCACCAAATGATGATACGAATGAAGTACTAACAGAGAAAGAAATTGATGAATTCCTCTTGATAGAGGAGGTTGCTGCGTCAGAAGGAAACAATGCTTCAGTTCATAGCTTATACACCCCTCAGCTCCATCAGAAATTTAACAGCAAGGAGGATGCACAGTATGTATTCAGCTTTTACGCATTCCTTGCTGGTTTCAGGGTAGCAATCACACACGCCACACGAACAACTAGCAGGAAGAGAAACCAGGAAATTGTCAAGGTTGAAATGAAGTGCACAAGAGCAGAAAAACCAAAGAAATCTAAATCCATTGAGCAAGAAGAGGCTGATGTAGAAAAGCAAATTGGAAAAAAGCTTGTACAAAAAAGAAATACTAATGTGCACAACAAAACAGATTGCCCTTGTGTAATGTTGGCCAAAGAAGAGTATGAAGGAGGAAAGTGGGTGGTTGTAAAACTAGATCTTGACCACAACCACGAATTGAGGCCAGGAGACAGAGATATGCTCTTCTCAGGTCGTAAATACATGACAGATATGGAGAAGATGCTAATTAGGACACTAAATGCAAACAACATACCAACCAGGTAGATGGTCAGTATCCTATCATTCCTAAGAGGAGGTGTCGCAGCACTGCCGATGAAGAAAAAGGACATTGTCAATTATAGAACAAAGATCAACTCAGAGTTAAAGAAATCAGACATGGCAAATGTTATGGACTATTTCAGAAGAAGGCAGAAAGAGGATGGGACATTCTTCTACAAGTTCCAGTTTGATGACGACAAAAGGGTTACCAACCTATTTTGGGCAGATGCTTGCTCAATCAAGTATTATCAGGAATTTGGTGAATGTGTCAGCTTCGACACAACCTTCATGACAAACCTGTACAACTTGTCGTTTGCTCCATTTGTTGGAATTACAGGTCACGCACAGAGCTGTCTATTTGCCTGCGCATTCCTACATGATCAAACTATTGAGACATTCCAGTGGGTATTTGAGATTTTCCTAGAGGCAATGGGTGGGAAACACCCACAAACCATAATCACAGACCAGGACAAAGCTATGAGAACTGCAATTGAGGTGGTTTTTCCGGGCACAAGGCACAGGAACTGCCTCTTTCACATCAAGACAAAATGTTACAACAAGAATGCTAAAATTTTTGCAGCCAAGGTAAACAAGGGCCTATATGAAGATTTTGAGGACATCATTAACAACAGCCTCACAATAGAAGATTTTGAAAGAGATTGGGTTCAGTTGATCAGAGACAGACAGTTTGACAGGAACAACTACATAACAAAGATGTGGGAGATGAGGCATAGATTCATTCCAGTGTATTACAAGAATGACTTCTTCCCATTCATTCATACAACTTCAAGAAGCGAGTCGCTAAACTTGAGGATGAAAAACAACGTTGGACCTACATACAATTTTATGAAGTTCATAACAGAGTACGACCGCTTGATAGAGACTATCAACAGAAATGAACAGCAAGAGGACTGCTACAGCAATGAGAAAACACGAAAGGAATACATTTTTGGATACACAATAGAGATGCAAGCAGCAGAGTTATACAATAGAGCTATATTCAGGAAGTTCCAGATTCAGCTAAAGGCAACAGCTAGACTAAGCTACCAGGAGACAGAACAAGGAAAAAGATTTGAGGTGTGGGCAAAGAGCAACCAGATTCAGAAAGTGCACAGAGTCAGGAGGTACACAGTAACCACTGACCTAACAGAAGACAAAGAAGAGTTTTCCTGCATTTGCGCAAAGTTCAGCAAAGATGGCATCCTTTGCTCCCACATCCTAAAGATAATCATTGAGAAGGAGATAAGCAGAATTCTAGAAAAGTACATTATACAAAGATGGAGAAAGAAGAGTGCAAACATAATTGTTAGAAATGATCATCAAGAAAGCCTCACAACTAGTTCTTTGCTTAGGTACAATGTGCTGTCTAGAAAATCAGCAATCATCAATGATAAAGGATCCAAAAGTGAAAATGCTATGCAGTACCTAATGACCCATTTAGACAAGCTTGACAAGAATCTAGATATAATACTAGCCAATGAGCAATCAACACAAGAGGGCAATCACAATCAAGCTACTGAGGATGGACAGAGCTCTGCACCACCAGAAGATGAAGAAAGACATAGTATGCCTGCATCACAGACAGAACAAGAAACAGATACAGACATAGAGGCACCAGAAGTGGTTAAGAGACAGGGAAGGCCAGCTAAACCTAAGAGATTCAAAACATTCTTGGAGGACTTGAGAAAAAAAGAGGAAGAGAAAGAGAATAAGAGAATAGCAGCACAAGAAAAGAGGAAAGCTACTGAAGAGAGGAAGAAAGCTACTGAAGAGAGGAAGAAAGTTGTTGAAGAGAGAAAGAAAGCAGCTGCAGAACGAAACAAAAATAAGAAGGCTAATGACACTGAAAGTGCAGGTAATACTACATGTACAACAATTTATTTTGAAGAATACATAATATATGACTATAATTTAACTACAAAACTATATATTATAACAACAAATTATATCTTTTTTTTATAGGAGGATCTCCTATGAAACCTCAAAGAAAGAAAAGGAAGGAAACTACAAAAGCTACAAGCCACACTCAAAAGACAGCAGGGACATCTACATGAAGATAATAGGCAGAAGCAATAGTGCTACAGTACAATCAAAAAATTAATGGCTATTATGTAATGACAATTATAGTAGGATCAGTATTTTAAATTATGACCATACATATAATTGCAATTTATGAAAACTACAATTGCAGTATCAATGTGTGGCAATTTATATTACCAAATTTTGCAATAAATGAAATGAATGCATATGTGTTAGATGTCTGAACAATTTTATCAATTGCAGTACCTTATAAAACGTACAGTAATGTGGTTAAGCATAAAACAAATCTCAATACCTCATTTCTGAACACAAGTACTCATTACCTTGTATGACACTATGCCCCTGCCAAAGTCAAACAAAAAATATACTCCAACCTGCAAAACAAGAACAATCATTTTCAACCCTCCTCCTTTACCAGGGCTTGGGACCTGCTATTATGGCAATCACAATGGCATGGCACTATGACAGCCGGAAGAGACAACTGCAGATGTGCCCAACACAGTTATTTTTGACAAAAGGCCAAATTATTTTTGACAATATAAATTACAATTTTTTTTAGAGAAGGACAAATGACAATATTTTGCACCTGAAGAAAACAATCACAAAGAGCTAAACACTATTTCTGGACATGTACAACACATAAACAAATAAGAGATATGGCCAAGACAGAAAACAAATGATAGATTACAATTTTATTTTATGGAAAGACAAATTATAATAGTTTCAACCAGAGCAAAACAATCACAAGACCTAAACTTTTTTTTGGAACCTGTACAACAAAAATAAAAAATTTGTACAACTAATACAGGCTTCCTCTATCTCAGCTTATAAAACAGAACCAAGAAATCATTTAAGCATTCACTAAACAAGTAAAGAATCATGAAATGAAGCAGACAGTAATATAATTTCGACACAAGTACTAATCGATTTTAGAGAAATATAATTCATCATCAAGACTGGATATTGCACATGTTTAACACCATAATTACAGATATATAAGTCTACAATTTACTATTTATAAATATGCAATAAATAATTGGATACTAACAACAAATTTCCTTTATAGTGTATACAAAAGATAGTTTTCAACGACAACACGGTGAACTGCTGCTCAAACCTATAACTAAAAATAAAATTATGTTTCAATGTAAACAGCTATATTTTAGCATATATATACATCAACATTAGCTTTCTAGAATTAAGGTGGATACAGGGGAATTTGAAAATAGACAAGAATGTGGGATAAACAAATCTCAGTTAATCTAGAGAGTGCTTTGACGTTACAGTTACAAATAGCCAAGTATGCTGGTACAATCATCGCATCACAAAGACAACATAAAACAATGGACTCACCATGGATGGTATCAACTATTTTGAATAAGTTTGAAACCACAAATGCCAACAAAATGAACTGTCCCACACATGCCAGAAAATATTTCAAGCAAGAAGGATATAAGTTCTTCCTATAGGACAGACAAAAGAAAGGTGTGTGTTTGCACAATCACAATAAACTAAAAAATAATTAACATGTGTCCAACAAAAAATTATTGAAGGCTCCAATCTCATATCTTATTCAAGAATAAATCAAACTACAGAAATAACAAACTGTAACAGGGCAAACTTGTGTAACAAACTAAAAAAAATTAACAAGAAAAAATGACAAGTTTTTAAACGTTAGGTTGCCAAGCCTAACACAACCCTCCTCCTTTCCTAGGGGTTGGGACCTGCTATGATATGACAAAGCAACTAAGACACCATACCATAGGCGGAGTTATAAACTTTTAACATAACATTACAAATAACTGAAATCACAGTAGTCAAAATAAAAGACAACAAAACAAATGATCATGTTCCAACACTATGAAACCACATCATCGTTATAAAAGTAGACATTAACTGAAACCAAGTTCATCCACAGAAGAGACCACACATATCATGCTTCATGAATTCCACAACACACAAACCATGCTTGATCACCAAACCTAAAGACATGAAACTGTATTGAAGACACCACACAAATCACGCTTGATCAATTCCAGTTGCCACAAACCTGGAACAAATGAGCAACAAACTTTTCAATTTTCTTTCAAATTCATCATGGCATGGCAAAATATACATATTATCTTTTCATATAATAATACCTCTTTATTTTCTGTTGACCATCATATGCACAATTGTGTTCATTGAAAACCATTTCATTGATAAGCTTTATGCGTAGCTGCCCAATATCATCTTCACTATACTTCTCCATCATATCAAGATTCACTTCGAAATGCTCCAAGTTCTTCGTAGCATACACATCACTATCATTAATAATGCTGCAAAAATCATAAAATAATAAATATATCAACAAGGAATATATGAAATATATTTACAAGTATATATATATACATATCAAAGCAATGCAGTCAACATACTTCTCAGACTGTTGAGGTACAGTTGCAAAGAAGACATGGTACCCTCTAAAGCCATAGTCAATATTGATAACTTCTTTCCATATATGTATCAAATTCTCTATCTAATAACAGGTTAACAAAATAGATATTAATCATAAACAAAAAACTCAAACACAACTGAAATATAGAAACACAATTATAAGAAAAATCTTAATAACAAATAAAATGTTACTTACAAATTCATCTTTCACTGCCTTCTCAATAGCAGAGTCTACTCCAAACCAAGAATCCAAGATTATACACCATCTATTGGGAAAATAAATAGCAACTACATACCACCGTTCACGGAACAGAATTGGAAAGAAGAGATGTTCAAAAATAAGCACAGTAGTCACGGTACAGAATTTGCCTCCATAAATTATACAATGTTCTCGTTGCATTTAAGAAATAAAAAACTTACATAGTCACTGGCTGTCAAAGACCTGGCACGATGAGCACCTTTAAAGCACCGCACAGCAGTATCAAAAAGTTCCTTCTCCTTCTCATCATCAGAACCATAATTTCCAATCAGATAATCCTATTAAAAAAATATATATATACATTATTTCCATAGAGTTTAACACATTGCAGTCATAGTATGTGGGAAAAAAAACTCACCCCAACTTTTGAAAAGAAGAAATGTTTTCTAGAAGCCCTTGGATGATTTCTCAGGAACAGTAATCTACACAATGCATTAACTACAAAGTAATGCACCTTTCCACCATGCTGGAGAGACGATGCAAGTGCACTTAACTTGACAACCACTAGACCATAATCCACTACTGAAATACTGCACCAAAACATATATTCCATTTCAACTTAGTATTGCAAAAAAAACAAGAAAACAAGAACATAGGAAATTATTCAGATTTCAAACTTACTTCAAGTTTTCACTCTTTTCTGCCATCTTTAACACAGCCTCATACAAATCAGATTCAACCTTTGACACAACAATGTTACATTTACGCTTCACATACGGGCTCAACTTGAACTTGCTTGCAATGAAAAGGCGCCTAAGACGATGAATAGCAATTTTTGAACTAGAGGACTGCCAACCAGCTGCACTAGACAAAGAATCAGAGTTTATTGCAAAACCATTACTGCCCATAGATTCAGTCGACGCCGAAGTCCCCACAACTAAACTCATATCACGGTTGCTTCCAATTGCTGCTCCAGTAGGCGTCTGCAAAACATTAATATAATAATTTCAGTATAGAGTATTGCAAACTACAAAACAGGCAACTAAATCTTCACTTCAATATTACAACAAATGTTTCTCCAACAAACTGGAGTACACAAACTAGTTCAACAATCTTGTCCTAAATATTACATAGGTCCCACAACACAAATGTTCCAGATACATATCATTCTAGAGTCCTATATCCGAAAATAAATAAGTTGTCCAGAAGGGTTGACTGCAGCCAGAGGAACAACAGCACATGATTCTTCATCGTTCTCGGAACTATCAGTAAAAGGTAAATACTCCATATGGATAATGTCCTAGTTCATGCAAAAAAACACTACAATATTAGTTGCAAACCAATATTAGCCAAAGACAAAGCATCGAAAAAGACTCAACAATACAACAAACAAATACATATACTTACATTTTCAACAGTGCGATTCAAACCACTCCCATCAGTCTCATTCTGTGCATTATCTTCATTCCTCTCATGGCAAAAGCATCCAACAAGAACTGCACCAACAGGACGTCTCAAATTCGGATCTTGAACAAATTGTCCTAAATCGTCCTCATCATCAAGCAATCTAAAAGAAGGCATGCTAGGACTATTGAAGTACGAACCACTATTAACCAAGCTAGGACCATAAACAGGAGCTTTGACTGGTTCTGATAAAATGGAAAACAGTGAACACAACTGAGCAAATAACCATTTCTACAATGCAAGCTTATCATAACCACACTGCAATCAAAACAAAAACACACTAACCATTGACAGCAGGACCACCTCCTGCATTAGCAGGCAACACAGCTTCTTTTGATTTCGAAGAATCGATGATAAGCACACTCCCTGCACTTGTTGCATCAGCAGACTGAAAAAAGTAGAGAACAAAACCGGTTATACTAAAACAAAGTACTCCTGAATGTAACTACACTAACAAGAACAAAAACAAACTCACTTTTGCAGTAATCTTCTGGCGTTTTCTTGAGGCTTTGGATGTTACAGCTGGCAAAAAATCAATACATACTGGATTTTCTTTGCTACCAATATGACCAGATTTTGCACCCTCTTTGTAACTTAGAGGTGATTTGCCAATCCTATGGTGCACTCCTCTCCGAGTCCTGGAACCAATACTATCCAGACTTGAAGTCGGAGATGCTCCATCCTTCCTCTTCAGATTCCTTTTTCCAATAGATGATTTGCCTGAATTAACAACATCATTATAACAGTTATCAAGAATACATGAATCACAATAATTTCAGCAAAACAAAACCTTTACCAGATGAATTACTGCTAGGAAGAATCTCTGTTGCAACAGAAGCACCAACAACATCTTTTGCAGGGGGATCAACTAAACCATCTGACTCCAGTATCTCTGTTACTGAATCATCCTGTACATCAATATTAGTGCGACAAGCATTGTTACGTTCAACATTATGTACCATGCCATCTCCAGCAGCAGGAACAGAAACATCATCTTCCTTGTGACCAGTATTGCTTCCACCAGCACCCACTCCAACATCCACTTCATCAACATCAGCATCCAAGGCAACTTTTTTCACACTTGTTACAGTGGCAACAGGAGGCACAGTCGCATCCAAGACATCTTCACAAACAGGAACGTGCACAGGATCTGGCACTGGAACATCCACTTCAGCTGCAGCATCACCGACACCTCCATCATCACCATGGGCTCGTTCAGTACGAGTTCCTCTGCCAGCTGAACTACCAACATCGACATCAGCACCACCACCAACCACATGTGTCTGATGCATATACTTGAAAATCTTTACAACAAGTGTGCCGGGGGACCTAAATCCTAGTTTTCTGTGGTGCCTAACAAAAATTTCACTCATACTATCCCTATCCTGAAATGCCAAGCCAATAATACAAAAGAAATACAGAATGAAAATGTCAGTATACAACAATAATAATATCTAATAATATTGCCAAAACTTAAATATTACACAAGACGTCTACCTCTTCATTTATGAAAGCACAATGCCTATCAATGCTTGACCTAAAAGCATCACAGGCCTCTTCTGGCAGAACCTCTACAGCATAGCAAGTCTCATCAACAGATTTCACCTACACAAATATCAACAGTTCCGCAATAAATAGTCTCATCTATCATCTCTACAGCATAGCAAGTCCCATCAACACATTTGACCTACACTCACCGGACGCTTTCCATAGACATCACCAGTCACACAATCATATGAAGCAAACTTTTTAATCATCAAGCCCTTCCAACAATTGATTCTTGGAATACAAAAGGGAAGCAATTGCTCTTTGAATACTCCAAAGTTCAACCAATCTAGATAATAACCCTACATAGCAATTGAAAAACTAATGAATAAGACATGCTGCATAACCAAGACAAAATAACATAATAAATAAAGAAGACTAAGCAGAATAACAATACAACTTACAGCTAAAAAATATAGGCATCCGCCAATAGTTCCCCGACCCTTTTGTCGATAGTTTCTAATCGAAGACATCAAACAATTGAAGACAACCTTGGACCAATCCCAAGATTTCACTTCAACATTAGAAATATCAATCAAAGGTTCTAGATAGTATGGGCTGGGATAAGTACTTGAATTGGCACATAGAAAAGTTGATAGAGCGACAACCATAAAGTAACGAAAGACATCGTCATCAGATAACGTGTCTCCTACCAACTTCTGACCAAACCACTTGATTGGAAGCAGAGAGGATTGCTTAATTTTTTTAAGGAATCTGGTCTTTGTAGTATCATTATAGCTCTCCTTGATATCTGCACCACCAATAGGCATACCCAAGAACAAATGTACAGACAGTGGATCCAAAGGTATCATTTTACCTTCAACTACAATATCGCTGCAATTCAGATCGACTTTATCAGTTATCCACTGCACAAATCCTCTGGGAGCAGAACAACCATCATAGTCCAGCAGGTCTCCAAAGCCATGATCCCGAATAATCTGCTTCTTGCGATCATCCAATTTGGCTATAATCTTCTGTCCAAAGTACAAGCTATTGAACCTACTTCCAGGTCTATCTGATGTACCTGGACCATGAATCGACTTTCCTTTACCCTTTCCTCTCAAAGTCTAAAAACAAATGCAACAAAACGTAGTAAGTCTACTGCATTCACTGAATAAGCTAGGGAGAAAAACAACAAAGGAAAGGTACAGAATTTACCTTTTCAGGACGCTTCTGGCCACCAGATCGGGTTGATTTCAACTGCGTACCAACAACCTTAGAGAACTAAAACAAAAAACACATTCAGTGCAAGTACCAACAAAGAGCTCAATAAGATAAAAATACATAAGGGTTATATAACATACTCCACTAAAAGCTTGCTGCAAATGCTTCAATGCCTCTGCAATTTGAGGATCTTGAAACCTCCTTTTTACCATAAGCATGGGTGAAAAGGCACCAATACAGCACTGTTCGACCATACCCTGCACTGTGGCACGTCCCGGTCACATCTCGAGAATCGGATTTCTGCTGTACGACCAGGTTCCCCGGAACTCGCCCATACCTGCGGGGCTCGAGCCTCCCGCAGGCGTCACCTCGAGGCCGGTTCTGCGCCCCTCGAGCCCTAATCGTTGTCATATGATTGGAGGACAGGTACCCCTAAGACCCGACGGGACTACGCACGTATCGTACGTGCCGGGATGGGCGGTGCACGGCCTCCACGTCGCCACGCCTCCACGTCCGCACCCGGGATGGAGGCCATGCTTCAAGGATGCCCCAATAGCAAACCCCGCGTCGGCTACAATGTCTTCGACAAGACAGGGTTCCTACCCTTCTCCATATTGGGCACCGTATGCCCCGACACCTGTAATACCCTTGTGTAACCCTGGCCTCCCCTTGCTCTATAAAAGGGGACACCAGGGCCCTCATTCCGCCGGTTACAGACACGTTAGAACGCACATACGCCCATACACCCTCACACACGAGTCCGGACCCCGGTCCGCGCTCGCCAAGCTTGTATTCGCCCCTGTACAAGCACTTAGGTGCAAGTAATACAAGAACCTCCTCCTCCGCTGGACGTAGGGCCTTCTTTGCCCGAACCAGGATAAATCCTTGTGTCATCTTGCATCACCATCCAGGAAGAGAGCACGCGATCATATTACTAGTTGGTGTCATACCCCCGGGTTCAAAACACCGACAGTTGGCGCGCCAGGTAGGGGACTTCGCGTGTCCGAGCCAATTTCTCGTTGTTTCCTGGATGGCTTCATCCCCTCCTTCGTTCTCGGCTGGTGCCGTCGTCTGGTTCGGGAGCCTCGAATTCCTGGCCACCGGCAACGGCAACGAGCTGACCCTGCTCTCCACGGAGGGCCCGAGCGGAGGGCGTGTCACGCCACCCCGCGCGGGAGGCGTGGCGCGTCGCCCGCACCACCACGCGTCACCACCTCGTGAGCGGCGCCGTCGTCACCACCGTCGCCGGGCACAGGCGGTGCCCGCGGCGTACGCCCACTTTCCCGCGGCTGGCGCAGAGTCCCCAACGAGGGACCTGTCCGGCGCGCGACCGGAGACTTCTAGGGCGCGCGCGCACTCTCCCAGTGAGTTCGCGTTCGTCATGCGCACGGGTCGGGAGCCTAGCCAGAGGCCCCCGAGCCGTGCTCCGTCGACACCACCCGGCCTCCTCCCGCACGAGGCGTACCGCGCTCGATGCCAGCGGTTCCCGTCTGGCCTCAACAGCTCCGCGGCTGTTTGCGCCCACCACCTCGACGAGCGCCGTCAGGACCGGGCGGCTGCAGAGCGGGAGGAGCGTCCGGGCGTACTCCTACGAGCCACCGCCAACATGGAGATCGTCTACCCTGCGCACGTCGACCGCGGCCTCTCACGAGCCGTCGAGCCACCTCGTCGAGCCACCTTCGGGGAGTGGTACCGCGAGCTGCAGTCCCGACACGAACCTGGGCGACGCGGCATCAGCAGCTCCGACTCCGATGAGTACGACTACCATGACCCTGACCTCTGGGACCCCACCAGGGAGTGCTTCCAGCTCGAGGGGGTCGTGGGCGATGCCGAGGACGACGGCGACGACGACACCAGGCCGGCGCTCAACCTCGAAGAGCCCGGAGACGTGGTTGCGGCGGGAGGATCGCGCGTTCAGGGGAGGAACGAACCCCCGGCACAGGCTGCACCATCTCAGCACGGTGACGACCGGGCGGCGCAGCTCGCGCAGCTGCGGGAGGCCATCGCCAAGGCTGAGGAGGAGCAACAGCGCCTGCTGCAACTCGAGAAAATTATAGCACAGGAACCGGCCCAGCCTTGAGGCGCCGGTGTTCGTGGCCGAGCTCGAGAGGTCCACCAGCAGATCCTCGAGGACGGGGCGCCCGCACGCCCCGAGGTGCATTTCCCACGAGCCGGGCAGAACGTGGTGGCGGCCGCGATGCTGCTCCGCGATCTACCCGCCGTCTCCAACCCTGACGCCAGGCGCATGCTCGGGGAAATGAAGAACCTCCTCGAGACAGCCGCTGTGCAGCAGGCCGAGAGCTCAGCCTCGCGACGGCGCGGGGCGGCCTCGGGGAAGCCAGCAGACGCGCCCCACAATGAGCGGGAGATGTCCGTCCACCAGCCAGATGCCCCTCGAGCCAGGCCAGTCCGGGAACGAATCGTCGACAACAGATCACCTCGAGATGCCGATGACGCCCGCAACGACATCAACCGCCGGCGCAAGGACAAGGGTGCTGAGGAGCGTGGCTATAGTGCCCATCGAGGGGGGCGCTACGACAGCGACGAGGACCGACAAACCCTCGAGCCCCTGGGCCCCAGGTTCTTCAGCCGGGCCATCCGCAGCTCGACCCTCCCCGATCGTTTTCGGCCGCCTACCAACATGGTGAAGTATGACGGGGAGGTCGAGCCCAAGCTATGGCTCTCCGACTTCCGCCTAGGCTGCCAACTGGGCGGAGCGAAGAGCGACGACCGCATGATCATACGCCAGCTCCCACTCTACCTCTCGGACACCGCCCGCCGGTTGCTCGAGGGGCTCCCGCCAGATCGGATCCACGACTGGGCCGATCTAGTCAGGGTCTTCGACGGGAATTTCAAGGGGACTTGCGTACGCCCAGGGAACCCCTGGGATCTACGGCGTTGCAGGCAGACAGCGGACGAGCCCCTCTGCGACTTCGCTCGGCGGTTCTTGAAGCAGCGCCTCGAGCTCCCCCACGTGCCTGATGAGGATGTCATCTCAGCGTTCCTCGCGGGCACGACATGCCAAGAGCTAGTTCACGAGCTAGGGCACTACCGTCCCAGGACGGTCGAGGACCTGATGGATCGTGTCACCAGCTTTGCCTCAGGCGACGAGGCCGTGGGGGCCTTCTTTGGCCGCCCCACGGACAAAGGCAAGGCGGCGGCCACGCCAGAGGGCTCGAGCAAGGGCAACAACGTCAAAAACCACAACAACAATAACAAAAAGAAGAAGAACAAAAGCAAAGGTCAGAAGGCGAAGCGCGACGCCGACGACGACGACGATGAAGAAGTGCTCATGGGCGCCCTCGACCATAAGAAACCTCGAGGCCCCCCTGACGGGGCTGTTTTCGACCAGATGCTCGAGGACCCCTGCCCCTATCACAAAGGCCCCGTGAATCACAAGCTAAAGGACTACCGACTGTTGAAGGGCTTCTACTCCAAGATCAGCGACAAGAAGGAAGACGCGCCTAAGGGCAAGGACAACAATCGACGCAACGACGGGGACGCAGACTTCCCCCCGGTGCGCGACTGCTACATGATCTACGGGGGCCCGACCGTCGGGCTCTCGGCTCGAGAGAGAAAGAAGGCACGCCGGGAGATCTTTGCACTCCGCCACGACACCCCCCCGGTACCTTGACTGGTCTGATGCGCCGATCACGTTCGACCGTGACGTCCATCCGAATCATGTCGTAAATCCGGGAGCATACCCTCTTGTCGTCGACCCCGTCATCGTCGATGTACGGTTCTCCAAGGTGTTGATGGATGGGGGCTCGAGCCTCAACATCATATACCTTGAGACCCTCGACCTCCTGGGGATTTCGGAGGGTCAGCTCCGACCCAGCGTCGGGGGGTTCCACGGAGTCGTACCAGGGAAGAAGGCCCACCCCCTCGGGCGCATCGACCTGCCGGTTTGCTTTGGCATGCCGGCTAACTTCCGCCGGGAAACGCTCACCTTCGAGGTGGTTGGCTTCCAAGGGACCTACCACGCCATCATCGGCAGGCCCGGCTACGCTAAGTTCATGGCGGTCCCCAACTACACGTACTTGAAGCTCAAGATGCCGGGGCCAAAAGAGGTCATCACCATCGACACCTCCTACGAGCACGCGTACCACTGCGACGTGGAGTGCGTCGAGCGTGGGGAGGCCAACGTCCACCTCGACTCGCTCGAGGCCTTGGCAGCCTTGGCCACCGAGGAGGCCCCAGAAGCAAAGCGCCACGCCGGCACCTTCGAGCCGGCAGAGCACACCAAGCAGATACCCGTCGACCCGACCTCGACCAATGGCAAGACGCTGACCATCAGTGCCAGCCTCGAGCCTAAATAGGAAGTAGTGCTCGTCGACATTCTCCGCGCGAACATCGACATGTTTGCGTGGAGCCCCTCGGACATGTCGGGCATACCGGGGGAAGTCGCCGAGCACGCCTTGGAAATCCAGGCCGGGTCCAGACCGGTGAAGCAACGCCTGCGCCGCTTCGATGAGGAAAAGCGCAGGATCATCGGCGAGGAGGTGCACAAGCTTTTGGCGGCCGGATTCATCAAGGAGGTATTTCACCCAGAGTGGCTAGCTAACCCTGTACTAGTTAGGAAAAAGAATGGAAAAATGCGGATGTGTGTAGATTACACTGGTCTGAATAAAGCATGTCCAAAAGTTCCATTTCCTTTGCCTAGAATTGATCAGATTGTCGATTCCACTGCGGGGTGTGAAGTACTTTCATTTCTCGACACATACTCCGGCTACCACCAAATTAGGATGAAAGAATACGACGAGCTTGCTACCTCTTTTGTTACGCCCTTTGGTATGTACTGCTATGTTACAATGCCCTTCGGCCTTCGAAACGCTGGGGCAACGTATCAACGTTGTATGCAGCATATCTTTGGCGAACGCATAGGCAAAACCGTCGAGGCCTACGTCGATGACATCGTGGTTAAAACCAAGGAAGTCGGGAACCTCATCAGCGATCTCGAGACCACGTTCGAGTGCCTCCGGGCCAAGAATGTGAAACTCAACCCCGAGAAATGTGTCTTTGGTGTGCCACGAGGCATGCTACTTGGCTACATTGTCTCGCAACGGGGGATCGAGGCCAACCCCGAAAAAATCTCAGCAGTCACAAGGATGGGCCCAATTCGAGACCTCAAGGGCGTACAGAAAGTGACAGGCTGTTTAGCCGCTCTCAGCAGGTTCATCTCGAGGCTAGGGGAAAAAGCGCTACCCCTCTACCGCCTGCTGAAGAAGACGGAACGCTTTGCGTGGAATGTCAAAGCCGAGGAGGCCTTAACCAAGTTGAAGGGGTTGCTGACTTCCGCGCCAATTCTCGTGCCTCCGCGACCAGCCCAGGGTGACGATCCCCCCGAGCCTCTCCTCCTCTATGTGACCGCAACCACCCAGGTGGTCAGCGCGGTCATAGTTGTCGAGAGGCACGAGGAGGGTCACGGGTTACTGGTCCAACGGCCGGTGTACTTCGTCAGTGAGGTGCTCTCCGAGGCCAAGGTCCGGTACCCGCACATCCAGAAGCTACTCTACAGCATCATCATCACGAGGCGCAAGCTCCAGCACTACTTCCTCGCTCATCCCGTAACGGTGGTGTCATCCTTCCCCCTCGGAGAGATCATCAACAATCGGGAGGCCACGGGGCGCATCGCCAAGTGGTCCGCCGAGCTAATGGGGGAGACTGTTACCTACGCTCCGTGAAAAGCCATCAAGTCGCAAGCATTGGCGGACTTCGTCGCTGAATGGACCGATACCCAGCTCCCACCGGCACAAATCCAAGCCGAGCTCTGGACTATGTACTTCGACGGGTCCCTCATGAAGACGGGGGCAGGCGTAGGCCTGCTCTTCATCTCACCCCTCGGAGTCCACATGCGCTACCTGCTACGCTTGCACTTCCCCGCCTCCAACAACGTTGCTGAGTACGAGGCCCTGGTTAATGGGCTGCGCATCGCCCTCGAGCTCGGGGTCTGACGCCTTGATGTTCGAGGGGACTCGCAGCTCGTCATTAACCAGGTTATGAAGGCTTCAAGCTGCATCGATCCCAAGATGGAGGCATATTGCGGGGAGGTGCGCAAGCTAGAAGATAAGTTCTACGGCCTCGAGCTCAACCACATAGCTCGAAAGTACAACGAGGCCGCAGATGAGCTAGCAAAGTTGGCGTCCACGCGCGGCACGGTTCCACCAGACGTTTTCTCGAGGGACGTCTTCGAGCCATCCGTCAAAATTGGCCCGGGGGCTGGCCCCTCGACGCCACCCCTCAAGCCAGACACGGGGGCTCGACCTTCAACGCCACACCTCGGGAATGACCCCATGACATCCGCTGAGGCGATGCAAATCGACGCACCTACCACTTCGTCATCACGACCCCTCGACTGGCGGACGTCGTTCCTCAACTACTTGACGCAAGGCGTGCTACCAGAAGACAAGATGGAGGCCCGACGCATCGCTCGAAGGGCCAAGACCTACGTCATCTACGGCGACGAACAGGAGCTGTACCGACGAAGCCTGACCGGGATCCTTCAGCGCTGCATCCCCCTCGAGGAAGGACGCAAGCTCCTCGACGACATGCACTCGGGGGCTTGCGGCCACCACGCAACACCAAGGACCCTGGTTGGGAACGCCTTCCGTCAAGGCTTCTATTGGCCGACCGCCATTGGAGACGCCAAGCGCTTGGTCCGAGCATGCCATGGGTGTCAATTCTACGCCAAGCAGACGCACCAGCCCGCACATGCCCTGCAGATGATCCCAATTACTTGGCCATTCGCCATTTGGGGGCTCGACCTCGTGGGTCCCCTCAAAAGGACAAGTGGAGGGCACTCACACGTGCTCGTGGCCATCGACAAGTTCACCAAGTGGATCGAGGCTAAGCCGATAGGCGACCCCACCTCCGAGAAGGCTGTCGAGTTCATCGCAGACATCATGTACCGGTTTGGGGTGCCTAACGTCATCATCACCGACAATGGCACCCAATTCATGGGCAAAAAGTTCACCAACTTCTGCGACAACAACAACATTCGCGTGACCTGGGCCTCGGTCGCATACCCTCAATGCAACGGGCAGGTCGAGCGCGCCAACGGCATGATACTCCATGGGCTGAAGCCGAGGCTGTTCAAGACCCTCAAAAATTTCAGAAAGGGGTGGGCTACAGAGCTCCCCTCGGTGCTGTGGGGCCTCAGGACTACGCCGAGTCGAGCCACAGGGTTCACTCCGTTCTTCCTAACCTACGGCGCCGAGGCCGTCTTGCCTACGGACCTCGAGTACGGCTCACCTCGACTTCGAGCCTACAACGAGCAAACCAACGACGAAAAGCTCGCCAACGCCAAGGACCAGCTCGAGGAGGCCCGAGACGTGGCGCTCATTAACTCCGCACGCTACCAGCAAACGCTTCGACGCTACCACGACAAGCACGTACGCAAAAGGGACTTGGCGGTGGGGGACCTCGTGCTTCGACGGCTGCAAGACAATCGAGGGTGCCACAAGCTCACTCCTCCGTGGGAAGGCCCATACACCGTGGCTAAGGTGCTCAAGCCAGGAACATACAAGCTCTACGACGATCAAGGCAGAATCCTGGCGAACGCGTGGTACATCTCTCAGCTACGTCGTTTCTACCCTTAAAGGCCTCGAGGCCTCATTCATTCTGTTGCTTTGTACAAACATGTCAAATATGAATGAACAATCTAGTGCATTGTCTTTCGTTTTACTTAGCAAGTTAAGGTAGCCTCGACCCTGCCCTGCTCAGGGTCGAGCCTCCCTCGGGGGCTGATAGGGGGGACCCCCCCCAGACTCCGGAAAAAATGCGCGTTTTCTTTTCAAAAATTCGACCCTCGTCTCAATTCGTGCCTCGAGTGAACTAGCGACGTCTAAATCCTAAAATACCTCGAGCCTCCAAGGGTCGGGAGGCGTCGACGTAGACGGCCACCTACGCCCCCGGGCTACGGTACCCTACCTACGCCTCCCCTCGAGGGGCTCGTGATGTATCGAAGGAACATAGACTAAGCTAGCAGAAATTCGAGCTTGCAACAAAGAGAAGTGGTCAAACGCATTTGAAAAGAAAGCAACTCCTTTAAACAAAACAAGTCATATATACATACGGGTCTCGACGTACCCTCATTCATGTCATAAAATTCTTACAAGGGCCTCGACGCCCAAATTTGGCACGCAGGCCCTAATCTTCGTCGGTATGATACTCTTCCTTGAGGTCTTCCAGGGCGGGCTCAGCCTCGACACTCGAGCTAGAGGAAGGAGGGCCCTCGACACCGCTGCTGGCGTCAGGAGGCAGCACGTCCTCCTCGAAGATCTTCGCTAGCGACGTCCCCGGCCTCTCCATCTTCTCCAAGATTTTGTCGACACGGCGGTTGTTCCACTCCTCGTCCTTCCCCTCGATCTCGATGAAGCCATTGACGACAACGTGGACCGGGAAGCGGAAGCCGGAGCGGACGACCACGAGCGTCTGCTTGACTCCATGGTGGAGAGCTTGCCGAACATGGTCCCGCGCGGCAACGTCGAGGAAGCACAAGGCGTCGCCTCGGGCCACTGCACCTTCTGCCGCAGCCACCGGAGGAACACCCCACATGGAGCCGAGCCGGTCGAGGGAAGCGCGAGCCCGCTCCGCCACCATCGTCTCGTCTTGGAGTTGGTCCAAGAGAGCCTGGTTCGTCCCGCGGAGCTCCTCGACCGTCTTCTCGACCCCTGCGCAACGAACGAGGAAGAGTGAGACTGCGGCGTAACAAAAAACCTCGAGGCCCAAGCAAGGACAAGGTGTAAGCCTTACCATCGCAATGTTGCCCCAGTTTGGCGAGGTCGCTGGTAAGGCCCTCAGCGCGCTGCTCGAGCCTGCGCTTCTCGGCCAGTATGAGGAGCTTCTCGGACCTAAGCTCCTCGACCAGCTTGCCCGTATCCGCGAGGGCTAGATCCTTTCGGATCACCTCCTGCCGCGCCGCCACCCTTGCAGCTCGGGCGTCTTCAGCCTCTTTTTCCGCCACCTCCGCTGCGGATCGAGCGGTGGCGGCTCCGCGTCGAGCGTCCTCGGCTTCCTTTTTCATCGCCTCCGCTACGGCTTGGGCGGTGGCGGCTTCGCCTTGGGCGTCAGCGACATCCTTCCTCGCCGCCTCCACTTCGGCCCGGGCAGAGGTGGCCTCGCTGCGGGCATCGACGGCCTCCTTCCTCGACGCCTCGAGGGCGGCGGCGGCCTCCTCCTTGGCTCGAGCGGCCTAGCCTCGAGCCGCCCAGACTTCCGCCTCTGCCTCGTTAAGCCGGCTCGCCATTTGGACGTTCCGGCCCAGCTCAGCGCGGAGATCTTGAAGCTCCGCCTCAGCCCTCGTGAGGGCGGCCGACACCTGTGCGGACCGGCCCGCCTCCTCAGAGCAGGACCGCTCCGCCTCCGCCATGAGCTCAGCCACCTCCCGGAAGATGGACCGCACCTCGCGCGGGGCCCCCCGCTGGGCCGGTTGCTCGACGGGGACCATGGCAAGGGATGGGCTCGGCGCGTCGGGAAACGGCCATACTGGTCGGTCAAGCTCGATGTCGGGCAGATCCTCCTCCGCACCGAGCTGCCCCGGCTGCGGCCCGCCGCCCGACGGCATGGGCCCCGGCTCCCTCCGTCCCTCCGCCGGCACCTCCTGTTGCTCCGCCGCCTCCCGAGGCGGCGTCACAACCTCGCGTGGGGGCGAAGACTCGAGCGGCGGTGGGTCGATCGAAAGAAGGCTCGACCCCGGGCCCTCTTCCCTGGCCGGGTCCTCCGGCGTCTTGTCAGCGCTAGCCGGCGCCTCGGGCGCCTCCACCATCATCGAGCCCGCGGCGAGGAGCGGCCCCTGCTCCAGCTCGTTCAGGAGGTCCTCCACCGTCGGCTCCTTCTCCGCCAACGCCTCTCCCCCCTTTCCCTCCTCCGCAGCCCGGCTCGTGTCGGTCGGGGCCTCGAGGGGCGTAGTCTCCTCAGCCCCAGACACCGACGAGGCCATGCTCGCCCCAGGCGCTTCCCCCGGAACAGCCGTCGTGGTGGGGAGAAGGGTGGCGCTCCCAGCTGGCGCCATCGCGGGAGGAGGAGGAGAGGGAGGAGGCAGCGCCTCAGTGGACGTGGTGGTGGCGGGCTCGATGCCGTAAGCTGCGGCCCCTGCAATATGAGATGACAGTGATATCAGAACCGGGAAGGATGCCTCGACCCCTGTGGTCGATGGCGATGGCCTCACCAAAATTCGCGACGATCATCTGGCTTCCTCGAGCCATGGCAGCTCGAGCCTTCTCCAGCCAAGCGGCTTCTCTAGCGGAGGAAGGTGCCATACCTCGAGGTGCTTGTGCCTCAGCGGAGCTCGAGGTCTTGGCCCGCTTGGACGCAGCGAGGTCCACCTCCTGGTAGGAGCGCTTCCCCCTGAGAAACCAGAGATGGCATGCATCACCAAAAGTAAAGAGGTAAAGCCTCACTACCGACGACATCCAAGAAAATTGCTCACCCAAAGCGGCGGCTGGGCTTCTTCCCGGAATCGCCGGACCCACTCGGGGGCTTCGAGCCCACCCCACGACTCGAGCCCTGCGCCTGGGCCGTCTCCGCAGGGCTGGGATGGGGGGAGGGCTCCCGATGCCTCCCGTGGCTCGACCTCGAGGGAGAGCCCTCCTTCCGCCCCACATCGCGGGAGGGCGACCGTACCTCCTCGTGCTGTCGTCGTGGCGCCTGTCCCGGCGCGGGCTCCAGGACCTGCTCCGACGCTCGTGCTGGCGGTCGCGCCCTCCCGCGTCCGCTTCTGTGTCCCGGCGGCGGTGCGGCGATGGACTCCGGGGACGCTCACGCCCCTGGTCACGATACGCCCGGGGGCTCCCTCCCCGACGCTCGTGATGGTGCGGGCTCGACGCCTTCTCCTGACGCCCGCTCCTCCACGGGCTCGACCCCGACCTCGATGGCTCGCGGCGGTCGGGCCCGGAGCCCCTCCCGATGTGGTCACTGCCCCTCGAGGCTCGCCCTTCTCGAGACCTCCCGCCTGGGCTGACGCGGGGGCGGCCTCCGTTGGTGCTGTGGGCAGAGGCGCTCCGGGTTCGGGGCTACTCACGACAGGGGGCGCGTCCGGCCGGGAGCTCGACGTGCCCTGGGCCTCCGACGAGGCGGAGCTGGGCAAGGCCTTCTGCTGCTTCACCCCGCGCGGTACCTTCGCCGGGGGGACCTCGTAGATGTCCTCCTGCACAGGGGAGCGGTCAGCCCAGATGTCGTCGAACCCCGCGCGTCTCAGGCGCGCGTCCATCCCCTCGTCGTCACTCTCATCATCATCATCATCATCCTCTGAGCTCGAGGAGCTCAGCTCGGGGGACCCGTCTCCAGGCTGCCGGTTGCGACGAGCCTTCGCCAGCCTCTGCTCCCGAGCCGAGCGACGCAAGTTTTTGTTTTTCTCTTTCTTCTTTCTGGAATCCTTGCTCTTCTCTTGTCTTTCTGAGCAGAGAGGCGCCTCACCTGGGTATCCACGGCGTCCTCCCTCACCGGGGGCCTCGACGCGCGACAAGTAAACGCCCCCTGCAAAAATAAGAAGCGTGACGAGACAAACCACAAGAAGAAGGCGCAAGGTACGAAGAAGAAAGAAGGAGGGGAGGCTCGAGACGGGCTAGCTCGATGGGGACCTACCAGATCGAGGGACCCTTCGTCGGGCGCCATGGGGATTAGCTTGGTACTCTCCGGGGCGAACGACCCATGGATCGTGATCGACACCCGGGAGATGCCCTCGCTGCAGGGCAATCCCTCCTCGGCCATCCTCGACCCGCTCAGCGCTTCAGCCGTGGCCTTCTCCCCCATTTGGTACAGGAAGAGGGGGCGTCCGCCAAAGGGAGGACCCTCCATTGGTGGAACGCCTAGATGACCGTCGGGACGGTCAAACCCCTCCTCGTCCACCAGCTTCTTCATCAGCTTCATCAGCGACAACCAGGTGGCGCTGCCTGTCTGCCACGACGCCCCAGATCCACTGGTCCGGGCGCCGGTCGAGCACCCTGCCGGTATATACTGCGGAAGGAGTCCTCCCTCGTTCCGCAGATAGAACCAGTGCTTGTCCCACCCCGACTGGTTGGTCGAGAGCCTGTGGTGGAGAATACTCGCGGGGGGACGCCGGCCGACGAAGGCCCGGTCCGCATGGTATGGCGAGGGAGCCGGCGCGCACGAGCCGCTTCCGCTGGGCTTCCAGCGTCTTGGTGAAGAGCTCGCCCCGGAAGATGTGAACGAACATCTCCCAATGCGGCTCCATCTTCAAGTACTCCCTCGCACAACGCAGCGAAGATGGCGGCGTGCGAGATCGAGTTGGGGGAGAAGTGTTGAAGCTCCACCCCGTAGTGGTGGGTTAACGCCCGCATGAAGCGGCTCGGCGGACGCCGAGCCCCAAGCGGTGGTAACGGGTGAAGCTCACCACGTACCCCTCCGGCGGGTGCGGCTCCCGGTGGTCCTCCGACGGGATGACCCACCACGCAGATCCCTCCTCTGGGTTGGGACGAAGAAGCCCTGAGCCACCAGCGAGTCCATCTCGCGCTGCGTCACCTTCGACCGTCTCCAGGCCTCGGCCGGCTGCGGCGAGGTCTTGTCGGCCGATGGCAACGATGACGTGGGCTTGACGGCGGACGAACGGCAGAGAAGTTGCTGGCTGCGGGCTCAGGAGGAGGGGGTGGCGGGAACTGTGGCGGCTATGGAGGCGAAGGCAAAAGAAGAGCCCTCTCCCCCTCTCTCGGTATTTATACGAAGAACCCCCACAGGCGAGGCGTCCCACGGCGACGAAAAGGTAACCGCATAGGCATTTAATGCGCCACCTAACCACGTCTCGAGCCGGATGCAGGGAACACGCGGCAGCTCTCCATTCGCTCCACTACCTGGGCCTGCCACGACCGTCGCCCCGGCTTCACGTCCGCCGCCCATCCCGACAGATTTCGCCTACAAAGGCGCGCCCAACGGGCGGAAGGTTTCCAAGCGACGAAGGCTTCTTCACAAAGGTAAAAACGGGCCCCGGCCCTAAGCCTCGAGGCAGCGAAGGCTGGCCCTCGAAAAAGGGTTCGACAAGCCGGCCTCGAGCACCGAGTCAGGGACACCAAGGGGCGCCACCCGCATGCATCGCTCGAGGGCCAAGCCCTCGAGGCCCCTCACGTGTATCCAAGGCAGGGAGCACGACAGTGCAGTGAGATCCCCTCGGAGGGAGGCAGTCGAGCCACCGGGCCCTATGAATGGACCCGACACTCCTGCAGACCGAGCGCCCATGCTTTATGAGATCGCCTCGGGCCACAGTCGACCCTATCGAACGGGGCACGAGGTCTCACTTGGATCCCCCGTTACCAGCTCACCGGGAACCTCGATACTCGCCCGCTCGTGGTAGTACGAGGCATCCCCCCTCGCATCCGAACGAAAGGACTCGGCGGGATGACAAGCCAGGGCAACCGACGTGCCGGACAGCTCGAAGAGCCGGCCGGTCGGTTCAGCCTGGCACCCCTCGACGAAAGAGGGTTAATAACTCGGGGGCTCGACACTCCCGAACCTAAAAAACGTAATTAACGCTCACACTCAAAGCCACGAGGGAGTCCTAACCACTCCCCCGTGGCCTCGGGGCTACACCCGCGGGTGCGCTCGCACGACACCCGCGGAATCAACACAGCCGAACCCTCGAGATCCAGTTAGCCAAAACCCTCGAAATCCAAAGTCGAGAGCCCCTGCTCAAGTGCAAGCACTCAAACAAGGGCTCGGGGGCTACTGTCGGGGGAACGCCAAAGGGGTACCCCCAATCAACGCAAACACACGGGTTAAAACCTAGAACACCAATTAATAGTAAGCCCGGCTGGACTTAACCACCCGAATACCAACCTGTCAAAGCCCACAACACCGGCCCGCCACGAGGAAGCCTAGGCCCGCCAAATGCCTCACAAACCACCTCGTGGTAGCCTGCCTCTCGAGCCCGGCTCAAGGGTTCGAGCCCGCCACCGCCATACACCACCCCTCGAGACCCGGCACAGGGCCCTCGAGCCTCGCTGGCCCGGCTGCCTACCCCTCGAGACCATCACGCCCCTCGAGCAGCACCAAGCACCGGATTCCACCCCACACCAAACATTTAATGCACTCACCTACCCCCGTTACGTCCTCTGAGACGCAGTGTGCGCCACAGTGAACCGGAGTCTGAGTCAAACCTCCTTTTTACCATAAGCATGGGTGAAAAGGCACCAGTACAGCACTGTTCGACCATACCCTGCACTGTGGCACGTCCCGGTCACATCTCGAGACCCGAATTTCCGCTGTACGACCAGGTTCCCCGGAACTCGCCCATACCTGCGGGGCTCGAGCCTCCCGCAGGCGTCACCTCGAGGCCGGTTCTGCGCCCCTCGAGCCCTAATCGTTGTCATATGATTGGAGGACAGGTACCCCTATGACCCGGCGGGACTACGCACGTATCGTACGTGCCGGGATGGGCGGTGCACGGCCTCCACGTCGCCACGCCTCCACGTCCGCACCCGGGATGGAGGCCACGCTTCAAGGATGCCCCAACAGCAACCCCCGCGTCGGCTACAATGTCTTCGACAAGACAGGGTTCCTATCCTTCTCCGTATTGGGCACCGTATGCCCCGACACCTGTAATACCCTTGTGTAACCCTGGCCTCCCCTTCCTCTATAAAAGGGGACACCAGGGCCCTCATTCCGCCGGTTACAGACACGTTAGAACGCACATACGCCCATACACCCTCACACGCGAGTCCGGACCCCGGTCCGCGCTCGCCAAGCTTGTATTCGCCCCTGTACAAGCACTTAGGTGCAAGTAATACAAGAACCTCCCCCCCCGCTGGACGTAGGGCCTTCTTTGCCCGAACCAGGATAAATCCTTGTGTCATCTTGCATCACCATCCAGGAAGAGAGCACGCGATCATATTACTAGTTGGTGTCATACCCCCGGGTTCGAAACACCGACAATCAGCAACGTCCATAGCTACATAGAAGAATAATCAACAACTAATTATTACAAAATATGGCACAACACCTTTTATTGTACAACAACCAATACCAGGATTATTCACAATAATGATAATTAACACCATATCATTCTTAAAATTAACATCAAATAATACTGTTCTTAACATAACTTTACATCAATATAAACTCCAACTTCAATGATCAATACACTAATAACGATCTGTTCTAATACCCTACTCCTCCTATTTTCTTCACTCAACTCAGGCGGCCTCCACCGACAACAAGACATAGGACTTTCACTCAACCACTTATAGATACAATCCTTATGGAATGTATGATGACATGGCATGGCCCGAACGTTCTCCTCAACCAACTCTAACCAATTATACACATCATCTTCGAATGGCTCTGAAAGCCTCATCAAGCAAATACTGCACTTTTCATCAAGGTCCACTCCAGTCAACCATTTATCTTTTCCAGGGCATAAAACTCTGGAATTTCTTCATACTTGACATAGCTATCTGCACTATCTTCAATATCTTCAAGTAAAAGTGGCTGAGTTTGAGGAGGAGGTTCTGAAGATGCACGCAAACGCTCAACAGGAGGTTCTGAAGCTGCATCCAATGCTCCAACCAAACGGCTGTTCATGTATGGGCCCCTCGTTTGACGTGACAAATGCTCTCTTTCTATCTCTCCAAAAACAGACTGCAAAAAAAAAGAAAAAAAAATATATATAGGACAATTTAACTAATAATGCCCTTACTATGGGCCCCTATTTGCATATCTATAGTTTTTACTAAAATTGCATGTTTCGTTCATTGCAATTACAGTATGTGCAATAAAATTTTCCGCAAACCCACAAATATAATTAAATAATATTCTATTATTTATATATGAGGACCACAACAAAAAATATAATATGTAATTAGAGAAAGACAACAAATAAATCACAATAACTAACAATTACCTGATATCAGTAACTGATAGTTGACAACTAATGAACTAATCAGCCCAATCACAATAATCCCAACAATTCAGAAAAGAACTCAGCCTGAAACAAATAACATCATCAGATACATGGTCATACTGGATTGAAGACAAGCCTACCAAATCATGAAGATGTACAGTACTGTTCAGTTTATCAGAACCTAAAATTATTAGCATCCATTTCATATGACTACAAAGAACTTTACAAACAAGGCAAATACTACTCAAGGCTTGAAAAAAGATAAGCTAGCCACTGGATCCAACAAATCAGACTCTACATATGTATAACTAAATAAATAACTGAACAACTCATTCTCTGCATTCAGTACTATCAGTGGCACTGCACGTCGACAAGGCAAAAATAGATGCTTCATCGACATATCAGTGTGATCAACATTCAGATTTTTCCTACTCATGCACTGCAAAACAAATTCTTTAACTATCTAGTACCAGCAGTGCCACTGAACAAATCAGTTAACTGATAGGTTGACAAGTAATGAACTAATCAGCCCAATCACAATAATCCCAATAATTTCAGAAAACAACTCAGCCAGAAACACATAGCATCATCAAATACATGGTCATACTGGATTGAAGACAAGCCTAACAAATCAAGACATGGTCAAACTGGATTGAAGACAAGCCTAACAATTATACACATCATCATATTTCATATGAATTTAAGCTAGCCACTGGATCCAACAACACAGACTCTACATATGTATAACTGAATAAGATAACTGAACTACTCATTCTCTGCATTCAGTACTATCAGTGGCACTACACATCAATGTAGTGCACAACAAATTCTTTCGCTATCTAGTACTATCAGTGCCAATAAATAACAAATTCAGAAATCCACAATACCTGACATCATGCTCTGCATAAACTACTCATGCTCTCCATTCAGATTTTTAACTAATTGTAGCATGCCTTCATATGAGGACAAGAGCCTAAACCTCAGTAACTAACAACTCATGCTCTGCATTCATTATAGAACAACTGGAAAAATCAAACATTCAGGTTCAGTTAGTAAGCCAAGTACCTGAAATAGAGATTTAAAACTGCAGAAACACACTCGTAACTACCTGCACAAACAGAAAACAAACACTGCGTCAGTCCAAGAAATGAACAATGAAACCCTAAATCGACATTGAAACCCTAAATCGACATTGTGTCCCTACATGAACCAGAATCCCCCAAATCCCACAAATCAAAACAAAACAGAAACCCTAAAAGCGAAAAAATCCCCCAAATATCCGAAATCCCAGCCAAGGAAACCCTAAATCTCCATCAAATTCACCGTCAGCAGCCGCGACTTCGCCGGAGTAAACACGAAGACACACACACTGAGAGAGAGACCGCTAGTGAGAGAGAAAACAGAAAACAAACACTGCGTCAGTCCAAGAAATGAACTATGAAACCCTAAATCGACATTGTGTCCATACATGAACCAGAATCCCCCAAATCCCACAAATCAAAACAGAACAGAAACCCTAAAAGCGATAAAATCCCCCAAATATACGAAACCCGGCAAGCAAAGCCTAAATCTCCATCAAAATCACCGTCAGCAGCCGCAACTTCGCCGGAGTAACAGACGAGAGACACACACTGAGAGAGAGACCGCTAGTGAGAGAGACAAATGAAGAGCGCGTCGCCGGACTCCAAAACGAGGACCAACGCCGCATAGCAACACAGATTAGGAGCCAAAACCAGGAGCCGAACAAGGAGCCTCCGTCGGGCGTCGCCGTCACCGTCGCCGGAACAACTACCGTCGCCGTCGCCTTCATCGCCTTCACCTTCGCCCAAATCGCCAGGGACCCAAGAGAAGAGGAACGGGGAGGAGGCGAAATGAAATGAAAAGCCACTCGAACACAAACGGGCGCGCGTCCCAAAAATATGAAACAGTGCTCCTGACAAGTGGACCCACACGTCAGCCGAACAAGCACAGACGCGCGATGCACATCCGACGCACACAAAATTCATGTGTTGGAGGCAACAAAAACACTCAAGTGTCACTTAGACTTTCTGAAGTGCTACGATAATAAAGTTAAAAAAAATCAACATCTAAACAAGGACCCATTTTTTTTAGAACCAGCAGCGCAGATAACCTGAGCTCTGGTTTTATATGCGTCGAAAACTGTAGTACTACATCAAATACTGTACGTACGTACAGTACGTGGTCCAGTTTGTAATGAGTACTGTACTCCGTATATGCATGTGTTCATTCACTGTGCAGGCCTTTGGTCTGGTCGGGCACTCACCTCAGTTGCTTGTCCGAGTAACATGACCACCATGCTGCTCGCGGTCGCAGCCCAACAGTCCCCGGTTCAGCTTCAGCAGCGAGCGGATCGATCGGAGCCAGACGCCCAACAAAACATTCTCGAGGGTTCAGTCCGGTTCAGTTCAGGCTTTAGAGAACGGACGACTGTTAGAATCTCATACCCCTAGTTATGCGCAGCAGCCCTCGGATCTTTGAAAGGATATTGCGAATATGACACAAGCTAGCACCGTATCAAGAACGATGTAGTCGAATCGCGTAGAAAACCCTAGATGACGATGAAGCAACCACGACAAAAGATTAGAATTTGGCGAAGCCGACCGCAAATTCTATTAGCACAATTCCAAAAGACTACAAGAAATTGTCGCTCTCTCACAACCCTACTTGACCCTCCATGACCCATTGATTCTTGCCCTATACAAGAATCTAGTGCAATAGAACTGTCTAGTCTAATCCTCTTGAGCGCTCCTAATTGCTCCGTACAAGCCTTAGATGAGACCTCTTGTGTTGGCTTATGATCTTGTTGTGATTCCTATGGCCTCTACCCCTTGATTTATATAGTCCCCTCCAAGGCTCTCATACATACAAATAGGAGTCCTACTCCTAGTAGGATTCTACTCTCAAGACCTAGTAGAACTAGAAGTCCTAATAGCATACCTATCTTGAGTCCTATTCTAAGTAGGATTTGAGTCACTATACAACAACGACGGATCCATGGCTGCGCCTGCGCGCGGGGTAGAAAAAGTAGAGCCACCACTCACGGCACGCGGCAGAAGCGTCGTCGGAGCGGCGGTGCCAAGCTGTTCCCGGCGCGGGCGCGCGGCAGCTGGCATCTACTACTCCCACACAACAGGCAGAAGAAGACTGTGAGCGAGTCTTATGGTCGCAGCGTGTCTTACTCCGGGTCATGCATGCATCGCCATCGCGTCGTGCCTCAGCTCGGAGTACTGGGGGGTGCTGCTGCCGGTCCGTCGTCAGGATTTGTTTTATGAAGAAAAGAATCAGGGGTAGGGCAACCGCGCGCACAGCGCAGGGTTTGCTTTGCTTTGCTTTCTGATCTGAAGAGGAAAAAGTTCGGTTCAGAGTGGGGTAGGCAGCAGGAGCAGGAGAGCCCGCAGGAGCTAGCTATAGCCAAGCCCGCCCATGGCGCCTTGTCCCTCCGGCGCACATGCACGGCGCAGGCAGCACGCCTGCCTTTGCGACGCGAGGCGAGCCTGCATGAGCCACGCCACGCCATGCCGCTGCTGGGCCTGGGCGGGCGCGTGAGGCGACGGGTCATCTCAGCACAGCACAGCCGCGCTGCTTTCCGGTCAACTTTTACCCCGCGCTGCATGTCCATTCTCCGGTACCACACCACACCACCACGCCCGCCCCCCGGAGGTGTCAGGTATCTTTCGTCACATCACCTGGGACTGCGAGGTGCGTGGTGTCGCCACTCGGCACCGGACCTGCGCCTGGTGTCCTGATGGCGTACTTGGACGGATCCACGCACGCACGCACGCATGCAACCGCAACGCGATGCATGCATGATGGTGCCATGATGGCCCCCCTCTCCTCCTCTCGAGCTCGGCTCGGTGACACGAGTGCTCGTCGTCGCTCGCCCCTGTAGCTGTAGTCCTCGTCGTCCTCTCTGGCTCTCTCTCAGCCGGGTGCTGCCGTCTGCCGAGTGGTGTTTCCTGTGGCGGGCCAGCACTGTGCGCCCGTCCCTGTGCAGACGGGAGCCGCATGTGCACTGATCTGTCTTGGCAAAAGCCTCATTGGCCGCTGCCCTCTCCTGATCGTCTCTCTGCCCGTCGTTTTTTTTGTTTACAGCCGGGGGCATTAATCTGTTTTGGAAACTTTTCACTCTGCCTGCAGCGCTGTAGATCCTGCCTGCTGCCGCTTCTGTCTGCGTCATTCTACATGAGTCGCAGTCGCAGTACATTTAACTCCTCCGTGTATCTCTCCCATTCCGTAGCGTAGTCCATACCGACGATGGCCCTGTAAACAGTTCCCTCGTTTTGCAAAATTTTTCATCACATCAACCATCACATCAATGTTTAGACGAATACATGAAGCATTAAATATATGAAGCATTAAATATAGGTAAAAAATAATTAATTGTATTTTTCGTATATACATGTCGAGACGAATCTTTGGAGTCTACGTAGTTCATATTTGGACAAAGTTTGTTAAATAACAACGAAGACGCTACAGTAAAAAATTTTTTGCAAAATTTTGCAACTAAACACACCCGATATCTATCCCAGAATCAATGCAGTAACCCGGCCACAACTAAGGCCATTGCATGGACCGGGAGCTCCTGGCAGCCTGCAAAACACTCGGGGGATGTTTGGAACATAGGAATGAAAAATAGAGAAAAGAAAAAAAAGTACAGGAAAGAGGTAGGAGTGAAATGGAAAAACAGAGAAAGAGAAAAACACAGGAAATAGTGGAAGTAGTTGTTTGTAACACAGGAATAAAAAATACAGGAATCAAAGTAACGCAAATAGATGCTACCCATGGTCCATAGATTTAGTAGCTTTAAACTGATTTAATCAGGTTTATGAACGCCATTTAATTTTGCCTTTGCTATGTGCATCAAGTTTAATTAAGTTCTGCGTGATGAAAAAAATTATAAAATTAGAAGAACACAAGGACTTGTTCATTAGTTTGCTTAAGCCTTATTGTCGGTGTTTCGAACCCGGGGGTATGACACCAACGAGTAATATGATCGCGTGCTCTCTTCCTGGATGGTGATGCAAGAAGACACAAGGATTTATCCTGGTTCGGGCAAAGAAGGCCCTACGTCCAGCGGGGGAGGAGGTTCTTGTATTACTTGCACCTAAGTGCTTGTACAGGGGCGAATACAAGCTCTGTGAGCGTGGACCGGAGTCCGGACTTGTACGTGTGGACTTGGGCGTGGTCTTTTTTGAGGTTAAGTCGCCTTTTACTCGTGTGTTCTCTCTCTCGCGCGCGAAGGGCCCTGGCGTCCCCTTTTATAGAGCAAGAGGAGGCCAAGGTTTACACAGGATCGGCACGCACAGCGCTCGGTATGGCATAGGGTAGGGATCCTGTCTTGTCGGGGCCACTGGAGCTGGCGTGGGCGTTGCTGTTGAAGCGTCCTTGGAGCGTGGTCTCCGTCCAGGCGCGGACGTGGCGGCGTGGCGACATGAGGGCCGAGCAGCACCCATCCCGGCTCGTACAGGACACGGCGTGGTCCCTCCGGGTCTTGGGGTACCTGCCCACCAATCATATGAGAGCAGTTAGGGCTCGAGGGGCGCGGAGCCGGCCTCGAGGTGGCGCCTGCGGGGGGCTCGAGTCCCCGCAGTTATGGGCGAGTACCGGGAAACCCGTTTGAGCAGGGGGCATCCGGGCCTCGAGACGTGGTTTGGGCGCGCAACAGTGTAGGGTATGGGTTAACAGTGCCGTACTGGCGCCTTTTGCCCATACTTGTGGTGAAAACGAGACTTGACCTTTACACCGAGTCACTGTGGGACGTGCTGAGCACCAGTGGACACGACCGGAGTGGGTGGATGTATTGATTGCGTGGTACGGGTCGGGGTTTGATGTTTGGTGCTGCTCGAGGGAGGCGTGATGCGTCTCGAGGGATAGGCTGTTGTGTCAGAGAGGCTCGAGGTCCCCGAGTGGGGTCTCGAGGTGCGGTGTTCGGTCGCGGCGGGTTCAGGGCCTACGTGCCTTGGCTCGAGGGGTTAGTGGAGCGTTCGCCCGAGGCCTGACTCGGAGGGCTCGGGCGAGACGGAGAGCGATCGCCAGCCCGAGACCTGGCTTGGCGGGCCAGCGTTGTAGGCCTCGAGGGGGTTGGATTAGTTAGGTTTGTTATTAACCGGTGTTCTAGGTTTAGCGTTGGTTGGGGGTACCCCTTTTTTGTACCACCGACACTTATCCGTGTGTCTAGCTCCCATGCCACTGTTCATCTTCTAATCGCTGTACTTTCTGGTTGCTTGGTTGGACGGTTGATGTCCCAGCCTCCGCACGCAGGAGCAAGTATCGGTATTAGTGCGCTAAGCACGAGTGCAAGCACCACAGGAAATTTTTCCTTGGCTCCAACCATATTTTTTCTTTCCTCCAAAAGTACAAGCTTCTTTGTCGTTCCTCTGGAAAGTTTCACGTCGTTTCCTCCGTTCCAAACGCACGCAGACAATTTCTTTCCTCCGGAACTCAATCCTGTGTTTTTCCTCCGTTTTTCCTCCCATCCAAACGCGGCCTCAGCAAAAATGCTGGGCTCCGATCCATTTTTATTAACCGGAGCTCAAGTGATGATCCAAGACGCTGCAGGCAAAGCGGGGCAGCATAGTACGTATACTAGTAGTAGTCGGCGCTGCAGAAGGTCACTCACCCACGCACTGATCCCCAATTCCAATGTAATCCCTCTCTCTCTCCCCCCACTCTTGAACACTTTGTAATCTTGGCGCAAAGCCTCTAGGCTCCACCCCTTCGCCCATCGGGGCTCCACTTGATCCGTGGTAATAAAATTCAGGTGGGGACTCTTCGTCACCCCCCCCCCCCCCCCGGTGCAACTTAAAAAAAAAAAATCCAAAAGGTTTCACGTGTGGAGCCGATCAGGCGATCACGGATCGGCGATCCATCGTCTACAGAGAAGGAACCCTCTTCCTGCGCCCTCTCGGTCTAGGGCCCAATAATTCAGCATTCAGAGACAACAAGTACCCCAGGTGAGGTCCCAGGAGCAGCGGCAGGACTCTAGCAGCCTCCTAGCAGGCTACAAAGCCATAGCCCTTGCTCCCCACATGCGTGCGTGCGTGCGCGATCGACGACGACGAGCGCCGAGCGCGGCGGTGGCGCGCCAGTGTCTGGGCCGTGAACGACTCGGGGTGCCACAGTGCTCCACTGCTCGCTGTACGTGGTGGCGTTTGCTCGTGTCCTGCGCTTTGATGGTGTCCAAAGGCCAGACGACAGAGGGTCAAAGGCAAAGACCACACGAGGCGCGTCGTGGTAGTACATGTACATCATCAGTAGTACACGCAGGGGGGGCTCCCAACTACTTCTATGCAGACCTGCAGTGGCGAGACCGCAAGTCCGCGACGTGATACTGCGTGTCAGCCACGTACCAGTCGCGCGCGAACGGAGGAGCAGTGTCTGGTTTTGGAGTTGGAGTTCAGAGTTTGGGAGAGTTCAGAGCTTGGGATGGGCTTTGGCTTGGCTGGAGGCGACGGTCAGTACTACGTGAACGTGATTGATCCCAGTGGTTATTACAGCAATCAGCCAGACAAAAACTCTGAATAAATAGTGAAATGGAAAGGGATTCACTGTTCTCCGTTGCAAGGAACAGAGCATGTGGTTGTTCGTCAGCTCAATCAGCAGCAGCACCAGTTTCTGCTCCTCGCAACAGTGACGAGAATCACCATGCCAACAGGCGCACGCACGGACACACTACTGTGTTTCTCCCCTCTCCCTCTGTACGGACAGGTAGGCCCGTCCCCCGGTCTCGTCACGTCAGGTGCCCCTGTGGCTCCTGTAGACTGTAGAGCAGGGAAGGGGAGCGGGGCCCAGGCCGCCCAGCACACCACCCGCATTTCGACATAAACGCCGCCGGAGCCCTCGATCGCGCGCCCCGCTAAAAACCATCGACGGCCCCCGAAGGCGAAACCCGAGACCGCCACCACCCCGGCAGCCGGCAGCGGCAGCAGACCGCTCAGAGCCACCCGCGCGGCCATCATGGCGCCGGCACCGTCCTCCTCCTCCAGGCCCCTCCCGCTCCTCCTCCTCCTCCTCCTCCTGTCCCTGCAGGTCACCGCGGCCGTCGCGGCCATGGACCCCGCCGAGCGGGAGACGCTGCTCCGCGTCATGGAGTCCGTGTCCTCCGACCGCGACTGGCGCGAGGCGGCGGGCGACGACCCTTGCGCCACGCCGTGGCCGGGGCTCGAGTGCAGGCCCGGACCCGGTCCCGGTGCCACCGGCGGCGGCGCCATCGCCGCGCGGATGCACGTCTCCCGCCTCGACTTCGGGGTGCCGCCGAACCCGACGTGCAAGGACACGGCGACGTTCCCGGTCGCCACGTTCGCGCTGCCGGAGCTCCGGGCGCTGTTCCTCGTCGGCTGCTTCAAGAACCCGGACGCCGTGGCCGCCTTCGCGCTGCCGCCGGCGTCCAACCTCTCGTCGTCGCGCCTGCAGCAGCTCAGCGTGCGCGCCAACCCGTCGCTGTCCGGCACGCTGCCGCCGCAGCTGGCCAGCCTCCGGTCGCTGCAGGTGCTCACCGTGTCGCAGAACGCGATGGTGCGGGGCGCCGTCCCGCGGGGCATCGGCGCGCTCCCGGGCCTCGTGCACCTCGACCTCAGCTACAACTCGCTCACGGGGCCGATCCCGAGCGCGCTCGGCGAGCTGCGCGGCCTCGTCGGGCTCGACCTCAGCTACAACGCCTTCTCTGGCGCCATCCCGAGCCGCCTCGGCGACCTCGCGCAGCTGCAGAAGCTGGACCTGAGCTGCAACAACCTCACCGGCGGCGTCCCGGCCGCGCTCACCCGCCTCAGGGCGCTCACGTTCCTCGCGCTCAGCAACAACGGGCTGCGCGGCCGCCTCCCCGCCGGCCTCTCCGGACTCCGCGACCTGCAGTACCTGATCATGGAGAACAACCCGATGGGCGTCCCGCTGCCGTCCGAGCTCGGCAACATCTCGCGGCTGCAGGAGCTCCGGCTCGCCAACTCCGGCTACTCGGGCGCCATACCGGAGGCGTTCGGCCTCCTGTCCAGCCTCACCACGCTGTCGCTGGAGAACAACAACCTCACCGGGCGGATCCCGGCGGGGCTCAGCCGGCTCAAGCGCATGTACCACCTCAACCTCAGCAAGAACGGGCTGGACGGCGTCGTCCCGTTCGACGGCGCGTTCCTCAGGCAGCTCGGCCGGAACCTGGACCTGAGCGGCAACCCGGGGCTGTGCGTCGCCGACCGGGCCGTCGTGCCGGACGTGGGCGTCGGAGTCTGCTGCGACGACGACGTCAACTGCGAAAGTTCCGCCGCCGCGGAGAGCTCGGTCGTCGGGAGAGTGGTCAGGGGACGAGAGGTGACGAGAGGCCGCTGGCCGGCCGGGCTGCTCATCAGGCCCGCCGCGGTGGCGCTGTGCAGCTGCCTTCTGCTCTGAGCCTCTGAGCTCTGATCAATCCGGCGTGGGTGCGTTGCATTGCATGCGATTCTTTGGCATGAACTTGCATTGTTTGCACCGGCTGATCTCTGTCTGATTCTCTGTACGTACAGTAGTTGTGTTGCTGTAACTTGCGATGTTGATTGTGTGACGACTGTAGGTCTGTAGTTGCGACTCGTGACAACAAGACCGGGATGACGTTGTTTGTGCGTGATTGGCACACACGTGGGGTTTGTCGGATCACTTTCACTTCATTCATTCACTTGTGCAGATAGAGGTCATGGGGTGGGGCCCCATCGGTCAACGGAAACACCGAGCGCGTGACTTCTTCTTCTTCTTCTGTCTAACAATAATCTCTGGTTTCCGTCTGCCAATATAACAAAGTGGGGTTTGGTACCTTTGTTATCACTCATCAAACACGCTGTCTGCGGTTAGAATTATCGTAACACACACGTCGTCCGCGTGGTTAAAACTTTTTCCTTCTCCATTTTTCGTTATTAACACCGCCCTTCGTTATCGTTTACTTAGTTTCTAATTATAAAATGATTTGTTTTCTACATGCTCTCTCCGTATAGAAAATATAACTCGTTTATGACAGCGACACGGTCTTCAAAGCATAACTTTGATCATATTTGTTGTAAAGTGGTATATATGTATATTTTTTAAAAGTACTTTTTAAGATAAATTTATTTATATGATTTTTACATCTTTAAGCTCAATAATTTAAAAGTTATTCATAATTTATATTCTTAATGTTTGATAAAAGAGCTTCTTAACAAAATACAAAGTTATCGAATATCCTCTCCAACTCCTTAAGTGACATGTCTTTCGCCTCTCAGTTTTACAATGGCTGCACACAAATTAAATGTCGTCAACTTCACAACAACTGCACACAAAAAATCACATAATTAAGTTGAGTGAAATTTAGTCAATCTCTCGTATTGGACTAAGACTTAAATGTACCTAGTAATTTATTCGGTTTTAATTTCATAAAAATAGCCAAGCTAAATTAAAATCTAACATCAGAAAATCCCATACTTTGTCTCTAGTGAATACCACGTCTTTTTGCTCGTATGCAATCATATGTGGGCATCGACAATACTATCAGTCATTATGCTTATTATTGCCCCTTTGAACATGTTATTAGCCTCCTTGAACACGTGCTCCACATCTAAAGTCCAACATTTCACTCTCGCTAACAAAATAACTATAGATATCACTGTTGGCCACAAGACACATTTGGCAATAGACCAGTGACAAAATTGCCTATTTATAAAGATAATGAATAATGCTACTTTTTGTAAATCTAATCCTAAATTTCACTTAGCCTAAACCTAAAACTACGTTATCTTGAGGACGAGGGGGCGTATACTAGTAGAGAAGAACGAAGGTTAAACTCGAGGCATGAAATGGCAATGATTGTAGTTTACGTTAATTGATGTCCCGGTTCATATGGACTCACACTCACTTGACACTACTGTTGACGGGGGAAATGACAGCATAGCCGGAGACGGTTCGATGGCCTTCGATAGGATAATGACGAGGTAAATCCTACTGGCTAGGCCTTCACTCCTTCACCCTCGTCTCATCCTTGTTCACTCTTCAGGCCTGTGCTCACGTGGGCGTGGGCGTGGAGCACGTCTGCTGGATTAGCAGAATAACAGGTGTGGGTCGGTGGCTGCAGGTGTGGATCGGTGTTGGTGGGTCTTGTGGGTGTGTGCCATTGCCCAGCATGCAGTCAGGCGCTGCTGTCCCAGCCAGCCAGGGGCAGGGCTCACCTCAGAACTCGGGATCGGGAGGAGGTGAGCGTGGCTAGTTGCCTGTGTGGTTGGACGGACGGACGGACCGACCGACGTCTAGTTCTGTGTGCCTTTTCATGCGGTCGCTGGCCGTCTCCGTGCTTCACGTGCCGATTCGGCAACTTTGCAGGGAGATTGACGGCACTTGCCTGGTCGATGCCACTGTTTGCATGGGTACGGCCGTACCTCCCGAGCGAAACAACTACTCCCTCCGTCCCAAAATGTGGGTCGTTTTCGGTTTCTATATCAAAAGTTTTACTTGATTTATAGAAAATACGTGTAATATTTATATCTTTAAATAAATTTGTTGAAAAACTAGATTCAAATATCTTTCCGATGATACTAATTATGATACTAATCGATAATATTTATTATTTATAAAAATTGTCAGCATTTGTTTCTCACAAAGCGAAAGCGACAATATTTTCGGACGGAGGAAGTAGGCAGTGCGTCTCGTTTCCGGTCATTGACTGGCGTGACGAAAACTCATCAGACCTAGTACTCTACTAGTACTACAGAACCGAGCCGCTCTAATGGCCTTTTTATGTGCCAGTCTGCCAGTGTCATTGTGCGGTGGCAACAGTGAACAGCCGGTCAGCAATGAAAACTCGTGTTCTTATCAGGGAATAGTACCACTGTTACACTGTACTGCACCACTGACCACTCAGCGAAACACAACAGTTTACAACTAGTTTTTCTTTCGTTAGTTTTTGATGACGGAATGAAAAAACACACACAAAAAAGACGCGATCAAACTTTGTAAAAGCAGATTCGTTGGGCCCTCAGTGGGAGTAGTAGATTAGGCCTACTTAGGAGCCCGTTTACACATGTCCAGCCCAGTTTTTTTTTAGAATCTTCTAGCCCAGCTATCTTAAACATGCCCGTACGCGCGTTGTCTTGTCTCAGGCCTGATAGCCCAGCCGGCCCATCCCTCGGCTCGGCAGTTTCCCTGTCTGAGTCTCTGCCACACGTGCAGCCGGCAGCAGCCCGCCCGCCTCCCTCCTTCCTTTGCCAGCCGCCGCGATGAAGGCGCTCCTTCGACCTCAACTTCCACCCGTCCTCCCCCCTCGTCGTCACGTCCCTCATCACTGGGGAGCTCTGCCCGTACTACCTCCGAACCGCACACACTTATTAAATTCTATTCCTTTCAAAGGTTTCCTGTTCCAGTTTGCTTGTTCTTAGGGCTACAGAGTAATAGCTTCCAATCTGGTTGGTTTCACAGGTTCCGCTGCGGCCCGGATTCCCGGAGTCGCAGCCTGAGAGGTACCCACGGAAGCTCTGTTACTGCTCCTGCTCTGTTAATTTCACACTTGGAATTCCGCCTTTCCGGTGCTAGGCACCGTGTTGCTTTGCTCATAGCATCAGATTAGTGTTCCTTGGTTTTTGCTTAGGTGTGTCCAGAATTACGTAACTCTGTAGACTGATAGTCGACTTGATTTGAATTTCAACGGTAGAAATATGATGTGGTTAGTACATTGTGTAATTTTGGAGTCTGTCATTGACTCATTGAGATCATGCAGAGCTGTTCGTTTTGTGGACTCAGGAAAAGGTAATGCCTTGTTGCCTTTTGTTATCGAGTTCTCTTATATACCTGCCAACCTGTGAGCCCACTTGCACTATGTTTTATAGATTAATATATTATGATCTTTGCTTCTAATTCTGCAATGCTTACAAAACAATGCTGCAAATTAGCAGCTTTAAGCTGGCAATGACAATCTGGAACTAATTAGCAGGGGAGCACACCTTGATACATCCTGTTTGCTGTTGCATACCTTACGGTCCTCTAACCGTTTCCTGTTGGTTTTCTTGTTGTTTTGGTTTGGTTCGGTGATTTTGTTGGGGTCAGCTGATAGCTCAGTCCTTTGCCTCAGATGTAGAATGAGGCAAGGCCATTGTCCACTTGGAGGATGCACATGAGTGAGTTTAGTTAGTTTCCAGTGCTAGTATTTATTTTGTTCACGGAACTAGACATTTCCAATTTCATTTGGACGAGCGTTCACCCAGGTTGAATCGAGCGAACGGTATAACAAACTATCGGTAGGACTCAGATTTAGGAACCAACCGCTCTTTCGGGCCAGACTCGCGGAACACCGTGAGAAGAATCGGGCCTGACTTTCGGGCCAGATTCAGGAATATTTGGATACACGAAAGCGAAGGCTACCGAGAAAAGCTCACGTACACAAATCTCTTCTTACCTTTTTCTCTATTTATTTTTATTTTATTTTTTATTTTTTATTTTACCTTTTTGTTTTTATATAAATTATTTCATACATAATTTTGTATTTCTACTAATATACTGTGATATTAATTTGTACATCTAAATTCTTGAGAACTTATATGTATAACTCTATATCTAAGTCACCTGTAAGTTATATATCTAAATTATACAAGCCAATTATACATTTATCTTTTCTTTTAAAAAGTTCCTAAGTTACACAAAATTTTTATACTACCATAATATTTAATATAATGTTTTATGGAGGTGAACTTATTAGCACAAGTTTTTATCAAAACTTAGTTGGACAAGTTTATAAGATGTATAGATAACACAAGTTGTATCGATTAAATTATGTAAAGTTGTATGAACTAATTTATGTACATAAGTAGTATTCTGATTAACTTTATACATAAGTTATGTTTTCATAATTTTTATGTTTCTAAGTTTTAATATAAGTTATAACAATCTGTTTCTTTGTGTATAATAATTTTTATGTTTGCAAGTTTTGGCATAAATTATAAATTAATTTATTTCTTTGTGTTTAATAACTTTTTGTAAATAAGTTATGTTTCATAACTCTTGTGTTTTTATATTTTCGTATAACTTATCGTTGTAAGTTGTACATATAAGTTATACGTATAACTTTGTAGCTTTCAAAAAAATGATTTTTTTCTGAAAATAAAAAACATTCTTAAAAAGGAAAGTTCGCAATTTTTTTGCCAAAAAAAAAAGTTGCGGAAGCTGTCTGATCGTTCGCCAGATTTGAATCTGGTGAACGTTCGCTATTTAGTGCCGCCGCTAAACATTGGGCCATTTGTAACTTAATTTTAGGAATGCCGCCTTGTCTGTCTTACTGAATCTACGATTGCCACATGTGATGATGAAGGCTGCATTAAGGTACGAAGCGGTTACGAGTAAGTCTGCTGGCCTAAGATGTATAGGTGTTAAAATACAGTTTAGTTTGATCATTTTGTTTCCAGTACCCTAACATTTTTGGTCGTACTAAAATAAACATTAACAAGCTCATTTATATAACAATGCTTGTACCAAGCATTATAAAATCGTTGTTACAAAAATGTTCACTTATGTCTATTTTTGGACTTAAGTGATGTTTATGAGATGGCTCCTTTTGCAGATAAAATTTGTTTTATATGCAATTAACTTCTATTTGATGTATAATATAGTTTTTGACTTAACTTTCCTTATTTTTTTAGTTTTAGGCATGAGATACCCAAGAATGATCTTGTTGGAAGCCTGAAACAGTTTTGAAGTCCATGATGATTACATTTCAGATATGACCTATGTGGCTAGCTCAAATCAGATACTGGCCACAAGGTATAACTAGATTTCGTACAGTTGAGATGTATCAAACATAGTTGAAACGTTGTCTGCATGCAAACAACTAAAGATTATCATTGATCCTCTTATTTTATTTCCTATTTTTTGTCATGTAGCTGACAAATACTCCTAGTTTTAGTTTTGCACTTATGCTACTTCATGCGGACTTGCGGAGTAGTTATTAATTAATTTGATGATGTAATTTTGTAATACGGCTAACAAAAGACATTCTATGAGTCACTGAAGATGTATTTATTAATGTTTGCACAACAAATTTATCGACAACTATTCTATGCAAGATACACCATGGTAACTAAGGGTTAAACTTTAATGTTTTCCTTGTAGTAGGGATGGAATTTTGTCTGTGAACAACCTGTGGAGGAATAAAGTAAGTTACCTTTGGAGTACATTGAGTCTTGCTTCTAGTGTGTTGAATTTCATGTTTTAGGACTTCTTATTCTTATCAATAGTTATCATTTATCGATAAATTATTGTAAGTTAACTTGTAATCTTTTAACCATTTCTAATTTAATACCAGGTAAGGTCAAGATCTGATTTTCAGAAGATGAGTTGCTATCCTTGGTGGTAATGAAGGAAACCTATTTTTGTCAAACAGTTTTTGCTAGCAACATTTCTGTGTTGTTAAGATAATTAATTTTAACTTATTCTTTCTGACTCAGAATGGTAAAAACATTGTTTGTGGAACTCCAAGTGAGCACTCTTAATTTAATCATGGGGATACTTTAATGATTACAGGTAACCATGCTTTCATCACACAACATTACCTGTTGAAATAAAACATCACAAAGATAAAATTTTATTAACGAAACTATTTTTGTCTAGTGCTATTTGTATAGTACTCCTTTCATTCTAAATTATAGTTCACTTTGCCTTTTGTCCAATTGTCCTAACTCAAATTTCTTCAGCTTTGACCAAGTTTTTAGAAAAATATAATGATATCTGCAAGACAATGCACTATCAAAACATATTTCACGAGGAAGTTAATGAAACTAATTAATGTTATAGGTGTTGGTAGTTTTTCTATAAACTTGGTTAAAGTTAAAGAGGTTTAACTTAGGACAAAACCAAAGTGAACTATAATTGGAACAGAAGGGCCCCATCACTCCATCAATATAGTTCTTTGGATGCGGCGTTCTCTAATATTTTGATGCTTAAATATTGGTTATATGCTTCCTTCCAATATTTCTGCAATCATCATTGTCATTATCATTGGTATGAGCAATTTTGTTCTTATGAGTAATTTGACAAATAGCTTTGTCGGGTGAGTGTAATTCAGTTTCTTCGATCATTCCAATTTGCAAAGATGTTGTGATCAATGGTTCCTTGGAAGGATCTTGACATCTAATATTCATAACTTCTTGAGTATTCCATTATGGGATGCTGCCAGTCTGCTTTCTTCACTTTGTGTGGTTTAGACACAATTAATTCAGCAAGTGATGTGGTTGATGTGATCTAAAATTGTTCATTGAGACGTTTTTTTGGTTAGTGACCACTTTCTCGAACACATGTAGTATGTGGATACAATGCTGAAGGTTCATGGGTCCCAAATCTTATTATGTAACTGTTATTTTTGCCCTATTTGTGTATTTTGACTATTTTCATTCTTATTACTAGTATATGATTTGTGTTCTAACTGGATGAAGAGACTTTGGTTTCTAGTTCATCAGACGGTGTGATCAGGTTTGGTATTCACCACTGCTGCTTTGAGTTAACTTCTCAATTCTCCGACAATTGTCGGTTAGTCTGATGGATTATTGTTCTAACATGAAATCCTTGTTTTTTTTTAGATTAGTGGGCATCTTACCTAATAGGATAATACAACCATTTGCTGGACATTCAGAATATCCCATAGAGGCCCTTGGTATGTGCGTCCATTTGATTGTGAGATTTTGTGGAAAAAACATGTTCTTATGACTTATTTATGCTATGCAGCTTTATCAAACGATAAGAAATATATCGGTAGCATCTCACATGATAAAATGTTGAAGGTGACAATCCTTTCCCATTTTCAAATTTGTCCGTATGCCCACATGTTGGTCAAACTTGGCATCATCTTGTTTGTCATATATGCAACTCTGGGACTTGGAAGAAATCTTAACTGTCCACAGGTAGTCAATGGTGATGAACCTGCCAAGCTGGTTGCGATGATAGCAATGACAATAGTGATGATGATGCAATGGATGTAGACATGGCCGCAACCTCTTGTAAAGGTGGGATTTATTGAACTATGTTGTGTGCCAATGCATGATAATCCTGCCATTTGTGTTCTCATTTCTTCGCTGAAAGCTGTTTCTTATCTTATCACTGGACGTGTTCAGAGCCGAGGAGTAAAAAGGCATGTAAAGAATAGAGTGCAAGTTAGAAGCCATAATAGCCACAAAGATAACTTTTAAATAGTTTAAACTTCTTATATTATTAAGTAATTATTATTATATTATTAATTGGTTATAAATATACTCATTCTGTACCTAAATATCTGTTGTTGTTGGTTTATATGCCCAACTGACAATATTTATATCTCAATGTAAATTTATTATGAAAATAGATTCAACAACTATCTAATGATATTATGTATCATATATTAATATATTTTTATATAAATTTAGTTAAAGTGATTTCTTGGGAAGCGAGAACCATAGTTAAAAGAGACATAGGGAGTAAAATGGTACTTTGTTCTTTGTGGATACGAACAAGTGTTTGGAATTCCGATCTTGAATTGGATAGATAACGATCATAAAAAACGAAGTCGAATATATTCATTTTGCATTCCTTATTTAAAATCAGGTACCAACATGGATACCTATATATTAACGCTAAACCAGATGATCTTTACAATGTTCATCCTACAAAGAGTAAAATGCACTGGCGGTCCTTAAAGTTGTCAGCAGGTGCCATATAGGTCCCAAACTTTTAAAAACGCATTTCTGGGTCCATAAATTTATCGGCAGGTGTTGTATAGGTCCCAAAGTCCTAAAAACGCATTTCTAGGTCCCTGAACTTAGTTCGGGTGTCATCTAGGTCCCAACGGGTATTTATCCGACCTATTAGTTGATGTGTCAGACTGACTCAATGTTTATATGGACGTTTATATGGACCTGACAGGTGAACTCACACATCAGCCGTATACATATTTTTTTTAAAAAAAAATCATATCATTTGCATACGATCTCGGATGGAGACGAATTATATATAAAAATTGTAGCCCTCGATGAGATCTATAACTTTTTAGTTTTAATATTTCTCATTTAAGATTGTTAAGATGACAAAAATAATAATATAAAGTTTTAATAGCTTATTATTCGCGTATTCGAGCTTGTCAAAATAATAAATTTATAGGTCTCATCGGTGACTATAATTTGCATACATAAACTATTTTTATTTGTCACTGTATTTGAGAACATGATTCCTTTAGGATGACAAGATCTAGTATGCGATTAATATGCTGCTGAAATTTTGTTTTATTTCTTTTACAATTTTAACGGCATCAAATAACAAAATTTAAAATTATGAATTTATATATCTTATTGAAACCTACATTTTTCATATGAAGTATTTTATCTGTTGTCATACACGAGAGATATGGTTTTTTTTACATGACAAACTCTATAACATGAATAATATATTGGTGAAACTTTATATTACTCTTTTAACCATCTTAACAATCTCAAATGAAAAATATTAAAACTAAAAAGTTATAGATCTCATCGAGGGCTACAATTTTCATATATAATTCATCTTCATCCGAGATCATATGCAAAAGATATGATTTTTTAAAAAATAACTAAGTGTACCGCTGATGTGTAGGTCCCACCTGTCAGGTCTATATAAGCACTGAGTTAGTCTGCCATGTCAGCTAACGGATCGGTTAAGCGTCTATTGGGACCTAGATGACACCCGAACTAATTTCAGAGACCTAGAAATGTGTTTTTAGGACTTTGGGACTAAAAAACACCTGCTGATAACTTTAGGGACCTAGAAATGCGTTTTAGAAGTTTGAGACCTATACGACACTTCCTGACAACTTTAAGGACCGCCAATGCATTTTACTCTCCTACACAAACCACAGGCCTTTCCTCCATCCCGCGGGTGTTTGCGCAGCATAATACTACTGTGCTACCAACCGACCAGTCCGCAGCAGGAGTCCGAGCGTCGTGTTGACGAGAGATCGCGAGGCAGAAGTGATGTTGATGCATCAGGTGAACTGGTGAAGGAAGGAGTTCTGTGTACTCCTACAAAACCTGCCAAATTATTGCCGTGAGCACGGCCAATCCTAAGCCTGAGCGTTCGGATTACCCGAATTTTTCGGGTCGGGTAATTCAAAGTTCGGGTAATCGAAATTGCTACCCGAATTTAGTCTAAAAAAACACTACCCGTAATTTCGGCTACCTGATAATTCGGGTTCGGGTTCGGGTATTACCCGATCTACCCAAATTTATATAAAAGAGCAAATTGTACAAAAATTTTAGTAGAAATTTATGCATAATTTCAGCAGCATCTTGTATAGAATTCCAGCACTAATTTGCAAAGAATAACATATTACGGTCACTTGTTCAAACGGAGAGATAGTATACTAATGAAATAATAAATTCATTTATTTAACTAACAACACATGATAAAAACAAAGACAAAAATACAACTTCGGGTAATTCGGGTAGCTCGGGTACCGGGGAATATTACCCGAATTACCCAAACTAATTTCGGGTAATCAAAATCAGTATCCGAATTTAGGATCGGGTACCTCGGGTTTGGGTAATTCGGGTACGGATAATGAGGAATTTTTTTTTGAAATAATATTTTTTTATTTGTAATTGTAGAAGTAGGCGCTGTGTTTTAAGAAATGCGGATTTAGGAGCCTGTCGGCAGGCGAATTGCCGATTCGGGACCTATCGGCAGTTGAGCGGCCGACAGGGCACTTATCGGCCGCTCAACAGCCGATATGTGCATATTCCCCCAAACCAGCCGGTTGTCGGCGCCGACTGAGGCCCAGTCGGCCCACCAATGGCCGACAGGCTCTCAAAAAAAAAACTGCAATCCACAATTTTTTTTTCTAGATTCCCCGTTACGTCAATCTTTAGATACATGTATGAAGCATTAAATGTAGGTAAAAAATAACTAATTATGCTTTTAGTATGTGCATGTCGAGACAAATCTTTTGGACATAGTTAGTCCGTATTTGGATAAAGTTTATCAAATAACAACGAAACTGCTACAGTGCTTTTCCCAAAAAAAAATCCACAACTAAACAAGCCTAATAGGTGTTTGTTTCTCCAGTAAAAATTTTAGTCCTATCACATCAGATTTTGCGGCCCTAATTTAGTCTATTAAAAATAGAGTAATTAAAAAAAATTTATCAGCCGAAGGCTAATTCGCGAGACAAATGTATTAAACTTAATTAGTTCATAATTTAACAATATAATGCTACAGTAAATATTTGCTAATGATAAATTAATTTAGACGATCACAATTTGATGCTACAATATGATTTAACAATATGATTCTACAGTACCATTCGCGAGATGAATCTATTAAACTTAACAAATATTTTTTAAATATTATAATACAAACTTTATATCACTACCTAGAGCCTGAAAATGAATCGAAACAACTGATTAGCGATCACAATTTAGTCCCTGTTTAGTTCCCAAAATTTTCCAAAATTTTTCTAGATTTCCCGTCACATCAATTTTTAGACGCATGCATGGAGCATTAAATGTAAGTAAAAAAATAACTAATTGTACTGTCACGTCGAATATTGCGGCCCTGTAATTAGTTTTATAATTATTTTTTTTAATAGACTAAACTAGTGCCGCAACGTCCGATGTGACAGGCAAAAAATTTTTGCCACGGAAACGAACACCCTCTTAGATCTTTATCATTAATATATGACTCACTTATTTTTCTCATAAATTTTATTAGTTTTTGTATCTATTTATAGTCAACTTATCTTCTCTCTCCTTCGTCTCAGCATTTAGGACGTATCTCCTAACCACCCTAAAAATATAACTAAACTAACCTAATTAATCTATCTAAACTAACCTAACTATTCTAACTAAGGCTGTGTTTAGTTCTGGGAAATTTTTGGGAAAAGCACTATAACACTTTTGTTGTTGTTTGACAAACTTTGTCCAAATATGGATTAACTAGGCTCAAAAGATTCGTCTTGACATTTACATACTAAAAGTATAATTAATTATTTTTTATCTAAATTTAATCCTATATGTATACATCTAAAGATTAATATAACGGGGAATCTAGAAAAATTTGGAAAAACTTGGGAAAACTAAACAAGACCTACTAAAGAACCCATATAAAGAAGCTAAAGATAAAGCGCTTGCGTGCGATGGCCGTGGCCTGTCGGCTCCCCAGCTGCCGATAGGCTTTCTATCGGCTGCCCAGCAGCCGACTGCATACCAAAACTACAATTAATAAAATTCATATATTATATTTGAAATTAATAATAATAAAAATATTATTTGAAAAAAATCGTATTTTGTCCAGGCTTAGCCAATCCCACGCGCCCACCGAAACGCCGAAAACGCCAAACCGTCCCCCCTCCCGGCGTCCCGTCCGTCCGGGCCCGCGGTCGACGTGTCGGATCGCTCGCACCGGTCCACCAGCCCCACCACCAAAGCCCGCGGCCGCACCAATCTCCGCGCGCCGCGAGCGGGCACGATCACACGACGCCCTCGAGGCCCGCCACCGCGGTAGGTCCCATGTGAGCCTCGCTTTTCTCTCCCCCCCCCACCTTTCGACTCTATCGCGTCACTCGCGTGTCAGGCGCATTCCGCCTCTCCCTCCTCCTCTGGGCTTCTCTCCCGAGCTCCCCCGGCGTCGCATCCGCCGCCGCCGCCGCCTGCTCAGGCGGGCGGGACCCAGCTCCCCGCGTCTCCCCTGCGGCGAGGTACGCCCGCCCCCATCGGCTCATCTCTCTGCGGCTGCTTCTGCCTCTCTTGTCCCCCGAGTCTGCGAATTGGGCTGCTTCTGCCTGTCTCTTGTCTCTCTGGGTGTTTGAGCCGTGAAGAAGCTGGGCTCTGTGACTCGTGCGCTGTTGCTAGAGGATGCGGATTTCGTGGCCCCGCCTAGCCCCGCCAGATCCGGGGGCCTCGCGTCGTGGGATGGCGCGCTAGCGGTCCGGGTGTGCGGCGTGTGCCTGTGCAGGGGTTGCGGGGATTTGGGGGTTGGGGGCGCTTCAGCTTCGTTTTCTACAGGCCAAGTCCAATCGGGTGTGGCGCGGATAGTTTCTGAAACATACATAGCTTGAGGATTTGGCAACTTTGGCAACGGGATCCTGGTTCGCCTCCCCCGCCTCTCCGCGGCGTAAATCGAGGCGTGCTGTTTTGGCCACCACATTTGCCTGATCCCTCTGTGATCAGGAACATGGTGGCGAGGGTGTAGTGTCAGTTTGCTGGTGTTTCGAAACTGTCGAACCTTGTAATTTCGTTGCTGAGGTTGTGAAATTGGGTTTTACCGTTGGCGGAAAAAAAAAAGATCGAGGCGTGCTGTGTCTTTGCTTAGCCTGAATAGGTATTACTGGTTTCGATCGTCTAGGCCCAACCTTCGAATGGTATCAGTGCATAGTGGATTTTCATACTCACGAGTGCGCATGGTTTTAGCTCTCGTTTTTTTTCCCCTTTTGCCCTCAAACTAGTATATTACGTTATGCTTTGGTTGTGATTCAGGTACACGATGGAGGGAGCTGGTAGAGATGCCAACCCTTTGAGCGGTTACCGAATTGGCAAAACCCTGGGAATTGGGTCGTTCGGTAAAGTGAAGATCGCGGAACATATATTGACTGGCCATAAGGTGGCAATCAAGATCCTCAATCGCCGGAAGATCAGAAGCATGGAAATGGAAGAGAAAGGTCAGTGCATATTCTTTCTGTCCAGAACATTAGTTATAGAGTATACTAGTATAGACACGCAGCAAAGATCTTTGTCATGTCTTGCAATTTTTCTCTTATGATGAAGTGCGCAACTTAATTCTCTTATTATGAACCTGCAGTGAAGAGAGAAATCAAGATACTGAGATTATTTATGCATCCTCATATCATACGCCTTTATGAGGTCATAGATACACCTGCTGATATTTATGTTGTTATGGAGTATGTTAAATCTGGAGAGTTGTTTGATTACATCGTTGAGAAGGGAAGGCTACACGAAGAAGAAGCCCGACGCTTTTTTCAGCAGGTGTCTTTCTTGCATATTACTATGTTCATTCCAAAGATTGAATGCATTGTAATCCCTGTTTTGAACTGTAGTATGGCTGGCATAAGCTGTTTTGTAAGCTGATAAATATTTGAAATCTGTCAACTGTCATGCTTCTGTCATATCTGCGGTCAATATATTGACTAATTGTGCTTATTTGGTTCATTGAGCTCAGTTCGATAATTTTCTTACTGACTTTTTATGCAGATCATATCTGGTGTTGAATATTGCCATAGGAACATGGTTGTTCACCGTGATTTAAAACCAGAGAATCTTCTTTTGGATTCAAAATGCAATGTTAAGATTGCTGATTTTGGTTTAAGTAATGTTATGCGTGATGGTCACTTCCTTAAGACGAGTTGTGGTAGCCCGGATTATGCAGCACCTGAGGTATACATCTAGCAAGATTTACAATTAGCATTCTTCATGGTTGTATTTACCTATATAACTTGCTATGACACGATTCTTTCTTATTTTGTTAGGTCATATCTGGTAAACTATATGCTGGTCCTGAAGTTGATGTCTGGAGCTGTGGTGTTATTCTTTATGCTCTTCTTTGTGGTACTCTTCCATTCGATGATGAGAATATTCCAAACCTTTTCAAGAAAATAAAGGTGAGCTATGATTTACCTGAAAAAAAGGATCCCTTTATATTTTATTTTAATATGCTCAGTAAATTCTTATAGGGTGGAATATATACCCTTCCTAGTCATTTGTCACCTTCTGCAAGAGACTTGATTCCCAGAATGCTGGTTGTTGATCCGATGAAAAGGATTACAATACGTGAAATCCGTGAACATGTGTGGTTCAAGATTCGACTTCCGCGCTATTTGGCTGTGCCACCTCCAGATACTGCTCAACAAGTTAAAAAGGTATAATGATATTGTCTGTGCATCAACTTGGCCTGTATTTTGTTTCCTTCAAACTTTTAGAATCCTCTGCTTTTATGGATTACACCATTCTGTAAAATCCTTATTCTGCCTTTTCTACTTCAGCAAATGATTTGGCATTGTTTTGAATTTTGTAGCTCGACGAGGAAACTCTTAATGATGCTATTAAGATGGGTTTTGACAAGAATCAGTTAATTGAATCTGTGCAAAACAGATTGCAGAATGAGGTATCTTCTTTACTCTGTGTTTCCTTTGGTTGTTTTATGGTATCATGACACTGTTTGGCTGTGCAGGCAACAGTTGCCTATTATTTACTCTTGGACAATAGGCTTCGTACAACCAGTGGTTATCTTGGATCTGAGTTTCAAGAATCTATGGTGAGTATGATTTTTTATTGTGAGTTGTCCTGTACTTGTGATGTTAAGGGCGTCCCCAACGGTCTTCAAATCGCCGGCTTTCATGAAATTTCATTGGGCGCTGAAAGGAGGGAGCAACTAGCTAGCGCTGTCATCCTCGCTAGTCTCGCAGAGTTAAGAAGGCAGTCCTCTCAGCTGCTAAACTGTGCTCTCGGCTTGTCTACTATTTTATTGTTTTCAGCTTCCAAATCAACCGGCGATTTGATTCTCCTGTTGGGGATGCTCTAATATGCTATAAATTTCCTGCTAATTTTCTCTCTTTCTTTATGTGATCTCTAGGACTCATCTTTCTCTCAAGTAATCGCTGAAACACCAACTTAAGCAGCTGAACTTAGGCAGCATGGGTTTACAGAATCTCCAGGGTCTGGCTTGAGGCAGCATTTTGCAGCTGAAAGGAAATGGGCCCTTGGTCTCCAGGTAATTTTCTTGTTAAGTACATCTTAATCTTACGATGTCTCCAGGTAATTTTCTTGTTAAGTACATCTTAAGCATTGTGGTGATATGCTTGACTACTTGTGTACTATTATGCAGAAGAGCCTCGGAGCCAACTCGACGGCGCGGCGGCGCCCGCTCAGGCTCAGCGTCCTCTCTGGCAACAAGGCGCGCCCGGCGCTGGAATCCCTGGTCGGCAGGCCCCCTCCTTCCGCTGCCCCCGACACCCCTGCCGCCCGGACGACCGCCTCCGAGGTCGACGCGGCGCTCAACCGCCTCTTCCTCGCCCGCTCCGACCTCGCGGGCATCGTCTCCCAGGTCGATCCTTCTCCACTCTGAACCCTAGCTCTCTGATCTTCATCTCCTTTGGCACTTCGTGATCTTGTGTTGTCGGAACCTGTGTGTCCTTTAACAAATTGAACTGTCGATCCAACTATCTGGTCAAATTAGATCGGTTTCGCGTTGCCTGCATTATTCGCGATATGGGTTGGCGAATTTGTGGTGATTTGCTTGGCTACTTGTGTACTACTAGTTTCAAATAGCTTCAGAAAGGTAGTGCCTAAGAAACCTACCTCCTGCTCTAGCTGTGTTTTTGTAGAGTTTATCTGTTTATGTCTATTCAGTTTTTTTTTACCAGCAATTGGAATATTGCAGCTATAAAATAAGGCAAATAACATAATATCTGTACTAAACTGGATTGTAACTCATTCGCTTGTGCACAAATCAATTAGTGGCTTGCTGATCCCTGAATCAGTTCCAGTATGAAGACTATATATGCTCAAAAATTATTTTGAAAAGTCAGTTTTCCTGTTTGTGTGATATAAACATACTCTTCTAACGTTTTCACGTTCTTTTTGTTTGTCAGATTGATGAATTGATCTCTGATGCCCTTAAATGCCATACTGTGTCCAAAAGAGCAACAGAAGAGATAGAATCCTTCAATGGCTTCTTATCAGACACTAAGGCTTCTTTCAAGGTGGGTACTGTAATAAAATCTTTCATTATCCTCTATGTATGAATGAGCCCCTGATATTGCAATTCTCTTTTTTTTCCCCGGCAATTCTCTTTACCATCATGTTTTTTCTTTGTAAGCAGCAATGGTCTTCAAGACTGAAGCAAGCACTAGAGACTGGTCCGGTGAAAACTGAAGCTGTATCAGAAAACACACCAGGGACGTGCTTAAATACTGCTGCAAAAGGGAATGGCAAGTTGATCAACAGCAGCAGCAGCAAGCTACCTGATACAGATCCAGTAGCGTCACCTTGCAGCAACATTGCTGAGGCCGACATGATTGTCTCACCTTCACCACTTGTCTCATGGCACACAGGATCTTGTATGGTCGAGAGCGGAAAGCAGTTGTTTCTCTTGACACCATTGCCAAAAACAAAACCATGCTCATCAAGGTGCACAACATCAAAAACCCGGATGAAGACAGCTTCTAGCATTGATCAGTCGAGTAATATTCTCAGACCTGTTTCAAAGCTAAGCATTTCTGATGATAGTCATCCTGATCTAGAGCAGAGTGTGAAGGTAAAGGAATCATGGACTGGCACCATGACACCTCATGTTGCTCCAGCAAACAAGGTCTCACTAGAAGACAAGATCTGTTCGCCTTGCACTTCCTCAATTCAGAAGAGCAGAGCACTACCTAGATCATGCCTGAAGACAGCATTATGTAGCAAGCAGCAGTTGTTCTCTCCAATACCGGAGGACTTGAGGAAGGAAGATATTGACAGCAATGGTCCAACTGAGGATGGCACACGTTCTAGATCATCTGATGAAATCTTAAAGGATTTGGCATCAAGGTACGACGTTTATGGGCTCAATCAATACACCAGACAAGCCGAAGATCCTCCAGCTGGGGATGACAAGTGTTCTGGATCATCTGATGAAATCTCAAAGGATCTGGCATCAAGGTATGACATTTATGGGCTCAAACGATACAACAGACAAGCCAAAGATGATCTTCAGTGGTTTCTGTCACCGCTCAAGACCATGGTGTTAACAGACCCATCAGACGATAATCCACTTCCAAGTCCAGCTTGGAGTAACATGGAGGAAAAAATGAATGTTCCAGATGACAATCCCATCCAAACCCCTGCTGTGCATAGCAAGGCCTTGCTTGGTACCCGCTGGAAAAGCATGGAAAGCACGAACCTGAAGGGAAGGTTGGCCGGAGAAACTACTCTCAAGAAAGAACTGTGGATTCGATTTGAGGCGGCTTCAGCCAATGAGGTGCACTTTGATAAGGTGCGCTTGCAGAAGAGTGACGCAAAATGTTTCCTAGACATGCTTGAAGAAGAGGCCTCGTAATTCTAGAATGTAGAGTAGCAGGTCGGTTGGCACTTGGGTTAGGCTTTTTTGGTTGTAACGAGTTGCCTGGGACTGTACACTGCGATCAAGACCCTCTTGCCCATGTCTGAGTGGTTAAAGCCGAACTGAACTGATCAAATGCAACATCAGTGGCCATTTGTTACTGCGGCAGAGTGCCCATGTCAGGCTGAGCTCTCGAAGCTTGTGCTGAATGGCCTCAAAGTGTTGCAACTACTCCTGTAGGCCCTAATGTTTTTTGTTCTATCTAAGCTGAAGATAAAACTGATTATCTTTCTGCATTGTCTCGTGTTCAGTTTGTACTCCTCAAACCACAATGATACCACGCTATGTAATCATGGCTGCTGTTAGTTGCCTTGTTGCTTGCGGTAAAAGCGCTGCTGACACCTATCAGTCTCTGCATGTCTATGTTGCTTTTCACCTGTTTGCTTCCAACTCCCCCATGGCTTTGGTTAGCTACAGCCGTGGGGACATTGTTTATACTAGTTAGCATTGTTTTAGTTGACTTGATGTTTTTATATATTTGATTTGGTATGTATTACTACAATTCACATGAGCACGTCCTGTTCTCTAGATCATTTTTTTATTTTCATATTCCTTTTCCTTGTTTCTGTTAAGTTCAATGTACAACATTAATTTCACTACTTGATCCCTTTCAGTGTCCTTCGAAAGACTTTTCAAGTTGGGATCAATACCTACAGCCAGAGTGAGGTTGTTGCCATGGAGTGGCTGGTTCAGGAGGTCCTCAACTTCAAGTGTTTTGTCACAACAACTCACCATTTCCTGTGGTACCACGAACTTCCTGCTCTTTTGTCTATTCAGTTGAACAAAAGTAATTGGAGACTAACACCATTCTGCTCCAATGTTGCAGGTTCTATCTGAAGGCTGCAAATGCTGATGACATGATAGCAGACCTGGCAAACTACCTTGCCTTCCTCTCAGTTCGGGACCATAAGCAGCTCTCCACGGTGGGCGAATTTTTTTTAAAATTTTTTACTTTGTTTTTTTTTTTATTTTTAACTTTTTTGTCTGCTAGTTCTTTTAAATTTGTTTTAACTTCTTGTAACCCAGCGGCACGTTTGGCTTCAGTGAATGTGGGCGAGTTTTTTTTATCTTTTATTTTATTATATTATTATTTTTTGTCTGGTAGTTCTTTTAAACTTTTTTTTTAACTTCTTGGTAATCCAGCGGCACGTTTGGCTGCAGTGAATGTGACTGCGGGCCTGCGGCACGTCTGTTGTCTGGTGTGGCGCAAATCTTTTAGCGCACTGTGAAGGCATGGGCCGAATCGCCGCCTGGCTCGTCTGCGTGTGTGGGCCTGGTGGGTTCATGCCGTTGTGCCAGCACCGGCATTCCCCAGTTCCAAATCCTGCAACCTCTGAAATCTCAAACTCCCAATGCAGCTACCTTTACTAATCCTACTTCTACCTATACATACAAATTTTAGAAAATAATAAAGGGAGAGCTGCTTAGGCAGGGGCCACTGAGACGAGCACAAATAACTGAACATAACATCAATGGAACTGAGCATAATACTCATCATCAATAAACGAAATTGAATATTGGTCTGGCGCTGTTATGTACAACAATGACGAAGAATAACTATGAACAGATTTCGCCGGGGCACGATTACAAGCCCCAGCCCTAATGGAACATTGTTTGTATTCCGGTACACGCTGTATAAGTGTGACTGTGTGGGAGTATCCAGACTCTGCTACCGAGGAAAACCTTACGTCACAACGAACCCGACCCCAACCCCATGTCTTCTCCTTTTTCCGCTTCACGGAGGGCTTCTTGGACGGAGGAGCTTTCCTGCTACCTGACCGGACTTTTCGAGATGGTGGTGCGTCGATCACCACCTCCGAAGAAGGGGGAGGCATCCTACCGGACGCAATCATCTGCTCCAGTAGCTCCCTGTGGTATGCCTGGTGCAATGTCAACAGCAACAGAGGTACAGTACTTGTGAGCTTAACATGTGCGGCCGGTAGGAGTACACCCAAATTAAAAGTGCCACTTGGTTTTTAGTTTATTTGTGCACTAACTGTCAGGCAGCCGTGCAACGAAAAAAGGTGGGGGAGGACCGAATGACATAATGGGTTGTGGGTCAGCGGCAATACCTGAACGACAAAGTTGCGCCTTTCACAGTCCATGAACATTTCGGGCATCCAGCCAACTCTAGCCCTGATTTTGTTCCGGACGGTGCTGAAACTTATTTGGTCCCTGGAGGTGAAGCGGTCAACTTCATTGAACCATAGGCACGTGAAGAGGTTCGTGATGGGGATATGTTCTCTGATGATCACACAGCCTTCAGGGACATCTGCGTGCGAAGCAAAAGGGGGCGACATTAGGATTTTCAGCAAGAAACTGAAGTGACGTTACCATAATCTGATGAGAACACTGACCACTTGTGATGGGAAGCTTAGCAGGAGAATAATGTGTTAGGCCCTCATTTCTGTAAAACTCTATTTGGTAATCAATTGACGCATTGTCATACTTTCCAGCAGCTTTATTAGCTTCTGCTTCTTCAAACACATCAAAGCGTTTGTAATGCCGAGAGATTGCAAAAGTGGTATTCTTCCTCCACAGGAACCTAATATGCAGAGTAAGAAAACAGATTACCCATTATCACTTACAACAGGTTAATGTACGTGGAACACTCAAATAAATGCCATACTAAAATGATAAGATACAAATATAAGAAAAACCTGCCACAGATCCAAATTTGCTGAAACCAGTTCACAATAGTATCGGTTGTAAGAAATTAAAGTGAAGTTGCTAGGTAGAAGGATAGCCCCAAATTCATTTAGCTTTCCTCAATTTGACAGGTCGTATATCTTTTCCAGATTTTTCTCTCTAAGAATAGAACCATCAAAATGTAGGACATTACAAATAAAGCTCTCTACATCAAGAATACCTCTCAAGCAGGAGATAGGGATCCGCAACAAGCTCAAGTTTTGCATCTATCCAAACTGAAAATCTCACATTTGGAAAAAGCCTATGGAGCAGAAGTTTTGGAATCTGCACAGATAAGTATTTGCCAATTTAATTTGATCAAAACAGTGTACACATAAGAAGGTAACCACGAAGATGCAAATAACAAATACATTTCCTGCAATGTAACTACTACTAAACTCAACTGAACTAATAGCTATATATAGAAGGATTTTCAGACACCTGGAAGGAATTGCTTCAAACAACACCTAGAAAACACATGATAGGTGAAATTTGTGCCTTCTCTCATGATGAGTGGCCTCGACTACTGAATCATATAATAGTTAACTATTTGAAATTAATTATTAAATGTTACAGCAGCTAAGCCAAGGCAAAACAGCCTCTAATGAAAATCAGTTATATAGGCCAGCATATGTTGAGTATATATGAGACAGAAATGATGGATAACACAAGCATAATTTGCATAGTAGCTCACTCAAAAAGTCTGGCAAGCATACAGACTATCACTTCATCCATTTTTTTCATAGTGTACATTTGAGCACTTAAGTTATCCCAAATTTCTTATGGCATTGCTTTAAAAAAATTATGATGTTCTAAGATATGGCTATAATTAAAAGCCTAGTGACATTAATGTATAAATTATATGAACATTGTAGTTCTTTCTGTTCCAAAAGAAGCTTCGTTGTGTTTAGATTAGGTGCTATGTTTAGTACGAGATTTATATTCATTAGGTATATATGACGAAGACAATGGTTTTTGTTGATCCTTAGAAGCACAAATCACAAGGAAAAAAATGTCGATTATCGCAATTCATAAGATAGGCACCTTTCCCGTACGCCTTGGGTCTTCATAAGGGAGGTTTTGGACAACCACCAGCCTCCACAATCCAACTTTATTAGTATTGTACAGAGAACTGGAATTCTTGACATAAGCCTCTGTTTCTTCATCCACAAACATATAAAAACAAGCATTTGCCTTTGAAAATTCACTGATGTTCCTCGGATGTTGAATCATATCATAATTTCCTGAGCAAAGGTATACAAATAGTGAGCCGAGAAATTCATTACACTCACAGTGAAGACACTTTTTTAGGGCACCTGCGATGCATACCGAAAATAGCAGAAGCTACAACTAGCTCACGACATTGCTCCATCTCTAGCAGATCATCATCCTTGATATCGAATCCAGTACCTTGGCCAGGCTTGTTTCCTCTGACAAAGCTGAAAGAAATAGTACATAACATTCACTTCAATATTCATGCCTGAAGCCATATTTATTTTGTATAATTGCAAATTTAGTCTGGACGAGGGATGCATGTAACCTACCCACAGTGGACAGTCATTGATTCATTGATGTTGAAAGATTCGTTTCTCTGCTCCAGGGATGGATGCCCTCCAAATCCAGATCCCTGATTTGATAAATTTGCAGTAATACCATCTTCTGATACATAGTTTAAGTTCTTTAGGACAGGTGATGGTGAAGCTTGTAGGGGCATCAAGGCAAATGCCTGATCCACAGAAACATAGCAAACAGGGCATGCTACAGGGGAAAATGAGAAACAGATAACATGATCAGTGATTATTTACAAACTAATTTGCAATGCTAGAAGAAAATGCAAATAATAACTCTTACGTCTGGGTCCAGTGCGTTTCTTATCAACCAGGGGAGGAGGAACTGAGAAACCTTCACAAGGATGTGTAAAGTTTGCATATGAAAGATGAAGCCGATTTGGAAGCTCAATTTTGTTGACAACACTGGTGGAGTATTGGTTTCCGGACATCATTAGAGGCCGCGTTGTGCTGGGAAACACTGACTTCTGTATGGCATTTGAGACTTCGTAATTATTTACAATACTAATTGAACTTCTGTCATCTGAAACAAGTTATGAGGAAAACAGTCAGTGGCCATACTACTTTGTAGCCACAAGGCACATTCCAATAGAAAACATCTGTTTGACAATTCTTGGGAATACTGCACATTTTAACAAAATGATACAACAGGAGCAGCAAAGTAATGTCCTGGTTTGGTCATCTCAATTAGCAACAAAATCTATTGCTAAAGGTCATGCAAGATGGGCACAAAAGAGCTCAGCTCAACTGCCATTTGATTTCTCAAACAAAAATAATAATAATGAAAACCCAAAACACCTCAGAGCGAAATCCCTAGTCATTCTAGATATATACATCGCCATCAGCAGTTCAACACCATGAAACACAATCTTACCCAAACCAAAAATTGTACACTACCTTGCAGTAGACCAGGTCATTACCTACAATATATCCAATTATCCACGAAGAGACAGGACTACAACGTGAGAAGTGAGAAGGGGTCGTCACACTATCAGCGCGGTGAGTATGTAACAGGTGCAAGCATTTGACAGCATCCTCTACACGGAGTGGAGTAGGCACACACGATTGTTACCCATTGTTTAAAACATATAACATACCAGTTCAAATTCTGTAAACGCAAGCGGCATGACCCCAGCACACTGCTCTAGTATCTTGTAAACTAAAAAGCACTCCACATCACAAGGACCAGGCCGGCAAGCAGAGCGCTAAACGGGCTGGCGCAGAAGCAGGCAAGCAGCATCAGCAGTAGCATTAGAGGAGAGGAGACGAGCAAAGCTAGTGGGGGATGGCCAGATGGGCGCGCGGACCTTTGACGACGGCGAAGAGGGAGCAGAAGACGGCGGCGGACGCGACGGCGAGCAGCAGGAGGACGCCGGCCCTGCGGCGGCCGACCAGCCGCAGCGCGCGGTGCAGCAGCTCGTGACGCGATGTGATTTTGCGCGTGCCAGTGCCAGGCGGGCCGAGGCGAGGCGAGAGAGAGCGACCGAGACGGACGACGCGCTCGCGGCAGTCGCGCTTCGGGGGCGGCGGCGGTTCCTACTGCGCCCTCCGCGCTGGTTTCCTCACCTCGCCTCGTCTGCTTCCTCCGCCACGGGCGACTGGGGGCTGACTGCGCCGCGCCTGACACTGACCCCCCCCCCCCGCTAAGCGGATGGTTAATAAATAAACGCGGACACTGGCAATGACAATCTGGAACTAATTAGCAGAGGAGCACACCTTGATACATTTTGTTTGTTGTTGCATACCTTACGGTCCTCTAACCGTTTCCTGTTGGTTTTCTTGCTGTTTGGGTTTGGTTCAGTGATTTTGTCGAGGACAGCTGATTACCCAGTCCTTGCCTCAGATGTAGAATCAGGCAAGGCCATTGTCTGCTTGGAGGATGCACATGAGTGAGTTTTGTTAGTTTCCAGTGCTAGTATTTATTTTGTTCGTGGAACTAAATATTGGGCCAGTTGTAACTTAATTTTAGGAATGCCATAAACCACCTTGTCTGTCTTACTGAATCTACAATTGGCACAGGTGACGATGAAGGCTGCATTAAGGTATGAAGCAGTTACAAGTAAGTCTGCTAGCCTAAGATGTATAGGTGCTAAAATACACTTTAGTTTGATCATTTTATTTCCAGTACCCTGACATTTTGGGTCGTACTAAAATAAACATTAACAAGCTCATTTATATAACAATGCTTGTACCAAGCATTATAAAATTGTTATTATAAAAATGTTCACTTATGTCTGTTTTTGGACTTAAGTGATGTTTATGAGATGGCTCCTTTTGTAGATAAAATTTGTTTTATATGCAATTAACTTCTATTTGATGTATAATGCAGTTTTTGACTTAGCTATCCTCATTTTTAAATTTTAGGCATGGATGCCCGAGAACGATCTTGCTGGAAGCCTGGAACAGTTTTGAAGTCCATGATGATTACATTTCAGATATGACCTATGTGGCTGACTCAAATTACATACTGACCACAAGGTATAACTAGATTTCCTGCAGTTGAGATGTATCAAACACAGTTGAAATATTGTCCGCATGCAAACAACTAAAGATTATCACTGATCCTCTTATTTTATTTCCCATTTTTTGTCATGTAGCAGGCATAAATACTCCTAATTTTAGTTCTACACTTCTGCTACTTCATGCAGACTTGCGGAGTAGTTATTAATTAATTTGATGATGTGATTTTATAATACCGGCTAACAAAAGACATTCTATGAGTCACTGAAGATGTATTTATTAATGTTTGCACAACAAATTTATCAACGTCTATTCTATGCATGATACACCATGGTAACTAAGGGTTAAACTTTAATGTTTTCCTTGTAGTGTGGATGGAACTTTGTCTATGAACAACTTGTGGAGGAATAAAGTAAGTTACCTTTGGAGTACATTGAGTCTTGCTTCTAGTGTGTTGAATTTCATGTTTTAGGACTTCTTATTCTTATCAACAGTTATCATTTACCGATGAATTATTGTAAGTTAACTTGCAATCTTTTAACCGTTTCTAATTTAATACCAGGTAAGGTCAAGATCTGATTTTCAGAAGATGAGTTGCTATCCTTGGTGGTAATGAAGGTAACCTATTTTTGTCAAACAGTTTTTGCTAGCAACATTTCTGTCCTGTTAAGATAATTTAATTTCAACTTATTCTTTCTGACTCGGAATGGTAAAAACATTGTTTGTGGAACTTCAAGTGGAGCACTCTTATTATATTCATGGGGATCCTTTAATGATTGCAGGTAACCATGCTTTCATCACACAACATTAACTGCTGAAATAAAACATCACAAAGATAAAACTTTATTAACGAAACTATTTTTGTCTAATGCTATTTGTATAGTACTCCCTCCATTGTAAATTATAGTTCACTTTGCCTTTTATCCAGTTGTCCTAACTCAAATTTCTTCAGCTTTGACCAAGTTTTTAGAAAAATATAATGACATCTGCAAGACAATGCATTATCAAAACATATTTCATGAAGAAGTTAATGAAACTAATTAATGTTGTAGGTGTTGGTGGTTTTTTCTATAAACTTGGTTAAAGTTAAAGAGGTTTAACTTAGGACAAAACCAAGGTGAACTATAATTGGAACATAAGGGCCCCATTACTCCATCAACATAGTTCTCTGGATGCGGCGTTCCCTAATATTTTGATGCTTAAATATTGGTTATATGCTTCCTACCAATATTTCTGTAATCATCGTTGTCATTATCATTGGTGCGAGCAATTTGTCCTTATGAGTAATTTGATAAATAGCTTTTGTCGGGTGAGTGTAATTCACTTTCTTCGATCATTCCAATTTGCAAAGATGTTGTGATCAGTGGTTCCTTGGAAGGATCTTGACATCTAATATTCATAACTTCTCGGACACATGCAGTATGTGGATACAATGCTGAAGGTTCATGGGTCCCAAATCTTATTATGTAACTGTTATTTCTGCCCTATTTGTGTATTTTGACTATTTTCATTCTTATTACTAGTATATGATTTGTGTTCTAACTGGATGAAGAGACTTTGGTTTCTAGTTCATCATATGGTGTGATCAGGTTTGGAATTCACCACTGCTGCTTTGAGTTAACTTCTCAATTCTTCGACAATTGTCTGTTAGTCTGATGGATTGTTGTTCTAACATAAAATCCTTGTTCTCTGTGTAGATTAGTGGGCATCTTACCTAATAGGATAATACAACCATTTGCTGAACATTCACAATATCCCATTGAGGCCCTTGGTATGTGCGTCCATTTGATTGTGAGATTTTGTGAAAAAACAACATGTTCTTATGACTTATTTATGCTATGCAGCTTTATCAAACGATAAGAAATAGAGATGGCAAAGGGGCGGGTTTCTGGGCGGGTGGAGCATCCGCGGACCCGCCCCCCGAAACCCGCCAAGAAAACCCGCCCCGCACCCGAACCCCGATTCTGGTCAGAATCCGCCCCCGCCCCCGAACCCGACGAGGGACCTGAACCCCAGGTTTCACAACACAATAACATTATAGAATTAATATTTTCACTATATAAGTATATTTGTACCATGCAAATAGCAATCAAAATACAAGATCAGGAACCTAAAATGTAATTTTAATAGTCAGGAATAAGAATTTAAGAGCCGAATATAGTCTTTTGATTAATGAAAATATTATGCGACCAACATATAACACATATTGCAATACAACAACAACATTTCGGGTCCCCGATGGGCACCCGCGGGGGAAATCTAAAACCCGAACCCGACTCGTCCCGTTTCGGAGCCCCGAACCTGCAAACCCGCGGGGCCAAAACTAGACCCGCCCCCGGCCCCGCCGGGTCTGAAACCCGCGGGTTTCGGGTGCAGACCCGCCCCGTTGTCATCTTTAATACTCCCTCCATATAGGAAATAGATGACGTTTTGGACAAGGTTCCGGTCAAACATTGGGATTATAAATCATGAATAACTTTTAAATTATTGAATTTGAAAATATAAAAACCATGTTAATAGATTTGTCTTGAAAAATATTTTCATAAAAGTATATATCACTTTCTGATAAATATTATTATGTATAAAAGGAGTCAAAGTTATACTCTGGAGACCGTGTCGATGTCCAAAACATCATCTATTTCCTATACAGAGGGAGTAAGAAATATCTCGGCAGCATCTCACATGATAAAATGCTGAAGGTGACAATCCTTTCTCATTTTCAAATTTGTCTGTATGCCCATACGTTGGTCTGACTTGACATCATCTTGTTTGTCATATATGCAACTCTGGGACTTGGAAGAACTCTTGAACTGTCCACAGGTAGTCAATGGCCATGAACCTGCCAAGCTGGTTGCGATGATAGCAACGACAATAGTGATGATGATGCAATGGATGTAGACATGGCCGTAACCTCTTGTAAAGGTGGGATTTATTTAACTATGTTGTGTGCCAATGCATGATAATCCTGCCATTTGTGTTCTCATTTCTTCGTTGAAAGTTGTTTTTTTTTCTTCTCACTGGACGTGTTCAGGGTCGAGGAGTAAAAAGACAGGTAAAGAACAGAGTGCAAGTTGGAAGTCATAATAGCTATAGAGATAACTTTTAAATAGTTTAAACTTCTTATATTAATAATTATCATTATATTGTTAATTAGTTATAAATATACTCACTTTGTACCTAAATATCTATTGTTGTTGGTTTGCGTGCCCAACTGACAATATTTTTATCTCAATGTAAATTTATTATAAAAATACATTCAACAACTATCTAATAATAGTATGTATCATATGTTAATATTTTTTTATAAATTTATACAGTTAAAGTGATGTCTTGGGAAGTGAGAACCATAGTTAAAAGAGACATACTCCCTCTGTCCCTATTTATCTGTCGATGAAGCTACAGTACCGAGTCCCGTAATAACTGTTGTTCGCTATGAGTGTGTAGCTGTACAGCTAGTGTACCTGCACCTGTCTTATCTCTTTCTCTCCCCTCAGCGTGCAAAACTGTGAAAAGTGCATATGAATGCTACTTTGTTTAATGTAAAAAAAATCCATGGTGCGACTGTGTGCATGTGGCAGCATACGTTTTTACAGCAAAAGAAAACATCAATCTAAAAGTACACGAGTGAATCATTGCTTCATAGTAGGGGTGTTCAGGTATTCTGCCATTTGCCTTAATTCTTGTACCCGGTTCTCCAGCAACAGATAAACATGGACGGAGGGAGTAGGAGTAAAATGGTACTTTGTTCTTTGTGGATACAAACGAGTGTTTGGAATTCTGATCTTGAACTGGACAGAGAAGGATCATAAAGAACAAAGTCGAATATATTCATTTTGCATTCCTTATTTAAAATCAGGTACAAATATGAGTATATATTAACGCTATAAACCAGATGATCTTTACAATGTTCATCCTACAAAAACACAGGCCTTCCCTCCATCCCGCCGGTGTTTGCGCATCATAATACTACTGTGCTACCAACCGACCAGTCCGCAGCAGGAGTCCGAGCGTCGTGTCGACGAGAGATCGCGAGGCAGAAGTGATGCTGATGCATGAGGCAGAAGTGATGCTGATGCATCAGGTGAACTGGTGAAGGAAGGGGTTTGTGTACTCCTACAGAACCTGCCAAATTATTGCCGCGGGCACGGCCAATCCCACGCGCCCACCGAAACGCCGAAAACGCCAAACCGTCCCCCCTCCTCCCGGCGTCCCGTCCGTCCGGGTCCGCAGTCGACGTGTCGGATCGCTCGCACCGGTCCACCAGCCCCACCACCAAAGCCCGCGGGCGCACCAATCTCCGAGCGCCGCGAGCGGGCACGATCACACGACGCCCTCGAGGCCCGCCACCGCGGTAGGTCCCATGTGAGCCTCGCTTTTCTCTCCCCACACCTTTCGGCTCTATCGCGTCACTCGCGTGTCAGGCGCATTCCGCCTCTCCCTGGGCGTCTCTCCCGAGCTCCCCCGGCGTCGCATCCGCCGCGATCCTCCGCCGCCGCCTGCTCCGGCGGGCGGGACCCAGCTCCCCGAGTCTCCCCTGCGGCGAGGTACGCCCGCCCCCATCTGCTCATCTCTCTGCGGCTGCCTTTGCCTGTCTCTTGTCCCCCGAGCCTGCGAATTGGGATGCGCGTCTGGGTGTTTGAGCCGTGGAGAAGCTGGGCTCTGTGACTCGTGCGCCGTTGCTTGAGGATGCGGATTTCGTGGCCCCGCCAGATCCGGGGGCCTCGCGTCGTGGGGTGGCGCGCTAGCGGTCCGGGTGTGCGGCGTGTGCCTGTGCAGGGGTTGGGGGAATTTGGGGGTTGGGGGCGCTTCAGCTTCGTTTTCTACAGGCCAAGTCCAATCGGGTGCGGTGCGGATAGTTTCTGAAACATACGTACATAGCTTGAGGATTTGGCAACGGGATCCTGGTTCGCCTCTCCGTGGCGTAAATCGTGGCGTGCTGTTTTGGCCACCACATGTTGGCTGATCCTGCTGTGATCAGGAACATGGTGGGCGGGGATGTAGTGTTAGTTTGCTGGTGTTTCGAAACTGTCGAACCTTGTAATTTCGTTGCTGAGGTAGTGAAATTGGGTTTTTACCGTTGTGGGAAAAAGATCGAGGCCTGCTGTGTCTTTGCTTAGCCTGAATCGGTATTACTGGTTTCGATCATCTAGGCCCAACCTTCGAATGGTATCAGTGCATAGTGGATTTTCATACTCACGAGTGCGCATGGTTTCAGCTCCAATTTTTTTTTTCCTTTTGCCCTCAAACTGTATAGTATGATATGCTTTGGTTGTGATTCAGGTACACGATGGAGGGAGCTGGAAGAGATGCCAACCCTTTGAGCGGTTACCGAATTGGCAAAACCTTGGGAATTGGGTCGTTCGGTAAAGTGAAGATCGCGGAACATATATTGACTGGCCATAAGGTGGCAATCAAGATCCTCAATCGCCGGAAGATCAGAAGCATGGAAATGGAAGAGAAAGGTCAGTGCCTATTCTTTCTGTCCAGAACATAAGTTATAGAGTATACTAGTATAGACACGCATCAAAGCTCTTTGTTATGTCTTGCAATTTCTCTTATGATGAAGTGCTTAACTTAATTCTCTTATTATGAACCTGCAGTGAAGAGAGAAATCAAGATACTGAGATTATTTATGCATCCTCATATCATACGCCTTTATGAGGTGATAGATACACCTGCTGATATTTATGTTGTTATGGAGTATGTTAAATCTGGAGAGTTGTTTGATTACATCGTTGAGAAGGGAAGGCTACACGAAGAAGAAGCCCGTCGCTTTTTTCAGCAGGTGTCTTTCTTGCATATTACTATGTTCATTCCAAAGATTGAATGCATTGTAATCCCTGTTTTGAACTGTAGTATGGCTGGCATAAGCTGTTTTGTAAGCTGATAAATATTTGAAATCTGTCAACTGTCATGCTTCTGTCATATCTGCGGTCAATATATTGACTAATTGTGCTTATTTGGTTCATTGAGCTTAGTTCAATAATTTTCTTCTTACTGACTTTTTATGCAGATCATATCTGGTGTTGAATATTGCCATAGGAACATGGTTGTTCACCGCGATTTAAAGCCAGAGAATCTTCTTTTGGATTCAAAATGCAATGTTAAGATTGCTGATTTTGGTTTAAGTAATGTTATGCGTGATGGTCACTTCCTTAAGACGAGTTGTGGTAGCCCGAATTATGCAGCACCTGAGGTATACATCTAGCAAGATTTAGTGATTTACAATTATCATTCTTCATGGTTGTATTTACCTATATAACTTGCTATGGCACGATTCTTTCTTATTTTGTTAGGTCATATCTGGTAAACTATATGCTGGTCCTGAAGTTGATGTCTGGAGCTGTGGTGTTATTCTTTATGCTCTTCTTTGTGGTACTCTTCCATTTGATGATGAGAATATTCCAAACCTTTTCAAGAAAATAAAGGTGAGCTATGATTTACCTGAAAAATAGGGTTCCTTTATATTTTATTTTAATATGCTCAGTAAATTCCTATAGGGTGGAATATATACCCTTCCTAGTCATTTGTCACCTTCTGCGAGGGACTTGATTCCCAGAATGCTGGTTGTTGATCCGATGAAAAGAATTACAATACGTGAAATCCGTGAACATGTGTGGTTCAAGATTCGACTTCCGCGCTATTTGGCTGTGCCACCTCCAGATACTGCTCAACAAGTTAAAAAGGTATATTGATATTGTCTGTGCTTTCCTTCAAACTTTTAGAATCCTCTGCTTTTATGGATGACACCAGTCTGTAAAATCCTTATTCTGCCTTTTCTACTTCAGCAAATGATTTGGCATTATTTTGAATTTTGTAGCTCGACGAGGAAACTCTTAATGATGTTATTAAGATGGGTTTTGACAAGAATCAGTTAATTGAATCTGTGCAAAACAGATTGCAGAATGAGGTATCTGCTTTACTCTGTGTTTCCTTTGGTTGTTTTATGGTATCATGACACTGTTTGGCTGTGCAGGCAACAGTTGCCTATTATTTACTCTTGGACAATAGGCTTCGTACAACCAGTGGTTATCTTGGATCTGAGTTTCAAGAATCTATGGTGAGTGTGATTTTTTATTGTGAGTTGCCCGGTACTTGTGATGCTAATATGCTATAAATTTCCTGCTAATTTTCTCTCTTGCTTTATGTGATCTCTAGGACTCATCTTTCTCTCAAGTAATCGCTGAAACACCAACTTCAGCAGCTGAACTTCGGCAGCATGGGTTTACAGAATCTCCAGGGTCTGGCTTGAGGCAGCATTTTGCAGCTGAAAGGAAATGGGCCCTTGGTCTTCAGGTAATTTTCTTGTTAAGTATATCTTAATCTTATGATGTCTTTCCTTAATTATTCCGATTCATATATGTGTAATTGTCTAACAGTCTCGAGCGCATCCACGAGAAATAATAAATGAAGTGCTTAAAGCGCTGCAAGAACTGAATGTTTACTGGAAAAAGATCGGACACTACAACATGAAATGCAGATGGAGTCCTGGCTGCCTTGAGAGTATGATGCATAACAGTGATGGCTTTAGTGCGGAGTCTTCTATAATTGGAACTGATGATCTCATGGAGAAATCAACCCCTATAGTGAAGTTCGAGATTCAGGTATCATTCGGAATCTTAATCATGCTCACGTAAATAAATATAATGTAACCTACTCTTGATTAGAACACTCGCTGTGCAGACTATGAACAACGCTGTACATAATTCTTTTATGTGCTATGTTTATGCAGCAAACTTAACTTTGTTAGGGTTACATTTGCATGGCAGGTTATTTTTCTGAATTGCTACAATATTCACAATCCATTGACCCCGAGTATATTTGTGATTCAAATTAACATATTCCATAATTTGTACTTTCATACTGGACGCTCTCTTTTTGTTAGCATAAAGTCTACTTGGAAAATGTACTCAATTCTAATACACTTTCACTGACTGCAGCTTTACAAAACGAGGGATGAGAAGTACCTTCTTGACCTGCAAAGGGTCAGTGGACCACAGCTCCTTTTTCTGGACTTGTGTTCCGCCTTTCTAACTCAGCTGAGAGTTCTTTGAGCCTGACATGATTGTCTTCCGAAGCACAATCCTTGATGCACCCAGTGGAGTTTAAAGTTACATTTGAGATGTACATAATGACCATATATAATCCTCCAGTATATTATATTTTCTGGAGTATGTACACATTAGATGCATGTCCTGATTTGCCTAGACGGTTGTCACCCAAGGTCCTAAACAAGAGACCAGAGGCGAGTCCCAGGCCTTCTTCCTCAATTAGATGATGTGATTTTTTTTGGCCTTTTCTTTAGTTCTTGGACATGTATGTTATCCCTTTTATAAGTTGATCTTGCTAGCATAATACCCAGACTGAAAAATGTCCCATACCAGTGGGGACTCTGACATAACAGAAGAGACAGTAATTAGGTGTCACAGCAAGTGCATATTCATCAGGTAAGTTTACTGTTCTAGGTATTATAGGATGCATCTCCTGAGGATTGATCTGAAAGGGCACACGCACAAGCACAACAAGGGAAGAGCTGGGGACTGCAAATAACTGAATATGTGCTCCTCTAGCTCAACATAATCGGCTTCAGCACAAGGACATAATGTACATGGGTCAGCAGATAATTTTACTTTTTACAGTAGGAGGAAATGCTAGAAAAAGACTTAGCTAGCTATACTATCAGGGCATTTAAATTAAGGTGGCCTAAACTCTAATATACAGTGCTATAGGCTATAGCTTTACAAATGGACTATATGGATCGGCACCGACGGTGTGATATCAGTAATTCTCAGGTGCATGAGAGTCGTTCTCAGCCGAATCAAGCTGCCCCATCTGCTGAGTGATCTGATCAACATTGTCCTGGAGACGAAGACAGCTGCGGTCCACGGCAGCCTTCACATCCCCCTTTGCTTCGATTTTAGCCTCTGCGTCTGTGAGAAACCGCTCCCAGAACACATCGTTCTCCTTGGCCTGCACATGGGAACCTCCCGTCTCACTGGTGGTCTCGTCTTGTGAGGTGTCGCCGGTTGTGGTGTCAGAGTTCATATCGACTTCGGCTGTCCTAAGCGCAAATTCATGGAGCTGTGCCATCGGCAGCATCGGGCTCTGGGCGTAGCTCGGAGCTTCTGCTTCTGCTTCTGCCAATGGAGAAGACGACTGGTCCTGCCCTTGCCCTGAGGCCGAAGCAAAGGGATTCTGGCAAGCCGCTGACTGCAGATCGATTCTGGTATCCATTGGCGCTGACACTGAGAGCATCTCGCCAAGACTCAGCGCAGGGCTGGGCGGTCCACCAGCACCAGCACCAGCACCAGCAGCAGCAGCGTACATGTCTTGAGCAGGCGCATGGGTTGCCCTCTGGAAGAAATTCTCCAGCGACACCAGGGCTAGCTCCATCTTCTCGAACGGCTCAGCGTTCAACAGGCGGATCGGCGACATGCTCGCCGTCTCCGTCTGCTGTACGAACGGCACCTGCTGCTCTTCGACCTTGGGTTCGCTGTCGGCGAAGAAGCCGATCTTCGGAACCCTCCGCTTCTTGCTGAAGTGGTCGCCCGCCTCCGCCTCCCTCGCCGCCGTCGAGCCCGGAACGACGCCGTGCCTCTGCAGGATGTCGCACAGGGAGGCCACGATGTTCCGCTGGCGCTCCTCCATCTGCAGCAGCCTGGTCTCCAGCGACTGCATCTGCCAGTTGATCCCGCACTGCTGCTGGTTCTGCCTCTGGAGGTCGGCCAGCAGCAGGCTCTTCTCGTACTTGAGCCTGCTGATCTCGTCCTCCAGCTCCCGCCTCTCCGACTCCGCCAGCGGGCCGTTCACCTGGGTCTGCGCCGAGTGGCTGTGCACCGGTTTGCGCCGGTGGATGTTCTTCAGGAGGTGCGTGTGTCCCCGTATGAAGTCCTCGTTGGCGAACTCCCATCTCTCCGGATCGATCTTTCGGAAACCCTGAAAGTGAAATGTGAAGTTAGCAAGCAGAAAGTAGTGAAGGTAATGAACGGATAGAAAAACAGACCATGAGGACCACAACTGATGATAAAACGGATTTGTCACTTTATTAAAGCTTTATTTACGATTGATTGATTCCGTGGTAAAATGATGAATTTGCTGACTTGGTACCAGACAGTCCTGGCATTGGCTTGACAAGAACACGTGCACAAGAAGGCAAGGGAAAAGTGAATACTCTCTCTCTTCCTTTTATGTTTTTTTTAAATCGAATTTGCTATGTATCTGGATACGATACCAAAAGAAGACAAAGCGACTTATAATTTAGAATAAGAGGGAGTAGCATTTTGAGCATGGAAAAAATGCATGCTGACCCGGAGGATGAGCAGTCACGGAGGATGCTGAAAAGGTGAATGGAAAATATTTCACAGTTCACAGAACTAGAAACAGAGCACATAGACAGAACTCCCGTGCAAAAACCATGAACCACTTTGGATTGAATGCCATGCCACCTCATGACCGTTCACAGTACGGATTCTGTTTGCAGCACAGACACTCGAAGCACGTGTTGGTGCCAACTAAAAAACATGGAAAAGCTGCCAAGGAAAACAAAAAAATATGACGGGAAAGAAATGGTGGAAGTAGACGATCAACAGCAACCTCTCTCGATTTTTTTTTAAAAAACAGCAACTTCTCTTCTTTTAACAGCAAAATTTGAGACGAAGAAGGGGTGTGAGAGAGAATAGTAGTAGTGGTAGTAGAGTAACTAACGACTCACATATGTGTTGAGCTGCCTGATGAAGCTGGAGAAGTTGTTGTGCTTGAAGTACTTGGGCAGCAGGTCCCTGGAGAAGTCCGGCGGGTTCCACACCACGAAGCTGGCGCCGCCGGGCCCCCACGACACGACGTGGTTGGTCGCCGGGTCCTCCACCATCTCGTACGTCTTGATGAGGAACGGCGGCGGCGAGCTCGACCCGCCTCCGCCGCCGCCGCAGTTCGAGTTGGAACCCTCCATCCCGGCGGCCTCCACCTCCTCTGTCTCTCCCTCAATCCAGGCTAATGATGGGGGTGCGTGCGTGGGCAACAATTAACTGGGTCTCAACGCCGCTTCCCAAGCCCCCTCCGTCTCACCCACCAGAATGGACTCACTGTGTTGGCGCCAGGTTCTCACTGAACTGTAGAGAAAAATTCTCGCCAAGCTGCCGCCGCAACGACGGCGACTTTCCGGTGGGCTTGCGCTGCAAGAAGTAAGAACACACACATGTAAGAAAGAAGATTTCGAGTAGAGAAGAATTTATCTTCCCATTTCTAATCAAATTATATGAGTAAAAGAGAAGCAGCGTCGACTCACCTAATAATCGGGACGACGACGACGAAACCAAGAGATGCTACTGAAGGGGAAGGGGAGCTGAGGTCACGGAAGGCTCTGGCCCCGGTTGGCGGCGACTTGCTAGGATTTCGCCCGGTTAGCTGCTAGTAGCTCGCATCAGCTACAGACGTGCGGCGCGGCAGCAGAGTGAGAGGGAAGCGAAGGCCGAAGGTGCCGAGGAATCGAGAGCGGGATCGAGGTGGTGGCGTGCGCCGCCGCCGCTGCCGTCGCGCGGCGGTTTTATAAGGGGACGGCCGGGGCTGGGGCTGGGTCGTGTGTCCGGGTGCGCGGGCACCGGGACGCGGGCGACGACGACGACGCGGACGTGGACGTAGGCGTGGACGGGGCTGAGCCTGAGCTCGCTGCCTGGGCGGGGCATACCGGGCGGCGGCGGCTGGTCGTTGCATGGGGGCGTTTCAGGTTTGACTGGCCCCAGCTTGCTTCTAGAACGGGGCAAACCAGGCGGGCGGGCGGGCCCGTCAAAGTTCGCCGCCAGCCAGCCAGCAGCGAGCGCGCACGGGCAGAAAAGCAGGTTGGGTCTCGGTCAGCAGCAGCAGCAGCAGGCACCAGCAGCGTTCGCTAGCTGTTGGCCGGACCGGTCCACTGCAACTGCATGCACGACTGGAACAGGAACAGGCGCCGACATGCGCCCCGGCGCGCCAGATTCGAACCTGCGCAACGGTCTCCCGGAAGACAAGTGGCTGGCACTTCTGTTCTGGAGCAGAAGTAGAGATGATTATTCCAAACAACGACCTCTGTCTGTCTCGCTCGACCCTGCAGTGTGCTGTGGTGCATCAGTAGTACGTGCATGTGCTCCGACCCTTCCCTTCCCTGCCCTGGAGACCGTCGCTCTCCGTTCTCCAACGACGTCGGTGAACTCCAGGAATCTTCCAACGCCCCCGTCCCTCTGCGTCGGCTGGAAGACGGAGCAGCCAAGAAGCTACTGGCAGCCGAATCTTGCCATCGAGACGAGACACCGGCCGGCAGGCGGCAGCCGAGATCCTACTGGCAGTGGTGGCAGGCAGGGGCGGGGCGAGCGAGACGCCGGCCTTTTCCGCGCAAGTCGCCCGTCGGGTCGTCGCGGGCAGGATGTGAATGTGAACTCGGTCTCGGTCTCGGCGGACGACCATTCCAATTTCCATCCAAGAATTTTCAGCGCTGCGCCGGTGGCCGCCGGCCGGCCGTGCGTGCGTGCGCCGTGGAAAAAAGCGGGTCGCCGATCACCGAGCGAGTGGCTACCACCGCACGCACGCAGGCACGAGCCGGTTTATTTGTAGACAGAAGAACCACGCCGATTCGATGCGACGGCGACGGCCGGCTTGGACGCCGCCTCGTTCCCTTGTTATTCGGTTAATTCCCTCTCTGTCCGCGCCGCGGGCGCTGCGTGTGTGCCGTCCGTCCCTTCCGCTTTTACTCTTCTTCTTCATTAACTTTGTCCCCAAGAATGAACCAATTAACTTTGTCGCCAAGAATGAACCAACTGAGAGACTGAGATAGTAATCCTGTGCGTCGCGTACGTGTGCGTGCGACGATGGAGCGAGCCAGGGCGCTGGAAAACGTCAGCTATGGTGTCACCGCGAAAGGGGCGGGTTGACCTCGGCCGCCTTCAGGTTGTGTTAATTGCTCAGTGTTTCTGGGGGTTCATATCATTGCTTCTTCTAGATGCATGAGCATGAGCGTGGACTTGTGATGCCATGCAGGAGCAGGAGCAGGATCAGGAGCAGGATCAGGCTATACTTAAATCTGGGCTTCTTTTTATTTTCTTCTCTTATCTGCACGAGCGAGATTGCCTATTAATTAGTAAGCTCGTCTTCTAGATTCTGCAACTTGTTGTGCTTGCCCTGCCACGTCCGCGTGTCTACCTACCTGCGACGTGTAGGAAGGAGTAAATAATACCGGTAGTTACTAGAAGGGCGGCGCGCGACGCGAGCGTGGCATATGTCGGTATGAACGTACCTCCGGTTGAGCAACACCGCTCCCGGTAGCGGCCGCCCTCTTTATCTGCCACCGTTCAATATGCTTCGCGATTCGTGCTAGTCAATACTTCTCTCTTCCTTATTACTTTGTGATCCGTGCAGTCCTACTGAGGATGTTTGTAAACGGTTGGATAAGGGGGCGGCCGCACCCGGTTGTGGGAAAACCGGGTTGATACACACATGTGAACTGTGATGGGCAGTACATACTAGTAGTAAATGACGAAACCAGCCGTATAGTGCCTGCATTTTGTCATTGGTTTCAAAATGATAACAAGAAAAAAGAAAATGTTTGTGGTAAAAACCACAGAGGCATCACCTAGAACAACACCACTAGTAGTAGTACGGAGTACGTAATAATCTTGGGTTTGGAAATCCCTGTACGGCTTTGAGTACACATCCACGCATCACGTACATACCGGATATCGCATACGGTGACCTTTTAATTTTATTTGTGAATGCAAAAGGCAAGAGACTTTTAATTTTACGGTGCACATGGCTAAACACGTGACGGTAATATAAAAGATCATTGACCGCGGGGGGTGTGTGTTTGTACATGTTGCTCACCCATGTGTGCTAAAGCATGACGTACTGTACTTCCTCCGTATAGGAAATAGATGACGTTTTAGACATTGACATAATTTTCAAAGTACAACTTCGACTCCCTTTGTACTAAAAAAATATTTATAAAAAGTGCTATATATATATTTTTTAATAAAAGTATTTTTCAAGACAAATCCATTCGTATGGTTTTTATATTTTTAAACTCAACAATTTAAAAGTTATTCATGATTTATATTTTCAATGTTTGACCAAAACCATGTCGAAAATGTCATCTATTTTCTATATGGAGAGAGTACGTGCTAAATTTTGGCTACTTTCATCGACATTGATCTTCATTTGGTTAGCTTTATCATCTGACCATCTTAGTTCGTTTTGGTGCCTAAAGTTAGCCAAGACCATATATAGTCATCATTTTGTTAAAAAAATGGGAGTAAAATGTACGGACGGTCCTTAAAGTTGTTAGCAGATGTCATATAGGTCCTAAACTTTTAAAAACGTATTTCTGGGTCCCTAAAGTTATCAGCATGTGTCGTATAGGTCCTAAAGTCCTAAAAACACATTTCTAGCTCCCTGAAATTAGTTCGGGTGTCATCTAGGTCCCAACGAGCGTTTATCCGACCCGTTAGCTGATGTGTCAGACTGACTCAACGTTTATATGAACCTGACAAGTGGACTCACACATCAGCAGTATACTTAATTATTTTTTAAAAAAATCATAACGTTTGCAAACGATGAAGACGAATTATATATGAAAATTGTAGCCCTCGATGAGATCTATAACTTTTTAGTTTTAATATTTCTCATTTAAGATTGTTAAGATGACAAAAATAATAATATAAAGTTTTAATAGCTTATTATTCGCGTATTCGAGCTTGTCAAAATAATAAATTTATAGGTGCCATCGGTGACTATAATTTGCATATATAAACTATCTTTATTTGTCACTGTATTTGAGAACATGATTCCTTTAGGATGACAGACTAGTACGCGATAAATATGCTGCTGAAATTTTGTTTTATTTCTTTTACAATTTTAACGACCTCAAATAATAAAATTCAAAATTATGAATTTGTATATCTTATTGAGACCTACAATATTCATATAAAGTATTTTTATCTGTTGTTATACACGAGAGATATGAGTTTTTTATATGACAAACTCTAGTACGCGAATAATATATTGGTGAAACTTTATATTACTCTTTTCACCATCTTAACAATTTTAAATAAAAAATATTAAAACTAAAAAGTTGTAGATCTCATCGAGAGCTAGAATTTTCATATATAATTCATCTTCATCCGAGATCATATGTAAAAAATATGATTTTTTTAAAAATAACTAAGTGTACCGCTTATGTGTATGTCCCACCTGTCAGGTCTATATAAGCACTGAGTTAGCCTGCCATGTCATCTAATGGATCGGTTAAGTGCTCATTGGGACCTAGATGATACCCGAACTAATTTCAGGGACCTAGAAATACGTTTTCAGGTCTTTGGGACCTATACGATACCTGCCGACAACTCTAGGGACCTAGAAATGCGTTTTTAAAAGTTTTGGACCTATATGACACCTCCTGACAAGTTTAAGAACCACCCGTGCATTTTACTCAAAAAATGGCTAGTGCTAAGTTTTAGCTTGACTAACGCATGGCATATTTGGGTGAAAAGCAGAAAACATACCCAAACTCTGAAGTCTAAGCTTCTGGACAAATTTGTAGATAGAGTATAGATCTACCACTATCTATCAAGTTGGTAAGTACTCCCTCCGTCTCAGGATATAAGGCATGCACGTATTTTAAAATTCAAACTTTATTAACTTTGACCAATAATAAGTCTAATAAAATAAAAAATATATAGTACAATAATGGTACCATTAGAGTTATCTTTATAAATACTTTCTAATGATATTTTTGTTGGTTTCATTAATTATATAAGATAGTATAAATTAATGGTCAAAGTATAATTTTGAAGACCGCACCAAATCAAATCACGCCTTATATCCTGAGACGGAGGGAGTATGACTCTCCAGCTAGATAAAGCTGGCCATGGGATGATGGGGGACAATAGAATTTTCCTTTTTTTTTGTAAATTTGCACATGAAAAACTAGATAATAGAAACCCAAGATTCTGGAAGCAACTTTTCTGGAGTCAATGTCGAGTTCACTGAAAAAAACGAGGACCGTGTTTTCTAACTTCACTGTCACGTGCAAAGACGGAGTTGAGCAAACGGGGATATGCCTGGTCATTATATATAGTCTAAAAAAATAAAGAGAAAGGATAACTGATCCACATAAGTAGGCCTGTGGGGATGACAATTACACCTGCGATGTCTTCGGGTTGGGGACCCCTGATGTGTGTTTGATCGGGTGCAGATGTCAAATTTCACAGCGGGTGATCAGTGGGTCAAAAACCTTTCTTTTCGCGAATGGGTCTGTGGGCTGTCCAGTGAGACGCTACCCATCAGAGTTCAAACCCTGGTGATCGCACATTTTTCTGAATTTTATTCAGAATTTACAGGGTACACGCATACGTGCGCGTTCGGTGGTTGCGCGTTTTCCGCGCATTAAAGGCGACGAGTCTCTCAATCTCTTTCTTTCAGATACATAAGTGTATGCCGGATTTTGAGTGATGAGTGATTGTCAACTGGGATGATGCGCATGTTCTTTGGCTTGTGTTGTGCAGGTGTTGAGCACGGAGACAGTGATCAAAGGCAAGGTGAAAGTCAAGTAGAGACGTGCCGTGCCGATGGACCGGGAGCGGTGAAGGGCGGATGTGAGGCTTGGACTGAGGGACCGGTGGCCCGAGGATCAGCTGTGGTGGCTGACAGCCTGGGACAGCGACGAGCAGAGACTTGCGGGGCACAGTATTGCTCGGGTCGAGGACCTGGGGACATGTGTCGGTGGACGGGGTGCACGGGCGGTGCATCCCCTCTACGGCTCGGTTTGGTGGTTGAGCCACAGAAAAACCACCGGTGGACGGTTTCCAGGTTTGGGTCACAAAACCTGGGTGCTACGGGTTTGCCGAGTTTGGGCCACAAAACTCGGGCTGAGGACGGTTTCCAGGTTTGGGCCTCAAAACCTGGAGGCTGGCGGGTTTCTGAGTTTGGGCCACAAAACTCAGGCGATGGACGGCTGGTTTCCCGGTTTGGGCTTCAAAACCGGGGTTGGTCGTGAAGACAGGTTTTCCGGTTTCGGCCACAAAACCGGGGGCGAAGTCCGTGAAAAGGACGAGCAGAGCGGTGGCGGCACGTGCCGGCAATCAGTGAGGTTGTGTCGAGGCAACGCTACCAGTTGTGCGGGCGTGGCCGTCGGATCAGCATCTATTTTGAGTTGGTCCAGAATAACCCTAGGGTTTTGCTGGTTCGCTCTGTAATTAGTTAGGAGTAGAGCGGGAACTAGAATTAGGATAAGTAGAGGGATACACCCACCTCCCATCCCATTTCAGTCATTTGCTACTTTCACTTAGGGTTTCCTGCTCTCCCAATCCCTGCTGTAGCTACTGAGATCCGCAGAGACGGTGAATCAGTGAATCATACCTCTGTCTATTTGCTTTTTGAGGAAACGAGGCCGTAATCTCGTTGTCTCCTCGTGTGGAGAAGTTTCGGCTGGAAATCGAGATCGATTCGCGTTTTGAGCTGTGTTCTTCGCGTTTTCCTTTTCGTTCTCTCAGTGATTTGCTCCGTTCTCCCAATCCGAGGAATGATTTTTGATTTCGTTTGAACTGAGTTGTTCTAGATCGTGAGGCGCATCTTTCCACCGAAGGAATTCACTTCTAACCTCACGAGCTAGTAGATTGATCGGTTTTCGTTTCGAATAGGTTTGTATCTCCTTTGCCCCAAATTCTTCCGATTCACCGATTTGGAGTTAGGTTCGAGCCATGATCTCTTAGAGATAGCTCACTAACCTCCTTGGAACTCCTCATACCAAGTCTAAGCCTTAGAGCTTTTGATTCGGAGATCGGGTTGAATCCGCAGAAGAACTGTGCAGTTTCGGAGGCATCGGGCGCTCTGGTCGGGGGCATCGGACGCTGAGTTCTTATCACCGGACGCTCATCTGCCACGTGTCATCTGACAGAGTTTTTGAAGAGCATCGGACGCTGACCATCGGACGCGTCCGGAGGTCAAGCATCGGATGCTAGGGTTTCACTGTAGCCAACGTCCGATGCCAGTACAGTAAGGTTCCAGAACATGTCTTTTTGCATCGGACGCGTCCGGTGCCTGGCCAGCGGACGCAGGCGAGCGTCCGATGTTGTGACTTCAGCACTGTTTCGTCCGCAGTTTGCTCGTTCGACTTCGGATTTGATTTTGAGTTTTTGCGTTGGATTCCTGACTTCGTGCTCTACAGAAATCGGGCTTCCTGTTGGAAATATGCCCTAGAGGTTATCATAGAGATGATGATATTTCTATTGTATCCATGATTTATTATATGTTCATTGAATATCCATTAAAGACAACTTGTATTGATTGACAATTATGTGAATTGTCTGTGAAATTCTTTTACTTGTATGGTTATTCGATAGTTGTCCCTGATCGAAGTTCATGTGAGGACACACATGAATATTAGATCAGCACATGTATTAGTTGATGACTATGTTTCACAAGTCATAGACATGGAGATGTCAAACTAATAATGTGGGCACATGTATGACATGGGGCTGGACTGACCCAACGTGAGATGTTCTTATTATCTCTTTACACATCATATACGTTATGTCCTTCGACCTGAGATTGTGGTATGTTCTCAAGATATGAATCGACTTACTTAGGGACTATCAAACGCTACTTCGTAACAGGGTAGTTATAAAGATAGTCTTCGGGTTTGTCAGGAAGTATGCTGTGAGACATAGACGATCAAGATGGGATTTGCCCCTCTCTATGCGAGAGAGATATCACTGGACCACTCAAATGATTGGATCATAAAATGCATGGCCGTGCTTAGGTTAAGTGTTAACCTATGAGTTGGACCAAATATTGTGTGGCAAGGGAATTGCGTATATGTGATCGTGGTGGTTCGTCAGATATGATCTTTGCGTATACATAGGAGTTGACACGTCTTGCTAGAGGCCGCTGTCAACTATCAGGCGAGTAGGAGTACTCGGGCCGTGTCTATGTGTGCGTGAACCCATAGGGTCGCACGCTTAAGGGGCTGGAAGCCTGATTCAAGTTGGACTCGAATCAGACCGGGATTAGGGTTTTCTAATGGGCCTCCAGGTCGGTGGGCTCATTGGGGACGCCTATATAAAGAGGGGTGGGGCGACCAGGGTTGTAACTACGTCAATTGTTGACAGCCGTCGCCCACCCCACGCCCGCGCCTATTGCTCCTTGCAGACCTAGCAGTCTGGAGGCATGACGCTTCCTCCCTGTACGTGTGGGATACCTCGGAGGTGCTGCATCTGGAGCACAAGGACGAACCGCACGTGGAGACGTGAAGGACGGACGTGAACATCTACACGGCATCGCTGCGACGCGCACGTCTACACTGAGACGTCTTCCGCTCCACCTGCGCGTCTAGTGGTAATCCCGTGATCTATAACTAGTAGTAGTTCCTGGTTTATGGGGTCGGAAAAATTTTGCGTTCGGCTAACGTAGCGGAACCGTTTTTCGGCTACCACAGCGGTAGCATTCGGCTAGTGTAGCATCCCCATAACCCAACACTTCCCGCTTTGCAAAATAGCCTGAATCCCCCTTGCGTTGCTCGGGGGAGGTTGAGGTTGCCCAAAGTTCATCCTGTCACTAGTTGACTTGCGTGAACTTGGGCGAGTGAGTTTTTGTAGTGTCCCGCTGTGTTCCTAGGGAACATCAACCCATTTCTCTTGGGTCGTGGACATCACAGGAATCGGTTTTTGCTCTTGGGGTTGATTTTCTGGGACAGAGGCTATAAGTTTCTGAAAAGAAATTTTAGGCTCCCATTCACCCTCCCTCTGGTCGCCTTGCTTTTGCATTCTCGGTCCTTCATTTCTTTGCGTGTATACAGACGCGCATGCGTGTGTGTGCGTGTGGTGTGAGTGTGGTGTGTGTGGGTTGTGTGCGTCCAAAGTTATACCCAAATAAAAAAACGTTTCTTTTCTATTTTCTCCTCCTATATATATTAATTGAAGGTCCAGAACTAATATTTGGCATAAGCTTGTGTAAAACATAGTTTTGTATGTACTATGTTGCCTGCATAGTATATATTGGATTTGATAAGTTGTTGTGAACTTTTGATTCAATTGGTGATGATCATTTGTTAATTATGTGTTATTTCTCTCAATTATATATATATATACATTGTTATTGTTATATGCTAAATTCTTATTAACACAGCCTGAAGTGCGCAGTGCGGCAGAGACATGCCTGGCCTGAGCCACAAAGATGTGGCAGGCGGGGTCCACATAGACGCACGCGCCCCGTGTGACGGTGATTATCCTGCCTCAATGCGGGACACAACAAGAGCCTGTTTGGAAGAGCTTCGCTTACTGATTCTTCAACTTTGCTGGTTGATTCTCTAATGGAGTGATTCCACTTGATTTCTTGGAGGGAGCAAGGTGAGGATCAACGGAGAATTGATTCTCAACTGATCCTCACCAAAATATAACTGAGAGCGAGAGAGAATTCGAGGAAACTGTTTTTTTTCAGCTCTCTCGCTCGTATACCAAATGGAGAAGTGATTCACTAACTTTGAGCGACAGAGAATCCAGGGAAGCAGATTTTTTCAGCTCTCTTGCTTATATACAAATGTCGGTGTTTCTGTTAACACCAGATTTTCGCACACACGAGAATATGACAGGTGGGTCCAGCCAGCAGAGAAGAGAAGGATTCGAGAAGCATTCAGACGGCTATTTAGTCCTTAAGACTTTCGGTGAATACCTGCGCGGTCGGCTATTTCGTGAAGCAGTGGCCCCATTCGGGAGATGAATGATGCAGGTAAAGCCGGCTTGCACGAGAAGACACGTGACGATGGAAGACGCCGAAAGGATTAGGAATGTGATTTATACCTTTCCTTGTTTTTAAGTCGTAATCGTCTAGGATTCGTGTTTCGTCCAGGGTATAAATATAAGCCCTCGACCATTGTAAAACTGTTCACAACCATATCAATACAACCAGCCCCGTGCCACCTTTCGAGTCCCTAAGTCGTGTCGTCGAGTTCTTCGAGAGGAATCATCGATCCGTCGACCTCCGTAAGTACCGGCAACCTTGCTATCATGTCTAGTATCATGCAGTGGATTTAGATATGATGCAAGTAGTCTCGTATGTTAAGCTTAGTATCGTGCGACGGATTTAAGCTTATGACGGAAAGTTTTTGCTTATGCCTTGTATCGTGCGGCGGATTAAGTCATGAGTAAAAATAGTTATCGGCTCTGTTAGATTTGGCAGATCTAATAGATTCATTAAGTTACCATGTGTTATATGTTTTATTTATTTAATTCCTATAACACTCTTTGCCCAATCTAGATTGATCTTTGTTCGGCCTTGCTGCATGAGTTTATTTGTGCTTCGTTAATTATAAGATCATGATGGCCGAATTAACTTTCAATCCAGATTGTCACATGTTGTGGGTTCATGCATGTCGACCATGCTTAGGCTTTGATAGAGCTGGGTACCGTGCGGCAGGTGCAGGTTTTAGATTAGTTTAATCATGCTTTGCTTGTATGTTCCTTCTTCATGGACCCCAGTTCGGCTAGTTTGCCGACTCTGGTTAAGCTTACATGAGTAATGAGTTTTTATAGATCTGTTCAGATATATGTATGCTTTTAGCTTCTTATAATTAGATCGTATCATGCGGTGGATTAATCTAATTATAAGGAGTGGTGTGGACTTATAGCAATTGGTATCATGCGGTGGATTAGCTTTACTTGAGTTTATACTTGACGGGTTCATGAAGGCTAAACGTGTGGCAGATTAGTTGGATTAGCCTATGCATATGTTATTTGAATAGATTTATATTTACAAATTACCCTTTTACCCTTCTGTTATTCATGTGTTCGGCATTCAACATGTTTATGAGCCCCATCTTTATACTTGTCGAATGACATTATAAACCTGTTTCGACAAACAGCTTTTATAGCTGTGTGCCGTCATGATTGGCTTTCAAAGCCGTACATATGGAACTGCCTGGTCTCACCCAGCATGTTCCAAGGTATTCTCATATTTTTATCCCTTGTTGGTTCTCAGGTCAAACCGACTGGCACGCTTCCAGATTCGGAATACTTCGGGCACCCGATTGAAGCCAGCCTCGTTCGGCTTGCTGTGTGCCTGGCGCAGGGCGTCACGTTTTGCGTCAACACACTTTTTGGCACGCCCAGTGGGACCACTTCATTTCAAGATGCCTGAGATCAGTGAGGATCAAACCTTCGATGTGACCATGGACGAATTGCCGCTAGAATCAAAGGATTTGGTGCAACGGGCTTGTGATGAATTCCAGCGCAGATGCTTGGAGACTTTCTCCAAGAATAAAAGTGGCAAGGTCTATCAGAAGCAGACGTTCCTGAAGGTTGTTCCTCATCACCAACCTGAGCTGCCCGACGGTGGTGAAGAAGAAGCTATCCAGAAGATGACTGAAATAATGCACAAGGTTGTATCAGGAGCCGTGACTAATCATCACTCGGCTTTTTTAAATACTTTTTGTGCTATTATGGTCAATACTTTCGGTCCAAACGCAGATAAGTACTTTGAAGAAGCTGCTGGTCCGATGCAAGGACCATTGTTGTTTCCAATACCTCAACGTCGGAGGGTTGCCGAGAACAGTGGAGCTGGCCCAAGCACAGGTGGAGTGGTTTCTCAGGAGACGCAACAACCTCCCTAGACCTATGGCCAGCTCACGTTCGGCACAACAGGGAATGTCCCACAATCTGCTTCTAGAGTGTCTCCTGTGGCGAACAGGATACAGAGAGATATGTTTGGAGATGGATATCGGGAGTTTATGGACTATAACTCAATTAATGCTCTTCCGAATCCGGGCTACAGGAGTTCAGCAGGACTACATACTGGGGGGCAAGCACAAACAACTCATGATTCAAGTGTTGACCTCATCATGCACATGATGGCTGATATGATGCAGAATCAGTTCGGCCTAAAGCCAAAGAATCAGACATATGCTTACAAGTCTCCCTACCCAGAATGGTACAATCGGGTAGCACTTCCTCCAAGAGTAAAACCTCCTACTGATTTCACCAAGTTTTCGGGTCAGGATGATACCAGCACTATAGAGCACATCAGCCGATACTTGATGCAACTTGGGGAAGCATCTACAGATGAAGCTTGGAGGATTCGGTATTTCCCGCTGTCGTTGACAGGACCAGCCTTCTCCTGGTTTGCTTCTCTGCCGGCGAATTCTATCAATACATGGGCAGAGTTAGAGCAGAGGTTCCACTCATACTTCTTTACGGGAACCAGTGAAAAGAAGTTGGTCGATCTTATGAGCTTGAAGATGAGACCCGGCGAAACGCCGCAAGAGTATCTGCGCCGATTCAGGGAAACCAAAAATCTCTGCTATTCCTTGAATTTGTCGGATGACCAATTGCCGGGGATAGCCATAGCTGGCATGTTGCCGAGTATCAAAGAAAAACTATTCGGCATGGAATTTGATGACCTCGGGTAGTTATCCCAAAGGCTGGCGACGATGAGCAATCAAGCTCAGGGATTCAGAAGGAATAATCAATTCCAGAAGGGTGATGTAGCTACCGAAATGTATCAGGCTTTCCTGGAGGAAGCAGATGAATATGATGATGAAGATGAAGTAGCTGCAACCGAGATAACCTGGTCTAAAGAACCAACTCAAGTCAACCAGCGGTGGCTGAGGCAACAAAAAGGTACTTATGACTTTGATGCTTCCAAGTCAGATAAATTATTTGAGTACTTGCTGAAGGAAGGACGCATCAAACTGCCGAAAGGTCATCCTATGCTGCTTCCTGAGGGTGTCAAAGACAAGAAGTATTGTGGTTTCCACAATACTAAATCCCACTCCATAAATGATTGCCGAGTGTTCAGAGTGCGGATTCAGAAGGCCATCCAAGACGGACACCTGAGGTTTGATGGAAAGATGAAAGTGGATGGTAGTCCTTTTGGACAGAATACCGTGTCCTTCTCCATCAGTATGATCAATGCAGCCGATTTTGGGGGTAAGAATAAAATGAAAGTTTTAACTTCTGGTAGAGCAAAGGAAGCTGGTGCTGTTGACCCTGATCGGTAGATTACAAATAAAGAGCTTCAGCAGAGGGTTCGGTTCCAGAATAGCCGAACTGAGACAGGTGGAACTTCCAGACCCAGGGTCACGACACGCATCTTGTTGAATAAATGGCGTCAGGAACAGGAACGGTACCAGAAGCAGAGGCTTTATGAAGAACGGAAGTTCCTGGAGAAACAGCGAAGCTACAAAGAAGAGATGTACCGGGAAGAACGAGAAGATACGAGGGAACAGGAACGGTCTCATTGGGAATGCTCGTTTTTCCAGTATTGTTGGAACGAAGGCTTGAAGCTGCCTGTTAAAAATGACTGCCCTGAGTGCAGTAATCAGTATTCCGAGTATAGGCAGTCTCGAGTCAACCGCCGATCTGTCCATGAAAGGCTTGAGGCATGAGTCCCTGAGGACGATCGGCGCGTAAAAATAAATAGTTCCGGAGATCGGCAGGTAAGAGGATTTGCCGATCGAGATTGGGCTCATACTGAAGAAGAAGAGTACCGTAAGTACGTCTGGCAGAAGGGACAATGGTGTCCGCTAGGTTTAAGGAAAAGCCAGAAGAGGAGAATGCAACGCTTAAGGAACAAAGAGTTGGCACAAGCAGGCACCAGAGCAAAGCAAGTCTGGCGTCCTAAGGAAAGGCCGAGTGAAGGTAATCATTCGGCTGATACGTGCATGGCATTCTTTCTACCATCAGAGTTCATAGCCCCTGAGAATCAAGATGTTCAAGACGAGACATATTCAGACTTCGATGAAAATGAATTTCAGGACTTGTTGGCTCATCTCGTCTTGGCTCAAAGGGCAGTATTTGATAAACCAATCAGGTACCGACACTTGAAGCCATTATACATGAGAGGGTATGTCAATGGCAAGCCATTAACCAAGATGTTCATCGATGGAGGAGCTGCCATAAATATCATGCCGTATACCACTTTCAGAAAACTTGGCATGACAAGTGAAGATCTATTGAGGACCGACATGGTGTTGAGGGACTTTGCCGGCAATTCTTCTGATACTCGAGGTGCAGTCCATGTCGAGTTAACAATTGGGACTAAAACTTTAATCACCACCTTCTTTGTCATTGATGGCAAGGGGGCATACAGTTTGCTATTAGGAAGAGATTGGATACATGCAAACTGTTGTGTGCTGTCAACTATGCATCAATTCCTTATCCAGTGGATTGGAGATGATATTGAGATCGTCCATGCTGATGATTCGGTGAGTATTGCTAATACAGAGCCCACCTACTGGGAGTATGAAGGTGTCGAGTGTTTCTCTGGAAGAGCTTGGGAAGCAGGTCCTGTGAACGTTTTCGACGAGGATCAACAGCCGATTCAAACGATCGGCTCTCAGAGCAATTTTTAATCCAACCGATGGTAATGGAGAAGAATTGAGACCAAAGTTTCATATCGTCTGACAAGGAATAAAGTGTTGGTAATAAAGCCGAAGTTGGATCGATGTACACAAGTTTGGGTCTCGAGTATGTTTTAAAGTTGACGAACCTTTAAAGGATTCTGTTTATTTCTTCATTGCCAAGAGCTCAAGGAGGATCAGAAGGAATTTATACAAGGTGACGTGCAATAGAAGATTCTGATGAGATTAAAGATATATGAGAGCACTTCCACGACTTGGTGATCGTTTCAAGTTGTACGTAACGGCCGATGGTCTTATAGTAGAATCGGCCCTTATTTTTTGAAGTTTAAAAGAAAAGATGAGTAGCAATTTGCCTTAGCCGAAAATGTTAAACCCAGGAAAGGGTATTCAGCTGTGACGAATTTTTGATTTGTATGTACTGCTTGTCAGTTGAAGCTTCGACACTACTTGCTAAAAGCCGAACGCATGGAAATTATGTAAATCAAGAGATGTTTTTATACAGCCGATGTAAGAGCATCGCCTTTAGCAGAAAAATGTTTCGCATGTGTTAAGTTATGGCCGATATTTTATTTATATCGCCTTCAGTACAGATATTCATGACCTTAGTGTTTTTCAAGTTAGCAGGTTTATCGGGGAAAGAGAAAGGTGAAGTGCAGTAAGTGCAATGCCGAGTGATATGACATGTTGAGAATGGGATTTAGTCGGCTAAGATGGCGTCATACATTCGGCAAGCGTTCTTCTGAAGAAATGTTGCGAACGAGGAAAGTCATTGAAGAATTAAAAATAAACATTATTCAGAAAAGAGCAAGTTCATCTGCTGCAAACTTCAATTACAGAATCTGTCCTAAAGTACAAGCTACTCTTGAAATGGTCTATTCAAGCGAACTAAGAATCGGTGATTTCAACAAAGGACGATGGTGTAACCAACAAGAGCTTCGGAATCTTCGAAGTCGTCCGGAAGTGCATCTGCAGAGCCGATTGATAAAAGGGTAGTCTTCTTGAGTCAAGAACTCGTCACCACCAGTTTGAGGAAGACCCCGGCATATGCACTTTGGATGATGGTCTGATCTATATGGTCATCCAAAGCATCAAAACATATACCTTCGATGACGGCCTGATCTATGCAACCATCAGTAGCATCAAGGCTAGGCTCAGCTGTGTTCTCATGGGCATCCATTTTGCCAACAACTTTGTTTGCTATTGATTTTAGACGGTCATTTTCTGCAGAAAGAACAAGCAAAAGAAGATGTGTTAGGCAAATACAAAACTCAATCAAAGGAAGAGTGTCTAGTGAGGATTTCATTGACCTATGGTAGCGTTGTGGATCTGTTTCCTCTGATATGTTTGTTCAGCTTCCTCGATACTATGCTTCTGGGATGCGGTTTCCAGTTCTTTCTGAGCCTTATCCTTTTCCTCGCGGTATCGAAGAACATTCAAGTGGATCTTCTAAATTAAGTTATCAAGTTCGGGATCTGATAGAAGGAGATTAAGAGGAGCTGTTGGATTTACCATTTTTGAAGGATCCTGAGCTTGGTTAGGGAAAGACATCATTCTGAAAGGAAGATGAATGATGAATCGGGGATAGACAGGCAAGAAACACTATTGCAGGGGGGCAAGAAATTGGTTTTTACCCATAACGCCAATAGGTTGACGCTCGATTTCTTCCTACTTCGTCCCCGTTGGGATGTCCGATGTGATTGCTGTTGCCTGCCATCATTGGAAACGCAGGCGAGAAATTTTTTCTCTGGCTTGAGTTTAGAAGAGGAGAAGGGGAAAAAGTTTGCAAGACGAGCTATTTGGTTGAGGTCAAGTAGAATGGCCTGGCTAAGGTCAAATTTATAGAACCATGGCTTGCACACTGGGAGACTAGGTAGGGTTTTTCACGGCTTGTGGGCCGTTGTCGGGCCGGATCGAATCCTTACCTAACCTAAGGAGTTCGAAGAGCCGATAGGATTCGGCTAAAAGTGTTTACTATGAAAAATGCTCAAGTTCGACTAAAAGACAATTGCGGCTGTAAGGTGTTCAATTTCGGTTAGTTATTTGGAAGATTCAAGTCACCAGTTGACACTAAAGACAGGAGGACTGAAGGGATACTATCCTGGTACCGTCGTGAACCGAAAAAAAACTGAGAGGATAACTCAAAGGACTCCAGGTCTGGGATAGCCAATTACAATAATTGCTTGCAAGGCGAAGATGATTGAGCATGATTATTAACAACAGCCGATGAAATGTACGTCGCTGCTAAAATGGGAAGAGAATCAATGGCCGATGCATGAAACAGAGCACGTATTGATCTCGAAGGATCAATCACAAGCTGATGGACGAATAAAGAAACGCTTCTTATTTGCAGAGAGAGAGAGACAAATTACAATAGAAAGTCAGTTCGTCCATTCTATTCTATCCCTAATCGGGAGATCAAAGTCAAAGGAATCGGCCAAATCTGTTCCAGATTCTTTCATGTCATCAACAAAGTGTGCCACCCTGAATTCTAGTCCTCGCTCACAAACGTCAAAATGACGGTAGTCAGCGCCGGAGTGGATCCGAACAGCGTTGAAGGCGAGCGCTGCACTGTAACCCATGCCAGCCCTGGAGATGTCGGGGAGAACCCGGTTGACCTCGTTCACCCGCCTCAGAGCCGTCGTGCCTGGCACGTTGGCTGTAACAGCAAGATCGGCAATGACAGCTTCGAGGGAGTGAAGCTTAGCCTCCAGAGCTAAGAGGAAGAAGGATCAATAAAACAGGGAAGAAGGATAGGGAAAGAACAGTGGAAGGATACTTACCGATGGCCTGTTCCCGAGCGGCATCACGCTCTCGAGAGATTCGGGTAATCTCTCGGTTCCTCCTTTCTAGATCAAATTGAAGATCTATGACCTTTTGAGTCAGGACCTCGGGAAAGTCGTCATCGACCCTCCTAAAACAGGAACAACAATGTGAGGGCGACTGCTTCATCTTCGAGCAAAAGCGATTAGAAGGTAACCTTCTCCTAGAAGTACTGGAAGCCCCAAGCTCGAGGCTATGACGGCTTGCTTCAGAAGACATTTTGTATCTGACTGATGGTGAGGAAGAAGAGGGTTTTCTAGTTTTGAGATGGAAGCAGGGGAATTCGAAATGCACAAGCCGAAGTGAGGTGAAAGGGGGAGTTTAAAAGATCCCAAATGCATCGGGAGACGAATCGGCAGGTACGGTAATTATGGCGAGTGAAGACAGATGCTTCTGGAGATTCCACGTCAGTGCAAAAAGGAAAAGGATTTTTGGAATAAACATTTATCCCAAAATTAGGGGGCATGTGTTAACACCAGATTTTCGCACACACGAGAATATGACAGGTGGGTCCAGCCAGCAGAGAAGAGAAGGATTCGAGAAGCATTCAGACGGCTATTTAGTCCTTAAGACTTTCGGTGAATACCTGCGCGGTCGGCTATTTCGTGAAGCAGTGGCCCCATTCGGGAGATGAATGATGCAGGTAAAGCCGGCTTGCACGAGAAGACACGTGACGATGGAAGACGCCGAAAGGATTAGGAATGTGATTTATACCTTTCCTTGTTTTTAAGTCGTAATCGTCTAGGATTCGTGTTTCGTCCAGGGTATAAATATAAGCCCTCGACCATTGTAAAACTGTTCACAACCATATCAATACAACCAGCCCCGTGCCACCTTTCGAGTCCCTAAGTCGTGTCGTCGAGTTCTTCGAGAGGAATCATCGATCCGTCGACCTCCGTAAGTACCGGCAACCTTGCTATCATGTCTAGTATCATGCGGTGGATTTAGATATGATGCAAGTAGTCTCGTATGTTAAGCTTAGTATCGTGCGACGGATTTAAGCTTATGACGGAAAGTTTTTGCTTATGCCTTGTATCGTGCGGCGGATTAAGTCATGAGTAAAAATAGTTATCGGCTCTGTTAGATTTGGCAGATCTAATAGATTCATTAAGTTACCATGTGTTATATGTTTTATTTATTTAATTCCTATAACACTCTTTGCCCAATCTAGATTGATCTTTGTTCGGCCTTGCTGCATGAGTTTATTTGTGCTTCGTTAATTATAAGATCATGATGGCCGAATTAACTTTCAATCCAGATTGTCACATGTTGTGGGTTCATGCATGTCGACCATGCTTAGGCTTTGATAGAGCTGGGTACCGTGCGGCAGGTGCAGGTTTTAGATTAGTTTAATCATGCTTTGCTTGTATGTTCCTTCTTCATGGACCCCAGTTCGGCTAGTTTGCCGACTCTGGTTAAGCTTACATGAGTAATGAGTTTTTATAGATCTGTTCAGATATATGTATGCTTTTAGCTTCTTATAATTAGATCGTATCATGCGGTGGATTAATCTAATTATAAGGAGTGGTGTGGACTTATAGCAAGTGGTATCATGCGGTGGATTAGCTTTGCTTGAGTTTATACTTGACGGGTTCATGAAGGCTAAACGTGTGGCAGATTAGTTGGATTAGCCTATGCATATGTTATTTGAATAGATTTATATTTACAAATTACCCTTTTACCCTTCTGTTATTCATGTGTTCGGCATTCAACATGTTTATGAGCCCCATCTTTATACTTGTCGAATGACATTATAAACCTGTTTCGACAAACAGCTTTTATAGCTGTGTGCCGTCATGATTGGCTTTCAAAGCCGTACATATGGAACTGCCTGGTCTCACCCAGCATGTTCCAAGGTATTCTCATATTTTTATCCCTTGTTGGTTCTCAGGTCAAACCGACTGGCACGCTTCCAGATTCGGAATACTTCGGGCACCCGATTGAAGCCAGCCTCGTTCGGCTTGTTGTGTGCCTGGCGCAGGGCGTCACGTTTTGCGTCAACAGTTTCGAACCGAGGGGGTCCTAGCACCGGCATGTAAATTTGTATCTGCATGTTCCTAGCTCCGGATGGTGATGCAAGAAGAACACAAGAGGTTTATACTGGTGAAAGGTCCAAATTGGCTAGAGAGGGGGTGAATAGCCTAATTAAAAATCTACAAAATCACTTAGGCAAACACTATTAGTATAACAAATGGAGAAGCTTTTTGCACTAGCCTAATAGTGTGTTGCAAGCCACCTATCCAACAATTCTACCTAATACTTCTATGTCACGCAATCAACTAGAGCTAAAAACAAATACGGAATAGAACAATTTAGCTCTGGCACAAATATGATATACAAAGAATGTATATGAAACAAGTGTGTGAACAAGATATACTAAGCAAACTAAACACACCTAACTAATCAAGGTATATGACAAGAGATAGTATCTTTACAAGAGAATAGCTCAAAGTAAATACACAAAGTAAATGAGCTAGATAGAGAAGGTTTCACCGAGCCTTCGGGATCGTCTAGTAGAAAGCCAATCACAGGTGAAATCCCCTCGTGATGCCAATCACCAAGAATATGGATATGAAGACCAATCACCAAGATGTGGAAGTAATCACAATAAGCACACGGGACACCAAGATTTATCCCGAGGTTCACGTGCTTGCCGACACGCTACTCCCCGTTGTGTCGACCAACACTAGGTGACTCGGTGCCTAATGGACGCAAAGCCAAGCTCACAAAGAGCGCCACAAGAATCTACCACTAGTGAGGTAGCTCAGTGACACGAGCAATCCACTAAGGATGCCTCTTGCCGCTCTGGCGAGGTGAGGCTCCAAAACCTCTCACAATCTCGAACGGTGGTGGCCAAGAACAATCTCCTTCTCTTGCCAACAACCACCTCAATGCCTCCAAGCCGTCTAGGCACCGGCAAATGCCAAGAGTAACAAGAAAACTCAATGCCGATGCGAAGAACTAGTGCCACTAGATTGAGCTCTTTCAAATCACGCACTAGATCACTCAATCTCACTTGGTTTGATCAAATCAACTTGGGAGATGAGTTGGGAGGCTTGCCAATGCTCACTAGTATGCTTAGGAATCAAAATGTGCAAGAGAGAAGCCAAGTGAGCCGGCCAAGCCCCTTAAATAGGCCACCCAAGTTGGCCTAGCCATTGGGCTGAAATCGCGACCAACAGACGCTCCGATGCGCGACCATCGGACGCTGCCCTAGCGTCCGATGCTCCAGATGGAGCCATGTGTCCCTCTGATATGAATTCAGCCCGTTAGATCCCAACGGTCACATTCCTTCGCTCCATGGTTAAAGTGACATCGGACGTGCCAATGCCAGGCATCGGACGCTCCGATGCCACTGCTCGATTCAGCTCTTTTCTACGCCACATCGGACGCGCCGGAACGTTAGCATCGGACGCTCAACCCCTGCGTCCGATGACACAACAGAAAGGTTCCAAAATGCTCCAAACCACATCGGACGCGTCAGATGGATTGGCATCGGACGCAGCCCAGCGTCTGATGCTCCCTGGAAAGCACGCTCGCGCTACGTCACCTGCATCAGACTCTGCAACAGTGTTTCCTCAGCGTCCGTTGTCAATGTCCGATGCTTCTTCAACTTCTGACAGAAACTAGGGTTAACCATCGGACGCTCGGCCCAGCGTCCGATGCTCATCGGACCAGCGTCTGATGCTCCCTGAGCACACCACTTCACTTCCAAAAACCGCTGAATCCTGCCTCACAAGCTCGGCAGGAGGGAGAGGAACCATACACTAGTTTCTCCCACTTCTCCACAACTCCTTAACATCCCCTTTTCCCAAAAGTGCCAACACCACCAAGTGTAGAACATTGTATGCAAGTGTGTTAGCATTTTGCAAAGCATTTTCCAAGGGGTTTTGTTAGTCACACACTAGGTCTATAGCATCGATATGTTAGAGAACACCTAGTGGCACTTGAACACCGCATAAGTCATGAATAATCTCCTCTTAATAGTACGGCTATGTATCCTAAATGTGATCACACTCGCTAAGTGTCTTGATCACCAAAACAAAGAGCCCTATAGGTTATACCTTTGCCTTCGGGCCTCTTTGATCCATCTCTTCTCTTCTTCATTTCACTAATGGTAGAGCACTTGATCTCTTGAGTGCTTGTGGCCATCACCATCCTCCATGGTTGCCATCTTGCTAGCTCCACCACTTGGCTTGGTCACAATCCTTTCTTATAAGCTACACACATGCTTAGCAATAGGATTAGACCAAATAGGTTTCATCAATTAGCCAAAACCAAGCTAGGGCTTTCAACTGGTTCGGGCAAAGCGCGCCCTACGTCCAGTGTGAGATGCAGAGTTCGTGTTGTCTTGTACCGGGGTGCTCGTAGTAGGGGTACAAGCTAGTGAGAGAGGGTACTAGACCTAGGTCTTGTGTTGGGATGAGCGAGTTGTGTCTTTCTAGTTCGATGGTTGTGCCCTCCCCCCTGTGGGGCGTCTTCAGCTCCTCCTTTTATAGCCTCAAGGAGGGCCCGAGTTACAAGGAGATAGTACATGGGTGTTCTTAGTCAAAAAGGTGGTGGTGAGCTACTGTGGCTCTACAGTGACGGTATGGTCGTCGTGGTCGGGCATGTCCGACATTATGGCGAGTGTCGAGTCTCTCCGTCCCGTCCTTGCGCCTGTCGGCTTGTGCCAAGTCTTTCGGTCGGTGGGTCGGACCTCGTCTGAGGCCTGGTCGCGAGGCCTCGGGCGAGACGGAGAGTGAATTCATCCTCTGAGGCCTGCCGTGGAGGGCCTAGGGGATGAGGTCGTGTGGACTAGTAATCCACTGTGACGGGTGTACCTGATGCATAAGGGTTTTCTATGTACTTGACAACAAAATAGAGAAGTGATTCACTTAAATTTACTGAAGAAGGTAGATCTTTTTTTGTGTTTGATCATTGAGGTGTGATTCTGTAAGTGCAATCAAGCCCTAATTATGGGTTTTGGTGATGATGACCACATGATTGGAGGACTAATGAGATTTATAAAGATGACAAACAGGTTTAAGTTATCAAAGGATGGTGTATATGCGTTGGTGGACCCCTCATACTATATTTCATCGGTTCCGGACTCAAAGTGCTACAAAGAGCTTTTCAATTTGAATTTGAGTTTTAGGAATGTTGTACTATCAAGGGGGAATGCAAATACATTGCTATGGCTGAATGACATGTGCTCAAACCAACCCAAGCCATCCTTATTCCTAACCAAAGACAGCTGCACCTATTTCAGATCTGTTTCTGTCTGTCTGGTAGGCGCGGCAGTGCCGCCCAGGGCGCGGCAGTGCCGGGCTAAGGCCGGCACTGCCGCGACTTATCGTAACCGTTGGAAGGCAGGGGATATTTACTCCATCTCCCTGCCACCCCAACGGTCATCCACGACCATAACTCATCACCTACCTCCAGACAAGCTTCTTCTTCCCCATTGAAGGCCCCCAAGCTCTCTCTCACCAAATCTTTGATTCCTATTGATTCCAAGTGAGTTAGAGGCTTAAACCTTCACCAAAGAGAAGCCCTAGCTGAGATCTACTTCCTAGAGCACTTGATTTGAGCCATAGCCGGTGGATTTGCTTCTATTACTCTTGGGTTCTTGGAACCCTAGCCGGCTAGGCGTCGCCCTAGAGCCTTGCCAACTTGTGTGGCGGCCTAGGGAGGTTTGTAATCACTTGTGCAGCTAGTATTATTACCCCTCACTTCAAGGATTTGGTTCATTGACTTGAGAACGAGGTAGAGTTGCAAAGCTCATGACCTAAGTGGTCAACCTCAACAACGTGGAGGTAGGCAAGCCTTGGTGGCGAGCTGAACCACGAGATAAATCACTTGTCTCTTGTGCTTGTTTAGTTTCTCTTTTCATATTCATGATCTTGTGATATATTCTAGGGTTTGGCCCGATCTACTTATTGTCACATATTAGGCTTGTTAGAGTTGGTTCTGTTGGTTCAGTGAACCAAGTGCTACATTTCCATTCATATAGATTTGGTTTGTTGTGGCTGGATTTCGAATTACAGTCTCAGGTCTCACTCTGCGCGGCAGTACCGCGCTGGGGCCGGCAGTGCCGGGCACAGAGCGGTAGTGCCAAGCTCATCTAATTAAGTTTTGAGCTGTCATTTTTGACAGGCCTATTCACCCCCCCTCTAGGCCACACAGGTCCTTTCAGATTCTATCTGCTTCATGAAGCCCTCCCAAACGAGACGCAAGGTGGCCAAGAGGCCATGGTAGCCCTCGCCCCTCTCGTATTTGCATGCAACGACGTCACCTCCTATTGTGACACACTAGGTAAGTGCCCGTGCGTTGCAACGGAAAAAATTATATCACAGTAACAGATATATGTATAAACATGTGTTGTTCTGTCACCGTAAAAAATGTAAGCAAAATATTAAGAACATCATTATTATATTAGTCTTCATTAAAGATGCCTAATTAAAATATAATTTGAAACATTAAAATTATAAAGTCTTCATAAAGATAGAAAATTAAAATACTATAGAAAGCCTCTAGCTGAGAAGCCAGCTCGTGTTTGTGGCTCAGCCTGGGCAATCGGTAAATACCAAACCGATCGGTTCGGTTCCTCGGTACCTCGGTAAATTCGGTTGAGGACTGCATGCCCATGTTTAATTTGAAATGAACAGTTGTGGACTGCATGTTGTCATAGCCCTGCCCATGGCTGGCCTTGGCCTTCTCAAATTCAGAACAGACCAAGAGGGAACCAGTTCAGGAGTTTGACGTTTATGAAGAAGCACTTTCTGTAACCCTCCCCTAGTCATGAACTGTCGGTGTTTCTACCCCGGGGGTATGACACTAACTAGTAATATGTTCGTGTGCTCTCTTCCTGGATGGTGATGCAAGGTGACACATGGATTTATCCTAGTTCGGGCGAAGAAGGCCCTACGTGTAACACCTATGGTGATTAATATGTAATTAACCTGACATGTCATCATCTTTAGTCATTAATCATTCTTGCCATGCATTTATGTTTGCCTAATGCTTGTTTTGCATTTACCTTTTTCTGAGGTGACTTGTGTAGTGATTCTTTTTCTAAAACCCTAAAAGCCCAAATCTTCCTATAAGGGCAAAATGGTAATTTCACCTCTGTGCCTAGCTTTGTGAAATTCTTGTTCAGTTAGTGTCGTGAAGCTTTGTTGTGTTGTTCAAAAACCAAATTTAAAAAAACATATTTCAATTTCCTTTTGAAAAATCCTGATTTCCGAACCCTGGTTTTTACCCCTCTTTTATTAATTTCAAAACTATTCAAAATTTGAGGTTGGTCCTTTTTGCAAAGTTGTAGATCTTGTCAAGAGAAACAACTTTGGTGTTTTCAGATTTTCAAGTTTCAATATAAAATCAGAAGTAATTTCAAATTCCTTCAAACTTCAATTTTGTCCCTTTTTCGGTTTTCAAAATTATCTCAAAAACTTTTGAGTTTCAGAAAAAAATTTATATTGGCAAAGTTGTAGATCTCAAAATTTTAAGCAACTTTGGTGTTTTGAGTTTTCTTTGTGTAGTTCAACTTTTGGGAGTAATTTCAAAATTTCAGAAAGGGGAAGTTTTGCTTTAAATGTCGTCACTGTGCACGAGCTTTAAAGCCAGGGGGCCCCGGCCTCCGGCAAGGCCGCCGCGCCGCGCGCGAGCCTCGCCGCCCATGCCGAGCCCGGCTGACCCGCGCCCGCGCCGCGCGCGGCCAAGCGCTGGCACTCGTTTTTCCTCTCGGCCCCTACCTACCGCCGCCTCGCCCATCCCCTACCCTCCTCCCTCTTCCCCTACGGCCGCGGACAGCGGGCAGCTGCAGGCCGCCAGCAAGCCGCCGCGCCGCGCGCGAGCTTCCGCCCACGCCGAGCCGCCCTGCCCTGCTCCCTATCTCCTTTAATGCCGCGCGAGCGCTCTCACCCCTCGCCCGGACCCCTCCCCAGCTCCGTTCCGTGGCTATAAGAAGCCGCCGAACTCCGCCATTGCCGTCACCACGGCGCCCCGCACCACCGGACCACCCCAGAGCCCGCCGAGCCCGCCGTTGCCTTCGCCTTGAGCTTCTCCACCTTCCCGAGCAACCAATTTTACCCCTCCGCCCTCCTCTCGCCGGCGCAGGAGCTTCGTCCCCGACTCCGGCAAACGGCCGCGTTTCGGCTTAGCGAGAAATTCGCCGCCGTGAGTGCTTCTCTCTTCCCTCCGACCCCTGCCCTCTCTTCCTCACCTCAGCGCGCTCCTAACCGCGCCCTCGATGATCCCTTTTGGTGGACAGAGCCGCCGGAGCGCCGCTCGCCGCCAGAGAGCTCCGCCGAAGCACCGCCAACGTCGAGCTCACTCCTCCGACCCTGCACCGCCTCACCAAGCCTCCCTCCCGACTCACGGTGAGCCCGCGAATCTTTCCCCACCCTCGGCTTTCCCTAGCGCGAGCCCCGAGCGGCCGGTCCGCCGTCCGCCTCGCCTGCGTTTCGCCTGAGCCTTCCGTCTCGCCCGAGCCTCCAAGCCAGGCCTCGGACGAAGCGATCGTTTCCGTCTCGCCCGAGCCCGTTTCGCCGAGCCTTGCGAGGAAAGAGCACAGTGCTCTTTTCCTTTTTGGGAAGTTATGAATAATGTTCCTTTTTCTTCTTTTTGTATGATTTTCGGTGTTGCTCCAAAAATTCTAAAAATTTGATGGTAGACTCTTTATACCATGTAGTATTTTAGAAAAATATGAAACTTGGACTTTGTGCAAAAATTTAAAAAAATGAAAAATCTCCCTTTTAATTAAGAAATGAATGGTTTTAGATTTTTAGAAAATCATGTGTAGCTCCAAAAATTATGAGATAAATTTTTATGTGCTAATTGTGTCATGTTTAGTCTCTGGTGAAATTTTGAGACCTTTTGAAACAAGTTGATTTTTTGAGCATTTAATTTAATTGTCAAATAGTGCCTTTTGTTAATAAATGTCTGATTTTGTTTGAGCACCTTAATGATCTCCAAAAATTATGAAATTTGTTTTGTCATCTATTTATACCATAATAAACTTATGAGATTAATTTGGTAATTTTTGGAGCAACTGCATAAAATGACTTTTTTTAAATAATTAAGAAAATAGAAAAAGTGATTAGGGTTCATGTTGTATGCCCTGTGTTGCATTGTTCATGCTAGCAAACTTATGTGCATGCATCATTGCATTCGTATAGTCACCGAAGAAGGAGTCAAAGTCGAGGCCGCCGCCGACGAACCTGCTCCCAAAGTAACCCCGAGCTTCGACCTCTGCACCTCCAACCCTGAGCCAGCTGTCTTTGCTCTTCAAGGCAAGCCCCGGTGCATTTAACCTTTCCTTGCTTTTATAAAAGTTTTACTTAAATGCTTTTGAGTTAAATTACTGCATTAGGTGATAGGAGTTGTGTGATGACCTATTACTTGCATTATTACCTCCACCAAAGATCCCCTACCCTGTTTAAAAACTATATGCAAAATGCTTAGCGATGCTATACAATAGATTTGCAATAAAAATGCCAATTTCAAAAGTGTGATCACTTAAAGAATCTTTTGGAAATTTGGCTTTACTCCCCGACCATTGGCTAGGTATCTGATCCGTACCTAGTCAATCGCGAGGAGAAGTTGTCCGAGCGTACGGTGTCGTCATGTTGTAGTCCGGGACTCAACAGTTGACACCGACCGGGACAGGGTTGAAAAACTGACAGGACTATTACGCTTGGGTGAGATATAACCAAGGTATAGTTCTGGCTGGAAAATTAGGGACCATCCGTATGGGGGCCTGCTGGTCAAGACTTGTAACTATTCACATACTTCGGAAAGCTCTGGCTCCGAGAAATCCTTGATTGGGACCGACAACCGCGCACTGGGAGTGGAGAGATGGCGGAAGTAGCATGTACCCACGTGGTCGTCGTACCTGGATAGGAGTGGTGTACTGTACTTCCGGGTAGCGTAGGACCGGTCCAATATTGGAGGAATCGTGGTAGACGGGTTGGCCTATGCAAGCTTGGGTGCTACATATGCCGTGTGAATAGGGATCCTCAGCTGAGTATTGTTTATCCGGATTAACGTTGCTCCTCGATTATGGAGACTTGGTCACTGACTGTCAACGGAGAGTGGTTCTCAACTAGGAATGTTTTCAAAGGTAAAAATGAATCATGAACAATGAAGAATTGAGAAATACTGGAACCTTTTCCAAAAATAAAACAAGGTTTACAAAATGCTTTTTCTGCAAAATACTTGATCTTGCTTAAGCCTTACCTTGACTATCTAAGCCTCTCATTCCTGAGTCTCCGCCCTTTTTCTTTAGTCGGGTAAGTCTTGTTGAGTACCCCGTACTCAGGGTTTGTTACCCATGCTGCAGGTATATCTGAGTCCCCGGTGTGTCTTGCGCTCTGCTGCATGACCATCGTCCAGGAAGAGGCCGATGAGGCCAAAGAGTAAAGTGTACACCCTCGGGCTAGGTGATTGCAAGTATCTTATTTTGTTGTACTCCGCTACGTTGCCTATTTCTATTTCTATTTCTATTACCCGAACATGGTTTGGAATAACTACACCTTTAATTTGGAACCTCAGTTTGTAAAACTAATGTTATTTAAGTCTTCCGCTCTGTATTCCGATGTTATTTGTAAAAGTATCCAGTGTTGTGACCGAATTGTGAGATGATCCTGCGGACAATGGGCGCTGATGCAGCCCGGTGACGAACAGTCTTAATCACACAAAACATCAGTTCGACTGTCAGCGGATGACAGGGACCGGTGGGCCATGGGATTAGGACCGTTACGCCACACTACGTCCAGCGGGGGGAGGAGGTTCTTGTATTACTTGCACGTAAGTGCTGGTACCGGGGCGATACAAGCTCAACGAGCGTAGACCTGAGTCTGGACTCGTGTGTGTACCCGTCTAAGCCTGTGTAGACGTGTGGGTGAAGGGCCCTGATGTCCTCTTTTATAGACCAAGAGGAGGCCAGGGTTACACAGGAGTGGCATGTACAACGCCCAATACGGCGAAGGGTAGGAAGTCTGTCTTGTCGGGGTCACTGGAGCCGGCGTGGGTGTTGCTGTTGAGGCGTCCTTGAAGCGTGGCCTCCATTCCGGGCGCGGACGTGGAGGCGTGGCGACGTGGAGGCCGTGCGGCGCCCATTCCGGCACGTACAGGACCTGTCAGGGTCCCTCCGGGTCTTGGGGCCCCTGTCCTCCAATATCATGAAAGCAGTCAGGGCTCGAGGGGCGCAGGGCCGGCCTCGAGGTGGCGCCTACGGGGGGGGGGGGCTCGAGCCCCCGCAGGTATGGGCAAGTCCCAGAAAACCCAGCTGTGCAGCGAGAATCCAGGTCTCGAGACGTGGCTCGAGTGTGCTACAGTGTGGGGCATGGCGTAACAGTGCTGTACTTGTGCCTTTTTGCCCATGCTTGCGGTGAAAAAAGGAGGCTTGACTCTGGCTCCGGTTCACTGTGGCACACGTTGTGTACCAGAGGATGTGACCGGAGTAGGTGGATGCATTAATTGCGCAGTATGTGGCTGGTATCCGATGTCTGGCGCCGCTCGAGGGAGGCATCATGTGTCTCGAGGGATAGGTTACCATGTCAGAGAGGCTCAAGGTTCTCACGTTGGGTCTCGAGGAAGGGTGCACGGTCGTAGTGGGCTCGAGGCCTATGTGTCCGGGCTCGAGAGGTAAGCTACCATGAGACGGTTGGTAAGGCTTTGGCGGGCCCAGGCTTCTCGGCGGCGGGCCGGCGCTTTGGGTCTCGAGGGGTTGGTTTTTTAGAGGGTTAGACTGGTTAGGTCTTTTATCAATTGGCGTTCTAGGTTTAACATATTCGTTGTGCGTTGATTGGGGGTCCCCCTTCTGTGGTCCCCCGACATAAACAGCAAGGCTCTACACGCAAGGTAAATAAAACACAGACTACTCTAGCACATTTCATGTTATATTTTTTCTTCTATATAAACCATTTTACCAAAATTGAATCTGTTAGCATCTTCACCCGAGCATATCATCTAACAAAATCAAAGAGCATATAGTAGTTGCTGCTGTACTTCCCCACCAAAAAAATCCTAGAGTCAAGCCGTCCAGCCAACTCAACAGACATCGCTCCAGGTGGCCAGGTCTACTACTGATGGATCCACAACAATGCTATTCATACTTCTCATCCATCAGAGGCACTAACAATTGTAGCATTCGTGGTCAGGAGGATCAACATTCTACACGAGTATTTGATCAGCTCCAAGGTTTGTCCGAGGCGCACTCCAGGTGTAGTCGTTCCCCATCCCAAGCCTTCACAAGAATAATGTGAGAAGGATAAAAATCTTGGAAACGGAGGATGCAGGGATATCCATTATAGGGATCGTCGATTCATTGGCACGGGGGAGATGCAACTAATGGGACTCACCTGCTGGATTGGGAGGAATAAGACAAATAGGGTCTACGAGCCTACAACCAGCCTCCCACAGCCATGATGATCGACGGATCAGGCGGCGCAGCTACGCACGGCCTTCCGCGGTCGTGATGATCAAAGTTAGAAGGTATAAGTGTACACCTGTAATTAGATCAGATCAGACCTTAATTAAAGGGTGACACACCTTCTGGGTGACGGCGGCGGTTGTGCAAAGCAGCGACGACGGCACAGGTCTTGGAGGCGTTGTGGCATCCGATGGGTGCTGGGCGCCAAGCAGCGACGTTGTGGAGGAGCGACGCATCCGGCAACGTTGCTGTAGCGGACGGCGTACAACGGGCGGGGTTTTTTTCGAGATTTGCAGAGGAGGGAATCATGAGCGTGATTAGCAAGGGTGGCATTTCACGGAGAAGCTTTTGGATGGACCTACACGAGAAGTGGCATTGAGGGAAAAGGTGTGTGTGGGGGGTGGGGGAGCGTCGGGGTAACGCAAGCGAGCAAGGCGAGGTGAAACTGGAGGGGACGATTGTCTTCCGTAATTTTTAAGTTGTAGATAGAGAAGAGAATATGCTCGGTGCGGCTATGTGCTGATGCCGCTAGTGTGGGTGCTTCACATCAGTAATAGGAGAAGAGGAAACAAGATCGATAAAATACCTAGTTGTCCCCCTTTTTTTAAGGGTTGAGAGGTAGTTTTCTCAAATGAGGAAAATTAAGAAAGAGTGCTGAAAATAAAATTTTGCTGGAGCTTAATCTTTGTCTTCGATCTATTGTTCAGCTTGTTTATAGGAAAATAAGATTACAACATTTCCAAAAGTTACCAACAATTCTAAAATATATAAGATAATTTTAGAGTTTGTCAACTCACCAAAAATTATTAGCAAAATAAATAAGATCATCTCGAACAGTTTTCAATAATTTACGTCTAAAATATATAAGATAATTTTACATTAAAAATTATATATTATTTCTAAATTATGTTGATCACTTTTATATACTTAGAAAAAAAATTTACGAGATAAGATTATAGACGGTTAGAGATGAGTTTTTTCTTCTTCTATTTTTACTAAAAAAATCCTAAGTCGGAGACCTTTTTGGATTCCAAACTTCAAATCAAGCGGAGATGCTCTATCTTGCATTGCGCGCGTGACATGTCCCTCACGTGCTCCCGCCATAGAAGTGAACATGTTGGCCCCACAGCGTGCCGACCTCGAATAATATCCAGCCGTCCATTCCATCCACGTCGTCTCGTCGGGGACACGCAAGACGTTATCGCAGCCGCAGCGCCTCCCGATCACCCACCACCAGTCCACCGCCACCACTTCTTCCTCTCCACACCTCTCGGCCTCGGCTTCGCGAAACCTCCCCTCGAAGCCCACGGGCTCGGGGGGCTCCGACCGAATCGGATCGGAAGCATGGAGATCTCGCTCGAGGCGTCGTGGGTGGGCGTGCAGCGGCACGGGCAGGACCTGGCGGACCGCCTCGCGCAGGGCTTCTCGGGGCTCCTCCTCCACGCGCAGCCGCCGCAGCTGCCCCCGTGGTCGCCGCCGGCGCTGTTGCCGCCCAAGCTCGTCATCCCCTTCGACATCGACCTCCCCGTCGTCCCCTTCGTCGACGGGGTGCGCCGCGGGGCCGCGGCCGTCGACCTCCCCGCCGTGGCCGTCTCCTCGCTCGTCGAGATCGGCGGCCGGCTCGGGCAGGCGGGGTCCGAGCTCGGTGCGGCGGTTCAGCACCTCGCGCGCCTGGTGCCTGTGCCCGTGCCGTTCCTGAAATGGGAAGCCGCGCAGCCGCCCACCGCGGGGACGGCGGACGAGGGGGAGGTTGCGCTCGCTGTGGGGACGGTTGGGCCCGCGTACGTCGCTTTGGAAAGGGCTGTAGACATAGGGTCCCTCGAGGTTGCAGCGGCGGCTGCTGCTGCGGCCACTGGAAGTGCCACTGCAGCTAGTGCTGGTGCGGTTGGGGCCATGGGCGCCGATGAACTGGATGAGGAGGAAGACGGATTTGGATGCGAAATTGGGACATTGGAGAACTTTGAGAAGGCTAAGGTTTGTATGATCGGTTGGATTCACAAGAACTCGCACATAGTTGATACATTTCTGTCACGGGATAGCCTAGATTGTTCTGTTCTGAAACATTAACTGTGCTTAAGAACATGATGTTTTGGCTATATAGTTGATTTAGGTGAACTGCATATCGTTTGTCTACATTGAGTTCTTTTTTATGCTTTGGTGCTTTAAATAGCTTACACTCATCTAATGTGTCTGTTATGGCCCCTTTATGTTAACAAATGGTTGTGACTTGTTTGTAGTTAGCACTATCTGCAGTTCAATTATGCTGTTGCTGTATCAAAAACTTCTTTCTGACCTTCTGTTAGTTGTATGGGTATTAAATGGATTTTTTAATCCTGATCTACGAGTCATAGTTCTTGTATTGATGTTGGCCCAGGGCACTGTAAATATCTCGCAAATCCAACACACAGGCACCATGACTTCGAGAGTTCAGTAGTTGCACGAGGAGACCTTTGGAGGTTAGAGTCATCACGGGGCAATTTAACTTCTGGAAATGATAGTTCACCTCTTTTCCTTGTTCAACTGGGGCCTTTACTGTTTGTTCGAGACTCCACACTTCTTTTGCCCATTCATTGTCAAAGCAACACCTTCTTTGGTATGGTTAAGATCGCAAGGTACTTCTCCCCCCTTTCTTTAGGCTTGATGTGATTTCGTCTTATGTATGTGGCATTCGAATTTTTTAGTTACATTACTTATCTTGTGATTTGTGAAGACTAGCAACCTATTCGATTATTTTCTATACACCATGATAGCTTTAAAAGTTAGTATTAGTTTATGGTCATAGAAAATCTACCGCAGATGGAACTTGTTCTTGCTTCGAAGGATAGTTCATACATGCAAATGATAGTGTACAATTAGGTATTAGAGAATACCTCTGGCGAATCGTTCGCTACGATTCACAGTTATTAATGTTTTTGCACTCATGCTCGTGTAGCTTTATGGAAGACTTGCATTTCCCAGCTAAATATCTGTTCTTGTTTCTGAACATTACAGATTGATATTCAAACTTTTGTTGTTTATTTTTGTTTTTCCACTCAATACTCAAGTAGCTCTATGGAAGCTTTATATTTCCTTAACCAACTATCTTATCTTCTTTCTGAACATTACTGATAGATAATCAACCTCTCATTGGTATTTAAGTACGCATATCTATATAAAATATTTACATTGCTAAATTTTGTCCCTATCGCCAAAGTAATGCATGTAATATTCTTTTGTTGTTTTCAGAAGTATATTATTTTTGTATACCAATTTCTGCTAAATCACTGAGGACGTCTAGCAACTAATATAGTGTGTTGTCACCCTCTGTATAGAATTTCACATATTCAAGCATTCCCAGTTTGTGTACCAATTACGCCTATCCAAGCACTTTAAGTGTCTGTACCGGCTGTTCTTCATTACATGTCCATATTGAAATTCATGCACATGTTGCAGAATGGAATGCATTCCCTATGTCCAGCTATCTGGTCAAAGCATAGAAAATGGATGCTGATGTCAATGATGTGCCCAATCCTGTAGCTTGTGTAAGTGTAATATATGCCTTTTACATGCACCAGTTATCCTATTGGTTGTACACAGTTTTTTTTACCGAATTCTGGGTACTATCAAGATTCAGTCATTATATCTAGCAATTAACAATGCGATTGGCTCATATTTGCAAATTGTCACTCTATATGATAAGAACATTGGCTGGATAATTGGGCAGCTGGTGCCTAGTTGGCTGGTTAACAAGCTTTCCTGTTTAATTTTGTCATCATGCTATCAAAGGATATATGGTTCCTATCACATTGTTTTTTATAGGACTGACCCCATTAATCGCTTGCAGGAAAATGGGACTCTGAACTACAGTTTTATAGAATTACTGTGCAATAAAATAGAACTTGCTCGTAATTTCTGTGGCATGCCCTTTTGTAGAAGTACAGATTGCACCATCTTACTGCTGCAGTATGACATATTTCTTCTGTTAATGCTCTTTGCTTGGTTTTTTGTTTCAGTCCTTCATGGATGTGCAATTTCCAAATGGACAATTGACATATGTTGCTGGTGAGGGGATAACAGCAAGCGGTTTAATCCCTTTATTTGGTGGATTACTCCAAGCACATGGAAAGTGTCCTGGTGATACAAGAGTGAGCTTCTCTTTCAAGGTTAGTATATGCTTAAGCGTGCTACCTGTAGCATCACTTAATCCTCTTGAGATCTGTTCCTAATTACTTCACCTGCCCTTTCTTATGTCTACTCCATTTCTTTTGAAGAACAAACAAGGTACTAGGTTCACTCCAATGTTTCAGTGGCCTGACAATCCGTTCACTTGGAGTTGCTCAAGCTGTAGCATGGAAGAGATCTGGTCTTATGATGAGGCCTAGCATTCAAATCAGGTAGGTAAATATAAGCACTTGCTCAGAGTTATAACTAGTGTTTGTTTTTCAAGATAAATGAGGTTATTCTGAGTAGCTTAGTAAAAAAGTGGTCTGCAGTTAGTCACAATACAGTGACATCTTTGTTGGATGCATGGTCTTGTATTTTTTTTTGTTGGTCAGGAAAGCTTTGGCAGATATACTACATTCTACCATAGAATGCAACCTGAGACCGTGTTCATTGATCTTGCTTATGTCATTTTACTTTTTGGCCTTTTTCAATAAGTAAAAACATGGGTGGATACTTAAGTGCTCTTTTGGGTTTTCACTGCTTATGCCATTATATCTATCACTTCTTTCAAGTTTATTTACGCTTTTGAACTTATTGATGGAACTTCTTGCACCAGTGTTTGCCCCACTTTCGGTGGAAGTGATCCTGGAATACGTGCTGAGTTTGTCCACACATTGAAGAGGGAACTCAGCGTGATGTGTGGTTTTTCTTGCTCAAGACATCCCTCGGCATTCACAGCTCTTTCTGTAAGCGCTCCAGCTTTTTCCATGTATGATAAGTTGCTTGCAATTGAAGTGCACTGCGCACGCCTTACCCGCTAACTGAGGCCTCGAATGGTGTCGTGGCAGCTTGGGCGATCCAAATGGAATGGCCAGGTCGGCAGTTCGGGACTTGTAATCACCTTGGAGACACCCCTTGACAACATGGCAAGGCCTTCTTTATCTGTTCAATTGAACGGGGGTTTTGAGTTCTGACGTCTCCCCTGTGAGCTCTGGATACAACTGTATATACTGTTTATCTCATTTCGAGAAGATGATACCACTGTATATATTGCGTAGACATATAGCTGTGTTTCAGTAGATATCTTCCCAACTAGTGAAAGGGTGTATATATAGTCCTAAAAACAGGAAATGGCCTACTGTTTGGTCCACTATGAATAAATTTGAAGGCTCATATGTCGTGCGTTACGACTATCTGTCTTCTTTAATAAGTGCACTCTGTCAATCTTTTGATATGTGCCATTTTTTAACCATCCATATACGATATACAGAAGGTCATCACATCGATCCTATCGAATGTGAGAGCGAGGGTCGGTCTGCCTGCCTGTGACTCCTTACACGCTCGATGGCAGCAGAACAAGGCTCACGAGCTAAATGTGTCTTTTTAGTCAATTTTTTTAGTAACAACCTGGTTGAAAAGGATTTTTATACATTTATTAATTTTAATCGTACTTCAGTTAATTCTCTCTCACAGAACACTATTAAAAACTAAAATCAGCCGTGAATAAGTTCAAGTGAACATAGCCAATATTTTAATATCAACTTGGAAAGGATTTTTATACATCCAATCTTTTTGAACACACCAATAAGACTAGCGTGGTAAAACTATTCTGTCGCACCACATGTGAATATGTGATGCGACAAAAACGGACACCATGATGTCCTGCCTTGCCGCGCTATTCTGTTCGGCGTGATAGGGCATCACGCCATCTCGCCTGGCACGAGTCCTTAACACTCCACACCACCATGATCAGAGGAAGTTCAAGGGGCCACGCCTAACATTAATCTTAGGCACCTATGTAGGTCATCTTATGCGCCATGTGTCTACGACTCTACGGGTAGTGCGCACCCTATAATCCTCTATGTAAACGATTATCAGAGGCATATTATAAACGAATTGACTTGTATGCAAATGATGGTTATTATTTATCGTTTTTTATTATTTTGACCTTTTTTAAAGTTTTTTTTATATATAAATACGCCTCTAGCGGAAAGCTTTCAAAAAATGGACCCCAATCTCGGCACCGTGACAATTGGAGCCGAGCTTACACGTCTCGACGCCACAAATCTTGGTAAAAGCTTTACGTGTTTTTTTAGAAAGGATGATAAAAACTTTGCCGCAGATTTTATTAGACGATAGTTGTCTATTCAGTTAAAGTGGGCACCATATATATGTCTCAGATGGCATTAGGGGTGGGACCCATCCCCTAGCTATGGTTTGGTCGACGTGAGGGGGAGATAAGGTGAGATTAGCTCACTAGAAAAAAAAAAACAATGCCTAACCACCCCTAAAGTTCGTGCACCGATCCTCAATCCTCTTAGAGCAGAGAGAGTTAGGTTATAGCACCAACAAATTCCATCAAATCCACTCTAGCAAGCGAGTAGAGACATGTGAGGGCTAAGCGAGGAACGAGATCCACCGTGGTAAGCACTAAGCAAGGATCAGGGCCTGCCATGGTTGTACGTGCAAAGAAGGCAGTGGTGTGCCACTGGAGAAAAAGGCAGACCCTCTTTAAGGATTCTACACCATTTGGGTTAGTTATTCATATCATATCATCGGAGTACACCGCTAACGAAGATACTTCTATCTTTAGAAGAAAATCCACAGAATTTTGGCACATCCCTTTTAACATTACCCCATCGTGTTTTGCATTGTTTGGCAGTCCTTTCTACCCATTACTAGGCATATTTTTGTTAAAACTATGCAGCTACAACCTTTCAGTAATAATAATGCTCTGGTTTTTCTCATTGCCTTTTTGGGATCAACATAGTTGTTCAACTAAGAACTTAATAATCTTACATTATCATCTTGTGTCCAATTGATGTGTGTTCCTCTTCTTCCATCCTCTTCACTATTGTAACTTAACTCTTGACTTGAGTTGCATGTTTGTTCTTCGGACTTATAGGGCATGGAGAAGCTGACTCCAATCCATGGGGAGAACCATTGGCTACAACCTTGACCGAAGAACTGGATTGAACACTAAATTGTGATCTATCAGCTTCAAATCCGAATATATGTTAGCTCAGTAAAATTTCTTGAACATCTTGATAGCTAGTTGGAGTATTTTGGCTCCCAATTTCCTTATTAGTGATCACCTTGAAACATTAATGGAAGAGGGTGGCTATGTGACTGTAGTTGCTAGGAGAACTAGAAGGGTGGAAATTTTGGAGAAAATTAGGGGCGAAGTACTGCTGAAAACCTGTGGAAAACTAGGTAGGAGGGGAGGTTTGGCATCAGTCTCTTTGATTTTGCTTGAACAACCTTGATTCAGCTGGTTTGTGAGGTTATTTGTTGAAAGAGTCCGTGTCGTGTGTGGTGAACCGAATGGAACAGAGTTTGTGTTGTATTTCTGGTGGACTCATGCATCTATTTTGTAGACAACAATGGGTTCAAAAATAGTGGAAGCCAATGACTAGAAAGATGAAGCCAATGTGGGCACCAGGCTAATAACGGCCGGAAGCTAACGAATGTGAATTGTATTGGACTGAACAGTAAAAAGGTCAAAACAATTGTATCTATTGCCTTGTGGTCCATTTTTGTTGTGTGTGTTTATGGTCCTAGACCATAATAACTAAGAACTAGTAATATCCTATTTACATAACTCTACTTCACTTGTCAAGCTGTTTAACGAAACCATTTAGCGAAACAACTCCAACTCTACATGTGAAGCTTTTTTAAAACATGTTCTTAGAGCATCTCCAAGAGTTTGCCAAAACTCATTTGCCATATCTTGTGATTTGTCAAGTTGCTAAAACTTTTGGCAAGTGTAATTTTGTAGTCTCTCCAATAGTTTACCATATGGGCTTGGTAAAACTAAAAAAAAGTAGGCCCACTTCCAAACTCCATCAACTAATTTTCTTCGACCCTTCGGTTGACCGCGCCCGCGACTCTACCTCGCTCGCCCGGCCGCGCGCGACGGTTCGCCTGGCCGCGCTGCCGCTCATCGCCCTGCCGCCGCCATCACCGATCTCCAATCCTGCCATCTATTTTTCTTCATCGACGATCTCCTCCAAGACCTGCAGCCGCCATCATCGATCTACTCCAAGACCTGCAGGGCGCTGTTGTTTCCATCAGACATATCTCTTCCAAGAGCTCCAAGCAGGTACGGTACTGTTTGCTGTAAACAAAACTCTCGGCATATATGGACCATCATCGCTGAATCATCCAATCAAGGCTATGAACCCTAGGGAATCACATCAAGGCATGGAGTTGGACTGAGATTTGATCAAGGATGAGTACGTACCTTAGGATCGGGAGGAGGGCGACCACCGAGCGGCTGTGACTGTTCGAGTTCGCGATGGGAGAGGAGGAAGAGTCACGCCTGGGGGGGGGGGTATATGAACCGGTACGAGACTAGGGTGGCCAGGGATACGATCGGTGAAATTTCCTTCTGCGCGCGGGAGGAGACGGGGCCGGGAAAATCACCGCGATGGCAACTCATCGACCGCGCGCAAATATGCGCGTGATGGACCGGTAGATGGCAAGTTGCCAAAATTTGCCAAGTCATATGTCAAACTATTGAAGCCTTCTTTTTCTAGTTTTGCCAAAAAATCAAAGAATGACAAGTGGTTTTGGTAAACTCTTGGAGATGCTTTATTAGATCCAACGCAGAACCTATTAGAGCGAATAGGAGCTAGGAGAAGCTATAATTTTAGCTCCATTTTTCATCCACTTCTTATAAGAGCACGTTTTAAGAAATTTCTAAAGTAGATTTATTTCATTTCATCCCCCTTAATGCAAACTAACTCCAAACAATTTCCATCCCACACTTCATGCAAACTAACTCCAAACAACTTCTGAAATTTGTGGAGAAACCCTGCTAAACGAGACACGAGACCTAAGAGGTATTACTAGTACACAATATGTCACAATATCAAATACGTATTATAGTTACTTGTTTGTTAACATTGGCCGAGCCACCGCACCACCGTATACAGCAGATGTGAAGTGAAAAGGGCTTATGAAAACCTGCTCCTGGGCATGTTCGTTTCCAGGGCAAAATATTTTTGCCCTGTCACATCGAATATTGCGGCCCTGTTTAGTATTAAAAAAAAAAATAAATAAAAAAACTAATTTGTCAACTGGAGACTAATTCACGAGACAAATCTATTAAACTTAATTAGTTCATGTTTTGACAATGTGGTGCTACAGTAAACATTTGCTAATGATGGATTAATTTACCTTAGAGCAACTCCAACAGTTTGCTAAAATTCACTGGCAAATCTATAATTTTGCCAAGTCCCAAAACCAAACGTCAAGTGACAAAAAAGTCTTCTCCAACAGTTTGCTATTTGGGCTTGGCAAAAGAACTTGGCATCCTAGAATTTTTGCCAAAATCATAAAATTGAGCCTCCAACAAGTTGGCAAAACTAGTTGGCAAATTGAGATACACGTGATGCCAAGCGATGGAGGACTTGACATATTTGGCAAGTGAAGGAGGAATTTTGCCAAGCTTGCCAAATTGCCAAGTACTTTTGCCAAGTTGTTGGAGGATGTTTTTTATGGTTTTGGCAAAAATCCTAGGATGTCAAGTGGTTTTACCAAACTGTTGGAGTTGCTCTTAATAGATTCATCTCAGTAATTAGCATATGGCCATGTAGTTAGTTTTATAATTAATTTATTTTTAATAGACTAAACTAGTGTCACAATGTCTAATGTGACCGTTAATTTTTTTTTTTGTCAGGAAACGAACACCCACTTAGGGCTTGTTTAGTTCCGAGAAGTATTTGGAAAACACACTGTAGCACTTTCGTTGTTATTTGACAAACTTTGTCCAAACATAGTCCAACTAGGCTTAAAAGATTCGTCTCGACATGTACATACTAAAAGTACAATTAGTTATTTTTTTATCTATATTTAATATTTTATGCATGCAGCTAATGATTGATGTGACAGAGAATTTAGAAATATTTGGGGGAAGTTGAACATGGCCTTAGCAATAGATGCGCACGGCGATGTCATATCTTGGGCATGTCCTGATCGTGTATTGTCTCTGCCTGTAGAGGGTGATGTGATGAGTGCCGTCTCACAACAGTATAATAGCACGTGTTTATATGTTCACGCCCAGCAGGAACAAGGCACCAATTTTTTAGCAAACCGTGGCAAGATAACGCCAAAAAGGTGGGCACCGTCGTCGCTGAGCGGTCGAGACATCAAAGGCGAAGCGACGACGATGGCAAGTGCCGAGCAGAACACTACTACCGAACACCTGTTACTGACTACCTGAGCGGTGCAACTGGCACGACGGGCGGGAGAGCTCTGACAATGACGTTGACGTCGTAGTAACATCGCGTTAATTACACTTTTTACAGCAGGCATGAGCATGAACTTTTACACTGTCTTCAGCTTGGCCATGCACAAGCACGTGCGTACACCTTATTCGACTCTGGACGCATGTCTCGTTGGCGTGCTTTGTTTTATCTCAAGAACTGGAAAAAAAGGAAAGAAAACGTACGAGTAGCGAAAACAAAGAAATCGATCGCGCAGGAGCAGGAGTCCCCAGCACGGCCGCTGCACAGCACACGTACTGGTACACGAGTAACACGCACCAGGCAGTGAACCGTGGCTGCTAGTGCCCGACGCCAGGGCTGGGCACCGACCGCATCAACCGCGGCCCTGCCGGCGGCCGCGAAGAACCCCCTCGGCACGGGCGCCGGGACCGGCACCGCGGGCTCCTCGGCGCCGACGACGCTCGGTGGCGGTGGCACACCGAGCACCAGGCCACCCTCGAAGTACATCACCTTGCCGCTGCCGCCTTCGCCTTCGGCCTCCGCTGCCAGCAGCAGCTTGCGGGCCTCGCAGTCGCATGGCGAGCAGCGTGACAGCAGCAGGAGCAGGCACAGGGCACGGCCCGCCCACACGGCCCGCCGCGACGACGACGACGACGACGACGCGGGCGCCTTGCCGCCGGTACTGCCGCCGCGTGAACCCATTGCTGGTCCTGGTCTCCTGGACCTCGAGGTGGTGGGCAGCCGGCGTTGCTTGCTCTGGTTTCGTTGGAACTTGAATGGAAGAGTGGCTGGGCCTGCACTGCTTATAGTCGGCGTCGGCGGCAGCTGCTTCGTTGATCAGACAGGCTTTTTTTGATGGGCTGGTGGTGGCGATGATGGGGCCGAGCGCCGCGCTGAATTTATAGGCCCGCGGCGCGGGGCGATTCCTCGTCTCCGGTGGAGAACTCTTCGCGACTAACTGCCGGCCACCAAACTAGTATCTTTCTCTACAGAAGACGGCAGCTGGGTTCTCAACTTTTCTGCTCGCATGTCCTTCTGTAGTAGCAGTAGTTCCAACGAAAAAGTCTACTTTTTCTCCCTGAATTTTCAGGGAAGTTCGCTTTTCCTCCCTTAACCGCAAAACCGGACAAACTATCTCCCTCAACTTCTCAAACCATGCGTTTTAGCTCTCTGAAGTGGTTTTGAGGGCGGTTTTGCTATAGTGACAGGAGTTTTGTCTTTTTCTTTTTTTTATTTATTTCGGTTGAATTTTTAAAAAATCACAGTAAATTATAGAAAAATTATAAAATAAAAAATTTAATTTTGTTAGACTCCACATGAGTAGATCTACACAATTGATATATAATATGTCATACTTTTGTACAAAGTTTCTTTATATGAAGGTTTGTTCTTTTCTATTTATTGCGGCCAAATCTTTTAAACGTTATAGTAAATCATAGAAAACCCATAAAAAAATAAAATCCGATTTTGTTAGACTTAACATGAGTAGATCTATGTATGAACATATAATATGATATGTTTTAGTCCATCAAAATAATTATAAATGATGCAACTTTAAATTATTTTAATTAATTATAGAAAAGTACAGATCTTAAACTAGAGCAAAAACCTTATAATAAAACATACCATATTATATGTTCATGTGTAGATCTACTCTGTTAAGTCCAACAAAATTGTATTTTATTTTATGTTACTTGTAACGTTTCAAAGATTTAGCCGAAATAAATGGAAAAAAAACTTCAAAAATTTTATACTAAATCATACCATATTATATATAAACTGTGTAGATCTACTCATGTGGAGTCCAACAAAATTAAATTTTTTATTTTATAATTTTTCTATAGTTTACTACGGTTTTTTAAAAATTCAGCAGAAATAAATAAAAAAGAAAAAGACAAAACCGCCGTCACTATAGCAAAACCACTCTTCACTGTAGCAAAACCGCCCTAAAAACAACTCCAGGGAGGTAAAACGTACGGTTTGAAAAGTTGGAGGAGGTAGTTTGTCCGGTTTTACGGTTGAGGGAGGAAAAGCGGATTTTCGCGAAAGTTTAGGGGGGAAAAGTAGACTTTTCCCTACTTCCAAAGCAGCAGAATTCTAAAAATCGTGTGTTGTACTACGTACTCCCTCCGTCCCAAAATAAGTGTCTCTAAAAATCCGTGTTTCACTCACAGACACGTTTTCCGGACGACACTTATTTACGGACGGAGGGAGTACGTTATAAAACCTGGCTCCTCCTCGGTGCCTGCCCGAACTGTTAAAGTTAAAGCTGCCGAAATGGAATTTCCACGGTGTTTTTTTTTAACGGGCGGCAGCTATTGAGATCAGAGGTGACAGTGACATCGCTGACGCTGAGTAGTACTAGTTCCAATCTGAACATGTCAACCGGCTGACGACTACCGAGTTCTTTGGTTATTATCAGAGGTAACACCATGGGCAGTTAGTTATAGAACGTGTAACTACTGATTAATTATTTGTTACGTGAATGAAGTGTTCTAACCAAACTACATTTGGCAAACATGCAGCATCTTCAGTGCAAAGCTTGCGCGAATCCTCAGTTAAGTATGCAACGACGACTTCTTCTCCAAACAAAATAATATAATATTGATTGGCTTTAGAGTGTGTATACTAGTAGTAGTATACTCGTGTGTGGGGGGCGCGCGTACGTGTGCGTCAGCGACGGAGTTCTTGACCTATGAGGAGAGGAGGATCACAAGCACGTAAAGTAAACCGCCTAGCCAACGGCTGCGAATCGGTATGTCGGCATGTGCTAGCCACCGGTTGCCATGGGCCAAAAAAAAAAACCCAAGGAATCGCGGGCCGAAACGGACGGCGGCCAGCGAAAGGGAGGCCAAATCTGACTCGAGAACGCATTGCAGATTTGCAGGGGGCCGGGAGAGGGAGAGGGAGAGGGAGAGCGGCCAGGATTCAACGACATGCATCCGGCCAGCCATTGCTGTGTGCTCGTTCGTTCGTCTTCTCTGTGTGTTCCATCGATCTGCAAGATGGCGTCCTCGTGCAAGCCAATGCAACCAGGCGTCCTCGTGGAAATGGCATATTCGCTCATCGCCTCCTCATGCATCGTCTGACTTTTCATAAACCTTGTTTTTAGTAGGGTATAAGACGAACCCTGGGTGGTTTTTTAGGTTATCATGGCCGACCGTACCGTGGTGGATTTGCAAAAGGGGAAGGAAGCATGCATGGGAAAACAATGGCTCAGAAAGTTCAGCAGATGGCCATTTTATTTGCATCGTTGATTAGGTCTTTAGTTTATCGCAGGATAACTCAATCAGCTTCGCGGAGAATATGCCCAGAGACGACGACTACTCATTGCGCGGCCCAAGATCCTCTTTCTGCTTTTCACTTTTTAAAAGACAAAAAAAAACTCCACGAAATGCCTATCGCGCTCAAGAAGTCAAGATCCTCTCTCTGCTATTCATTCATCAGAGAGAGAGAGAGAGAGAGAGAGAGAGAGAGAGAGAGAGAGAGTCGTTGGAGAACGACTGCCATTGCATCAACACTCGGACGGCTAGGGTTGAAGGGCGCAGCATGATCCAAGCAGCAAGCTCCATCCTCCGTGCAGCTGCGCTACAGCAGCCAGTAACTTCCTCCGAAAACTCCAGAGCAGTCGATTTCACGATCACGACGCGAACAGCTCATCTATAAAACGTCGGCACTGAACCTCGGACGACATGTCCCTGTCTCTCCAGTTGCAGCCTTTGCAGCTCCAGCTCCATTCGCTTCACACTCGCCATGCATGCAGACGCACGGGGTCTCTGTGGAAGTGGAACGGAAGGAACATTGCGCAGGCTCTATCTGGTACGTTCGCGGCGCAGTTTAATTTGGCTTGGTCTTCGCACACGAACACGTCACCAGGCGTCAAGCACGATTCTCATGACACGTTATCGGTGGAGGAGTCTCGTCTGGAGCACGATATATATGCAAGACAAGACATGCGCGGCTAAGGTCTTTTGAGATTGGAAATCCCATACACCATAGGACATTGCGAGAGGCAACGGAGAAAAAAAAAATGATAGGGTCGATTTAAGGATAGAGAAAATTACTTATTTGACAGTAGAAAAACTTTTTTTCTCTTATTCGATCAACACCTTATTCCTTATTTGTGACTCGTTCGGTCTTTTGTTCTTTAAGGGCCTGCTTAGGAGAGTTGTGCTCCCTAATTCTTCACCTGTGCTCCCTAATTCTCCAGTGAAGTGATTATGTGACTGAAAGTAGATTCTCTTTGATTCTTTAGCCTAAAAAACTCTCAAAATCAGACAGAGAATCACTTCACAGAATCAGGTGAAGCTACTTTTTTTTCCAGCTCTCAGCCTCTTAATTCACTTCGTAGAATCACTTCATAGAATCAGCAAAGAATCAGTTCTCACTGAAAAATACGTTTGACAGTCAATGAGTGATTCTTCCTGAGAATCCGCTCTGTGGAGCTCTCCCAAATGACCCCTAATTGATATTTTCGTCACTTTTTAGATGTAACGGCATTAAGTCCAAGACGAAATGATCGTCTTGCCTCTCCGGTTCATTGTTCACTTTTTGTTTTATACATATCTTTAGACCAGCTCGAAAAGCAGAGACGCAGAGTGCCATTATGCAGTCCACTGTTAATTTGGAGAAGTCCAAATTTTTTGGCTTGGGTCAACTTTGTAAACCAGGCATGCCGATTTCTGCTATAGATTCAGGCCCTCTAAAATCCTAACTTCTTTGTTCCGACTCTAAATTGAACAATTTATATATGTTTTGCTGTCGACCGTTTTGGTGAGAGGAATGCAATGGTTGTCAACAGGTATTCTCTTCAAACTCATCAAGCGCTAGCGCAGGGGGCAAAAGGCAGCCAAAGAAAATAAAAACAGGAAACCAGACTTTATTATTACGAGTATAGGATACAACGATAAGGATCTGTTTGGGACTGCTCTGCTCTATATTTTCCAGCTCCGCTCCACTTTTTTTAGGTAAACGGTTATAGCTCCACGCACTCTATTTAAGAAAAAAAATAGAGTTGTGAGAGCATATAAAGAGATGCTCCACAAACTCTAGGTTTTTATGAAGCTGCTCCCAAATATGGTAAGTAAGAAGAAACATTTCCTTTTTAATATTAGGTAGAGAAAAGATAGAGATAGAGATTTTTTTTATAAACCACCTATTCTTAAAAAATCTTATTTTTCCTATGAGCAAAAACGTGTCACAGCTAGACTAGGGTCAACAGATACGTACATCTCCAAGACTCCAATTATATTATATTACAACTAGGACGGTACACGCGCCTTGCCGCGCACAACTAGGACGGTACACGCGCCTTGCCGCGTGCGCCTATGTTTATCAAGGCGCGTGCGCCTATGTTTATCCGATGGTTCATTTGTTTGCCGCGTGCGCCTATGTTTATCCGATGGTTCATTTGTCTGTGTTTTGTTTAGACTTCGGTGTGTCTGTATCAAATAGTGGGGAAGTATGGCTGCACTCTGTTAGATCAGTTTTAATGAAGTTTCATAAAAGATTTTATGCAGATTAAAGGTCTGTTTGGTTTCCACCCATTGCCTAAACTTTAGTTATTTTTAGGATCTAAAATGCCAACCACTCCACTAAAAGGGACCAAAAGGGAGTAAAGTTTTTTAGGATCTAAAATGCCAACCACTCCACTAAAAGGGACCAAAAGGGAGTAAAGTTTAGAGAGGTAAAATCAAAAACATCCTTAAATAAGGTGTCACAATAGTAGATTTGAACCTCTTGTATTAAAAAAGGAGATAGAAGGGAGACATTTTATCACACGAAACTTATCAACGTTGTAAACCGCACAAAACTCCCGTTGAGCCTCTTCGGTTATTTCATCCCGTGAAGAGACGCCGGTGCGAGCAGAGCCGAATGACGCGGTTGCGGACTCCCCACGCTGCAGATGCGGCTCTGTCCGGCACCGCGGTCGTAAGCTTCGCCAGCCATAGGTGTCGCGGTCTCTGCACGCCGCGAAGCTGTCATGCCTCTATATTTATCCAGTAGAAATGGAATATCCAAAATCACCGTAAGTGTCATGCTTGTTTATAACACATATGCATAAATATGCTAAAAGCGACAGTGCTCAAAAGAGCCTAACTGTGTTCATCGTATGCTGCAGTAAATCAAGCAAACCAATATAAATTAGTGCAAATCTATTGTCAATAGGAGTAGATAAATGAACGACTGAAATCAAGAATTTGAACGGATGCAGAGGTACATAGGAATCAATTCCAACATGCATGTAGGAATATTGTTATACATGAACGGGATAAAATCTAGAAAAATACAAAGGTGTTATTATACACACATGAGGAGAATGTGTTACATATCATAACCATGCAAGACTGAACACGTAAGCTTCCTTTTGTATTTTTGGGCAAAAAACTGAACATATACATGAGTGCAGGAAAACAAAAGACGGAAACTTTGGTTTTAGTAGAAGTGTACTTTGGTTTTAGTAGAAGTATAATGGATAAACATAACATGTTGAATGCCCCGTAGGAATAGATGACCCTAATCATTATTTCAGTGGTTGTAGCACAATGAAAACATGTATATGTTTGTATGCAGCGATATTCAGAAATGTTTGAAAAATAGAGACTAATCAGATAATGAACTAACCTCAGAGGTGCAAAAGGCAACAATGCTGACTATAATTAAAGAGTGATGGTCCATGTAGTGGAGCAGCATGTAAGTACTTGAAAAGAAATGAGAAAAGATGAGCATTTGATAAAGTTTCGGCTTTCTTGTTAATCCTGGCAACCACATTTTTCGGAAGACACCATCACGAACCCTGCAATGAGGAGGATAAAAAGGCAGCACCCTTGATTTGTATCAATCTTAATAAATTGATGTGTAGTGTGACACTTAACAGAAGCATTTGAACAAACATGTAGCGTGCATGACCCCAAAGCAAGATGCAGCAAAGCAATCAGTTTTACTCAAGGAAGGCACAATGTTTCATGTTCAGGACTGAGAAGGCGAGGCAGAGCGGTACCACAGTGGGCCATGTCAAGAAAAGTACGCAGATAAAGGTTGGCCCTGGGATCTCCGCATAGCGCATTGGGAGAGAGGGGCACTTGATCCAGTTACAATCGGCAACCTCGCCAAATAGGCCGGCTCGAAGAAGGTGACGCTGTGGGTGACTCCGTTGCCTTCGGCGTGCCGTGAGTCCGCTTGCAAGTGAGGTGGAGGGTGAGGGTGCGGCTGCGTTATCTAGGGCCACGGGACTGCCTCTCATCCGAGCGTGCTCTACACATATGGTTTGTTTGGAGGCCAACATCTTAATTCGCAGTAGTGATGGACATGGCAGCGACCGACACGGTGAGGCGCCTTGGGAAGAGTTGTATGGACAAAGTTGGATGAAGAAGCAATAGAATTTTCAGCAATATGGTGGGGCCTTTTAGGCGCCATGTTGAATTTCAGCAGGGTCCCTAGATTAGGATTTGAGAATAGTACAGAACATATTTACATAAGATTGATGTATCATAATAAATGGAGCCAAAGGAATAGGATAAACATTCACAATGAAAAATTGCAAAGACAAAAAAAACCATACAGACAGAGTTGGATGAGAAAGCAACAGGATTTCAGAAATGTTGTGGGGTCTTTGAAACGGCATGGCGAAATTCAGGTGTCCCTAGATGAGGGTTTGAGAATAGTATAAAACATATTAATATAAGCCCGAGTTATCGTAACAAATGCAGCCAAAGGAATAGGGTAATCATAATTGTCAATGAGAAATTGCAAAGACTAAAAAATATGAAGGCCACGGAAGAGTATCGTACCGTGATAATATACATAAATTCTAAAATTTGGAGTCAAAACTAATCCTGCAGGCATTGCCTTGACACGACACCAATATCCTACCGTGTTACCACACATATTTTTTTAGGGGGGGGACTAATGCCACAGTACACATCACATCGATTTGATAGAACATAAAATTAATTAGAACCTTTAAATAGGAATAGAAAGAGGAGGATAAGAGCATGGAACAAACCTGGAAGGCACACCCTGTGGTCGAATTAGAGGCAGCTGATTTAACAGGGCAGTCACTAAAACAGGTCCAGTCTAATCTATACAACCAATAAATAATCAAATAAGTATAAGCTGAGTGAAGACGATTCAGTTAATGTCAGAACCGATGTTGCAGGAAGAGAATTTTGGGAAGCAAGAAACTAATAGCACAGACATCGCGTACAGATCGCACCGATTTGATTGAGCAATGAAATTAGAACCTTTAAATAGGAATAGAAAGAGGAAGATGAGAGCATGGAACAAACCTGGAAGACACACACTGTGGTCAAATTAGGGTAGCAGATTTAACAGGGTAGCTACTAAAATAGATGCAGTCCAATCTATAGAGGCAATAAATAATCAAAATAAGTATCAGCTAACTGGAAAAGGTTCAATTAATGTCATGTAGGAACTGATGTTGCAGGAGGAGAAGGACGTGTAAAAATAGATGGAACATAGCAACTACTGCAAAGGAATCCGTTGTGGGGAAAATGCATCTGGGGATCTTAAAAAATAGAAGACAAAAAAGATGAGAAACGCACCGTAGATCGTAGCAGGCAATGAGATGTAGAAGGAAGGCAGAAGCGACGGCCGGTCAAGGCTGTCGCAGCGGCGGTAGATGTGGCGGAGGCGGCCGCCGCAGATGCAGCGCGGACGACTGCCGACAGAACAGAGGCTGCAGTCGCAGGCGAGGACCGCAGGCAGGCAGCCGCGACGACATCTGGGCGATTGGAGGAGTGGATGTGGAACCCCCGGTGCGGCGGCGGCGGCGGGCGATAGCGAGCCGTAGTGCTAGGTGCAAGAAAAGAAAAGAAAAATTAGAGGCCAATAATTTAGCAGCGAGGTAATCCATGGCTGGACACGGAGGAGTGCTGAGAACAGACCACGCGGCAGGGACCTTCCAGGTGTTGGCAGCTCGCACGTTTTCAGCTTTCCTTTTTTTTTTTTTTGATAACACGAGAGGTGCCGAGCGCTGAGGGGAGCCGGATTCCATGCGGCATAAAGCAGTTAATATAATATTAGGCCTCGTTTGGCATGGCTCCTCCACCGGCTTTAGGAGTCGTTTAGAGCCGTTTTGTGCCAAACGGGGTAAAATAAAACAGCTCCATGCGAAAAGCCCCTTAAGTCGTGCTCTCACAGAGGTTTGAGTGGGATGAAGCCAAAAATAGTGGCTTCACCCGGCTTCACGTCATCCTACGTGGCGCCTGTGAGAGCATGTTTTATGGAATTTTTTATGTGAAGCTGTTTTGCCAAATCATTTACCAAAACGGCTCCAGCTTTATAGGTAGAGTTGTTCATAGAGCCAAAACCTAAGAAAATGGCTTCACTAATGAAGTGGAGCCGTGCCAAACGGGGCCTTAATATAATATATCAGCATGCAAAAACCATCCTCCTGAGCAGCAACATCATCATCATCTTTTTTTTATTATTATTATTACTATTATTATTATTACATTTAATACATATATCTTTGAGCCAAATTTTGCTGCCAACACTCGACCGGCTTCCGTCATCGCTTCTCACTGGACGGCTGAGATCCACGCCGGACACGTGGCGGCGCGCGGGGAGTTTCCGCTCCGCCATCCAAGCGCCAAGCACCCCCGGGATAGGGACGGGACGCGGGGACGGCCCCGCGTGACGAACCTGTTCTCCTCGCAGCGGACGAACGAACGAGAGAGACGCGAACGACCCTCATTTCCTCGATCCGGCCGGCCGGCAGAGACCGCCGATCGACCTCGCTCGCGACCGGGGCCGCCGCCATCGCGCTGCCTGCCTCCCGCCCGGCCTGGTAATTGTGTGAATAATTGCGCTGCCGTGTTCTTGCATTGGGCGTCGTGGAAATTGGAACTGCATGTAGTGCGTCCTCGAATTGAATCCGATCGTGCGTGATGCTTCGATCGCCGCCGATGTGGTTGTTGAATTTCTTGCGCAGATGAGTTTGCCAGCGTCGGAGAGCGACTCCTTGGCCTCGCGGCGGTCCAAGAAACCAAAGTGTACGCGGCTGGTGCCCTTCCTCCTTTGTCCCTGTTCTCTCAATTTGATCTTTCGCTGTCATACATGCATGCATTTTGGGTCAAATTTCAGATCCTCTGTTTTCTTCCATGTGTGCCATTGTGGTTAAAGACTTACTACTAGTTATTAGCAGTTATACATTTTTAAAATTCAATAACATCACAAATGAATGTCATATATATGCCCAATAAAATCATATATATGTCTTAGGGGATTATTGATGCATGCTAGTTTCTGCAACTGATGAACGAAGTCTCTTCGATGTGAGCAGATTCTAAGTTTACCCAGCAGGAGCTTCCAGCATGCAAGCCAATGCTAACTCCTGGAATCGTACGTACGCATGCCGTCTTCTGTGATTCATTCCAAATAAAACTCTTTACTCTAACCATATATATATGGCAGTAGTGCTCTCTCCTAACCTGAATATATATATGCATTGCCTATCCTAGGTCATTGGCGCTTTCTCGCTCATTGGCGTCATCTTCGTCCCAATTGGCCTCGCCTCGCTGGCTGCATCACAGAACGTATGCGGCTTTCACGTTCAGCATATATATGAAACCAAAATTGCAACACTATGCGACGCACTGCTTGGTGTTAACGACCTGATTTATTGCACACAGATTGTTGAGTTGATAGATCGATATGACGCTGAGTGCGTATCTGCGAACGACAAGGTCGGGTTCATTCAGGATACCAAGACTGACAAAGCGTGCACAAGAAAGATCACTGTGAGTATATATATATGCCATTAGGAATATGGGTTTACATATGCAACTTGATATATATATATATATATGGAAATTATTTTCTACTCCTAGGGAGTAGTTACTCTCATGTTTATATCTCTAGATTTATGGTATATATGACCGAACGAAGTATATTTACATGAAGTATATGATCATACTAGACTATCTATGGAAGTATATACGTCAAGTATGCATGCATACATAGAGTATGCGGATATACTTATTTTATATACAATAGTGAGTGACATTTTCGTAATATATTAAAAAGTATGGGTTCCTTTGAAATTTTTTAGTGTATTAAGACATGAAATATCTTAACATGAGTATATAAACATACTCAAAGTGATAAACAAGTATGAACACATACGCAACATGATGTTTTGAAGATGGGAGTAACTACTCCCGGAGTATAGAAAACTCACCCTATATATATATAGGGAAATTATTTTATACTCCTAGGGAGTAGTTACTCTCATGTTTATATCTCTAGATTTATGATATATATGACCGAACGAAGTATATTTACATGAAGTATATGATCATACTAGACTATCTATGGAAGTATTACATCAAGTATGCATGCATACATAGAGTATGCGGATATACTTATTTTATATACAACAGTGTTTGGCATTTTCGTATATATTAAAAAGTATGGGTTCCTTTGAAATTTTTAGTGTATTAAGACATGAAATATCTTAACATGGGTATATAAACATACTCAAAGTGATAAACAAGTATGAACACATACGCAACATGGTGTTTTGAAGATAGGAGTAACTACTCCCGGGAGTATTGAAAACTCACCATATATATATATATATATATATATATATATATATATATATATCTATATATATATATATATATATATATATATACACCACACACACACACTACAAGAAATGGTGGTTTACATGACGGTTTTCGATGACGTTCCAAGAAAGCATCATAGAATCATATTCTTCATTTGTTAGGTAATTTATATATGACGATCTGAATGTCACGGATTATTTTTGCATATCGTAGCAATTGAGTGGTAGATCTATGACGGATACTTTCGTTTCGTCACAGCTCAACGTCCAACATGGCGATGACGTGGCTTGTTTTTTTTTTTGCCAACATGGGCCTTATTTTTTTCCCAACATGAGCCTTGTTTTTTTTAAAGATCTATGAAAGTTGAAAAGCTCAAAAATTTATGAAACTTTGTAGTTAACAACTTTTAATTGAAATCATGTTGTCATGCAAAACTGTATTTAAATTTAAATTTTTTGAAATTCAAATTTTCAAATACCTCGGATGAAAATTAGCCAAAATGAAGTCATAAATCTCAAAAGTTATGAACTTTCTAGTTGATAAATTTTAATTTGAAACCATCTTGTTAATGAAAACTACATTTGAAATTTCTCAAATTTGAAATTCAAATTTTGTAAATGACCTCGGATGGAGAAACTTTCTAAACAAAAAGTATAGATCTCGAAAAGTTATGAAACTTTGTAGTTGACAACTTTTTGATTTGAATTCGTTTAGAGCATCAAACAAGCAATTTACACATGGTTTAGCATAATATGAGGAAAATTGAAATGGAATATAGACACAAATGACAAAGGGGTGGAGTGGTAGTGGAGGTTACACGCGCATGTGCGAGAGGTCGTTGGTTCGAATCTTGGTTAATGCAAAGTGCAAAAAAATCACAAAAAAATACAGAAAAATACTATTGGAGTAAGATGGGTGGTGTAGCTAGCTAGTGGGGCCCCTCCTCTAATTTTAAAAACATTTCCTCTATTTGTTTTGGATTTTTTTCGCTCAAACTTTGTCGATTATTCTATGACGAAATAAAATGACAATCAGTGACGGCTCTAGTTGGTCCAGTAAATGTATGACGTGAGATACATGACAGATTTTCCGATCGTCATGACAAGATAACTGTGACGTGTTTTCGACTGTTTATGACTAAAGTGATCGTCATGTAAAGCACTATTCCTTATTTATATATATATATGATGATCTGAATCAATTTCTTTTTTCGTAAATTTGCCTGAGCACGTGTTTCATTAAGAGGAAGATGAATGTACAATGACTAGATCTATAACCCGGCTAACCGTCGTAGTGTAAATATAAAGTTAGAAGGCTATTTACATAAAACGTTACAAAAATGACCAACAACCTATGAGACTGTCTCCAACAGGCTATGCATCATGCTACCCATACCCAAAATGCCTAGTTTACGGAAAAGAAACGGCCTCCAACAGAGTAGGCAAAAGGAAGATCTATTTTGCGTCGGATGTGAGAGAGAACTCAAATGTGCATCTCTCTCTCCTTGACCCAAATTTGTGCAATGGACCATGGTGGCCCCCGTAGGAGGCGCTGCGTTGGGGCTTCCGAGGAAGAAGATGAGCTCGAGCTATTCGGCCACCGAGTTTACGAGAAGTTTGACACAGAGATAGAATGAACCGCAAAGAACAGCCACCATGGCGACCGGCGCTAGCTCCAACCCCGCGCTGATAGCTGTGTCGTGGGGAGTGGCCTCTGCCCTGGCCTCGTTGCGCGCTGCCGTGTGGGAAGACCGGCTCCGGTGAGATCCTCGTGTGGCCTTTGTGACGTAACGGCCCTAATCCCATGGCCCACTGATCCCTGTCAACCACTGACAGTCGATCCGTACAGCCAAGAGATTAAGACCGGTTCCGCCACTGGGCTACATCAGTGCCCGATGTCCGCAGGATCATCTCACAATTCAGTTACAATCTCTTGAACATTGACAAATAACATCGGAGTAAATAGCGGAAGACTTAGATAACAATAGTTTTACAAACCAGGGTTTAACATAACATTAAAGTGAAGTTATTACAGACCATAGTTCAAATAGATAGAGTTGGCAGGGTAGCATATGACAACAACTAAAAGATAAAGATACTTCACCCAGCCCGAGGGTGAATAATCACTCATCGGCCTCATCGGCCTCTTCCTGAACAACAGTCACACAGCAGGGTCCAAGGCATACTGAGGAATCTGCCATACCTGCAACATGGGTAATAGAACCCTGAGTACAAAGGTACTCAACAAGACTTACCCGACTAAAGAAAAAGGAGAAGACTCAGGAATGAAGGCTTAGGGTAGTCAAGGTAAGGCTTTAAGCAAGTTCAAGCATTTTGCAGAAAAACATTTTTCTATCCTTATTTTGAAAAGACTCAAAAATTCCTTGTTCCATCATAGTCCTTGATTCATTTTACTTTCCAAAACAGACCTAGTTGAGAACCACTCCCTGTTGACAGTCAGTGACTAAGTCTCCATAACCGAGGAGCAGCGTTAATCCGGATAAATAATACTCAGCTGAGGGTCCCTATCCACACTGCATATGTAGCACCCAAGCTTGCATATGCCAACTCGTCTACCACGATTCCTCCAAGATTGGGCCCGGTCCTACGCCACCCGGAAGTACAGACAGTACACCACTCCAATCCGGGACTCTAACCCACGTGGGTACATGCTACTTCCGCCATCTCTCCACTCCCAGTGCGCGGTTGTCGGTCCAATAAAGGATTCCTCGGAGCCGAAGCTTTCCGTAGTATGTGAATAGTTGCAAGTCTTAGTCAATCAGGCCCCCATACAGGTGGTCCCTAATTTTTTCCAGCCAGCGACAAGCACCTCGGGACTCTAACCCAAGAGTACAGGTCCTGTCAGTTTTTCAACCCTGTCCCGGTCGGTGTCAACTGTTGAGTCCCGGACTACAACATGACGGCACCGTACGCAAGGACAACCTCTCCTTCCCATTGACTAAGTACGGATCAGATACTTAGCCAATAGTGGGAGTAAACCAGAATTCCCATAAATATTCTTAAAGTGATCACACTTTTGAAATTGGCATTTTTATTGCAAATCTATCATATAGCATTGCTAAGCATTTTGCAAATAGTTTTTGAAAAGCAGGTATCGGGTGTATCATTGGTCAAGGTAGATAATGCATCAGATAGGATTTCACTCAACTCCTATCAACCTAATGCAATAATTTACTCAAAGACATTTAAGGAAACATTTATAAATTCAAGGAAAGGGTTAAATGCACCGGGGCTTGCCTTGGATGGCAAAAAGAGCAGACTCGGGGTAAGCGGCGCAGTTGACGGGCTCGGGGTCGCCTCGGGAACAGATCCTTCGGTGGCTACCTCGACTTCAGGGCCTTCTTCCTCGGTCACTATACGTATGCAATGATGCATGCACATGAGTATGCTAGTATGAACAAAGTGCATAGGATAAAACTAGAGTATAGCCTTGCAAAGTATAAGTGGTTGTTATGACAATAGATTACTTATCCCTTTTTTAGCAATATTAACAAATTTAATTAAGCAACTTTATTAACCTAAGCAGACATCATAAGGCATCACAAACATCATAGACCAGAGGGGTAGGGGTCTATGAACATCAATCAATCCAAAGATCACATCATTAAACACTTATTACCAACCCTAATCCATCTTTTCTATTTTTCCTATTTTATTTAAAAGGTCATTTTATGAAGTTGCTCCAAAAATTACCAAATTAATCACATAAGTTCATTAGGGTACAAGTATATGGCAAAACAAATTTCATAATTTTTGGAGGTCATTAAGGTGCTTAATTAAATCTAGACATTTAATTAGCAAAAGGCACTATTCAACTATTTAATAAAAGCTCAAAAATCAACTTGTTCCAAAGACTTCAAAATTTTACCAGAGACTCAGAAAGGCATAACTAGCACATAAAATTTATCTCCAGATTTTTGGAGTTATAGATCACTCCCCAAAAATACCAAAACCTCCATTTTTCAATTAAAAGGGGATTTTTATTTTTAAATCTTTGCACAAAACTCAAGTTTCATATTTTTATAAAATACTCCAGAGCATAAAGAGTCTACCACAAAAATTTCAGAATTTTTGGATGCACACAGAAAATCATACAAAAAAGAAAAACAGAACACTATTCACATCTCTCAGAAAAGAGAAGAGCACTGTGCTCCTTCTAGGCCGGGCTCGGCGAATCGCGGGCTCGGGCGAATCGCGCGGGCTCGGTCGAGACGGGCTCGGTCGAACCGGAAGCGACAGCTTCGTCCGAGGCCTGGCCCGGCTCGGGCGAGACGGAGAAGCAGCCTCCGTCCGAGGCCTGACTCGGGCGAAGCGGAGAGTACGCGCTCGCCGAGGCTTGGGCTCGGGCGAGACGGAGTGGAAGCAGAGGCGGAGGCCTCGGGTGCTTACCACGGATTGGAGGCAGGGCTCGAGGGTGTGGCTCGCACGTGCCCGAGGTGAGGCTCGAGGGAGGAGGCTCGACACGTGCTCGAGGCGGTGGTTCGGTGGAGCTCCTTCGGCGGCGAGCGGCGAACGGCGCTCCGGCGACCCTGCGCAACACACGAGACCGCAGGGCCTGGTCAGAGTCGCACGGACCAAGGAACACGACACGGGGTCGGTGAGGAATGATCATGGCCGGAGACGGCGAATTTCACGAACCCGAGCTCGCCGGGTTTTCTGCCGGATGGGAACGGCGAGCTTACGCCGGGCGAACGGGGACGGTAGAGGTGAAATGGAGGGTGGGAAGCTTCACGAGCTCAAGGCGGAGCTTCTGAGCTAGGTGGTGGAGCGGCGGAGGCACTGGACTGGCCTGGCCACGGTGGCGGAGATGAGTGAGGAGCTCGGGCTCCGGCGGGCTTTATAGCCGCGGCCAGAGGCCGGTAGAGAGCACGGGGTGGGCGGATAAGATCGGCGGGAGCGTGCGCACTCGATTGCGCTCTGCGGAGGTGATGGCGTGCAGCCGGGGCCGGTGCGCAAGCTCGGCCGGCAATGGCCACGCGGCGGCGCGCGCTGGGCTCGGTAGGGGACGGGCGGGGTCAACTGTGGCGCGTGCGGTGCGAACATGGCGACAACGGCGGCTGGTCGGGGACAGACGAGCGCTCCAAACGCGTTGCGCGCGCAGCGCCGGAGGCTCGCCATGGCCGGGCCCTCCCCTACGCGAGGGAAGAGAACAGGGTAGGGGTAGGGTTTGACTTTTTGCTGTATCTGTATTTTGCAAATTACTTCCAAAATTTGAACTGTGCGACAAAACTCAAAATACCAAAGTTGCTCAGAAAAAAGAGATCTACAACTTTGTCAATATGAACATTTTCAAATTCCAAATAGTTTTTGAACAATATTTGAAACAGAAAAGGGGACACTTTTAGAATTTGAATCAATTCAAAATTACTTTGGATTTAAACTGAAACTTGAAAATCCTTAAACATGAAAGTTGTTCCTTTTATCAAAACCTACAACTTTGCTATTAAACACTTTTCCTGAAACTCATTAGTTTTTGAACTAATTTTGAAAACTGAAAAGGGAACAAAAGTCAAGGTTTGAATGAATTTGAAATAACTCAAAACTTTGTACTGCAACTTGAAAATTTGTAAATACCAAAGTTGTTTCTCTTTGACAGATCTACAACTTTGCTTTTTGGACCAATCCCAAATTTTGAATAATTTTTGAATCACAACAAGAGGGATAAATCCAGGTTTGGAAATCAGGGTTTTGCAAAAGATTTGAAATCAAATTCTGATTTTTGAACTTTGGCCAACACAACAACACTTCAAGACACCAAAGGAACAAGAATTACACAAAGCTAGCACAGAGATGAAATTACCATTTTGCCCTAGTAGAGAGAAGTGGGCTAATTAGGGTTTTTGCAATAGAGGTACTTCACATAAAATGATACACTTAGCAAAATGCATACACATGAAATCATGATCAAGATGCTAAGATGATAATGATGATATGTCAAGTTAATTACATGCTAAACACCAGAGGTGTTACAGCCTTCCCCCCTAAAAGAAATCTCGCCCCGAGATTCCACGTCTTACGAAAGGACAAAAAAAAATATAAAGCAAAACTTTACATAGACAGAGATTCGAGAAAGTCGGGTAGTTCTTTGCTAAGAAGTCTTCAGATTCCCAGGTGGCTTCTTCTTCAGAGTGCTGGTTCCACTGGATTTTGTACCATCTTGTGGTGTTCTTCGGTAACGCGATCCTTGTGGTCCAACACGCGAACTGGATATTCTGAGTAGGATAGATCAGGCTCTAGCTCGACACCTTCAACTTCCACGACATGTTCTGGTACTCGGAGACACTTCTTGAGTTGGGAGACATGGAAAACATTGTGGACAGCGGAGAGATGATCGGGCAACTTCAGCTTGTAAGCTACCTTGCCACAACATTCCAAAATCTCAAACGGACCAATGTAGCGGGGTGCTAACTTTCCCTTGACTCCAAAACGAGTGACTCCTTTGGTTGGTGAACCTTGAGATATACATAATCTCCAACTTGAAACTTCAGAGGTCGACGTCTCTTGTCAGCGTAGCTCTTCTGTCGAGATTGGGCAATCTTCATATTCTCCTGTATCTGCTTGACTTTCTCTTCCATATCTTTGACCAGGTCAACTCCAAAGAATTCTCTTTCTCCGGGCTCAGACCAACTGAGGGGTGTACGACAACGACGACCGTACAGTGCTTCAAAGGGTGCCATTTTGATGCTCTCTTGGTAACTGTTATTATAAGAGAACTCTGCCAAGGCAAACAGTCATCCCAAGTATCTGCGAAGAGAACACAAGCTCTCAACATGTCCTCCAGCACTTGGTTGACTCGCTCCGTTTGTCCATCAGTTTGAGGATGATAAGCTGTGCTATGTAAGAGCTTGGTTCCAAGAGGTATGGAACGCTTTCCAAAACTTAGCGACAAACTGGGTACCACGGTCAGAGACAATGGTCTTGGGTATGCCATGAAGCTTTCACTATGTTGTTCTTGTACAAGTGGCATACGTGGGACGGTGTAACTGGTCTTCACTGGCAGAAAGTGAGCTTGTTTGGTGAGTCGGTCCACGATTACCCAAATGGAATCAAAACCTTTCTGGGTCTTGGGTAGTCCATTGACAAAATCCATACTAATGTCGTCCCATTTCCAAGCGGGTACTGACAAAGGTTGCAATTCTCCTCCAGGCTTCATGTGTACTGCCTTGACTCTTTGGCAGGTATCACACTGAGCGACATACCGGGCAATCTCAATCTTCATTTTAGTCCACCAGAATCTCTGCTTTAAGTCTTGGTACATCTTGTTACTGCCGGGGTGAATAGAGAATCTGGTCAAGTGTGCTTCATCAAGGATTAACTGTCTCAATTCAGGCACCTTGGGAACTACTAGACGGTTCTTGAACCAAACAACTCCTACATCATCGATCCTGAAACAATCAGCCTTTCCGGTCTGGACCTTTTCGATGATGTGCTTGATTCCAGGGTTATCCTTCTGAGCAGCAATGACTTGATCCTTGATGGATGTTTCTATGCTGACATTGTTCAAGCTTCCTTGCGGGATCATTTCGATACCCATCCTTTCAAGATCATGGCACAAGGAAAGATCATAGGGCTTCGTCGTCAGACAGTTGCAGTATGACTTGCGACTGAGGGCATCGGCAACTACATTTGCCTTACCAGGATGGTAATGTACTTCGAGATCATAATCTTTAATCAACTCAAGCCATCTTCTCTGCCTCATATTCAATTCTTCTTGAGTGAAGATATACTTTAGGCTCTTGTGATCCGTATACATATTGCAGGTGCTGCCCAACAGATAGTGACGCCAAATCTTCAAGGCATGCACGACTGCTGCTAGCTCAAGATCATGGGTTGGGTAGTTTTCCTCATGTCGCTTAAGCTGTCGTGAGGCATAAGCGATTACTCGTCCTTCTTGCATCAAAACACAGCCCAAACCAGTACCAGATGCATCACAGTATACATCGAAGGGTTTCTCGATATCTGGTTGAGCTAGGACTGGTGATGTAGTTAACAGTTTCTTCAAGGCTTGAAAGGCTTGCTCACAGGCTGTGACCAAACGAAATCCACGGAATTCTTCAACAACTCTGTGATAGGCTTGGCGACTCTGGAGAAATCTGGGATGAAACGACGATAGTATCCAGCCATTCCCATGAAGCTGCGAACTTCGCGGACAGTGGTAGGTGGCTTCCAATCCAAGATATCTGCCACTTTTCCAGGGTCAACTGACACACCTTCAGCGGACAGGACATGACCAAGGAATTGAATTCGATCTAGCCAGAATTCACATTTACTGAACTTGGCATACAGCTGGTGATCTCTGAGACGAGAGAGAACGATTCGAAGATGCTTGGCGTGATCTTCAGGAGTTCTTGAATAGACAAGGATGTCGTCAATGAACACGACTACGATTTATCGAGCTCTGGCATGAACACAGAGTTCATGAGATACATGAAATGAGCGGGGCATTGGTCAAGCCAAAAGACATGACCAAATACTCATATAGACCGTATCTGGTGGTGAAAGCTGTTTTAGAATGTCTTCTTCTGGACGGATTTTTATGTGGTGATAGCCAGATCTGAGATCAATTTTGGAGAACACTCTGGCTCCAGATAACTGGTCAAAAAGAAGGTCAATGCGAGGCAAAGGATATTTATTTTTGATGGTGACCTCATTGAGGGGCGATAGTCAACGCACAGACGAAGACTTTTGTCCTTCTTCTTCACAAAGATAGCAGGACAGCCCCAAGGAGATGAACTTGGGCGAATGAGACCCTTATCCAATAGTTCTTGCAATTGGATCTTCAGCTCTGCCAACTCTCTGGGAGGCATTCGATAAGCTCTACGGGATATAGGAGCAGTCCCGGCTTAGCTCTATGGCAAACTCAACATCACGGTCGGAAGGCAGACCAGGTAGATCTTCTGGGAAGACATCAGGGAACTCACAGACCACGGGAATACCCCTGACTTCCGGAACACAGGCGGTATTCAACTGGGTGGTTGCTGGTTTTTGAGGCATAGGAAGTTGGAGAAGGAGTTTGGAGGTGCTGTTAGGAATATCCACTCTCACAACTCTATTCAAGATGTCTATCATGGCTTTATACTGACACATCCAATTCATGCCTAAGATGACATCTATCTCTTGATTGCGCCGTACTATCATGGTGGTAGGAAAGACATGTTCCCCAACATTACTGGTATACTGCGGACCACTTCCTTAGTATTTATCCGCCCTCCAGGCGAAAGTATGCAAAAACTTTCTTTTAACTCCCCCATGGGTAACTTATGCTTGATGACAAAAGTGCGACTGATGAAGGAATGCGATGCACCAGAATCGAACAAGACGACTGCAGGATGATTGGCAACAGGGAACCTACCGAGCATGACGGGCTCTCCTTCTGGGATGTTACTGACGGTGGTGAAGTAGACTTGCCCGTGCTTCTTGACAAACTTGCCCTTCTGGACGTGCTGCGGCGGTGCAAGGTGCTGTGCTGTGATCCTCCAGGGCCTTTCTGTGCATGCTGGGCATTCTTCTTGGGTTTTGGGCACTCGCGAGACCAGTGACCAACTTGGCCACAGTTGTAGCATGGATGGTTGTAAGCTGTTTGAGGGGTGGTGACACGAACACCTGGGCGTTCGGCTGAGTGGCACTTTGCTGGTTAGCGTTAGGGGTGGTGGCCGCGGTACGAACGACCACTTGCTGATGAGGGTATGGGGCACGGTTTTGGTGGTGGCTTGGGGGTGATAGAGGATTCTTGGGCGCTTGTGGTTGCTGGAGAAGCTGCTAGACCCAGCCTTTTCTTCTTCTTCTCCTCCTGATACTGGCGGTTGCTTTCCTCGAAAGCGACAGCACGGTCAACGATGTCATGATAGGATCCGTTTAGGTTGTTGGATAGACCTCTACGGATCTTAGGGTGCAGACCTCTGAGAAAACAATCTCTCTTCTTTTCCTCTGTGTTGACATAGTCGGAGGCATACTGACTCAGGTGGTTGAACTGTCCCACGTACTGCATAACGGTGGAATCTTTCTGTTGCAGGGCTAGGAACTGATCAAGCTTCATCTTCATCAGACCTGACGGGATGTGGTGTGCACGGAAAGCGGTGCGGAACTCTTCCCAGGTCAGCTGGTGGCCTTCAGGCTGGGCAGCCAACAGGTTGGCGTACCAGGCACTTGCGGGACCACGGAGCTGCTGAGAAGCGAACCGAGGCTTCTGGATCTCTGTGCAGTGTAAAAGACTGAACTTCTGTTCCATGGTGCGTAACCAGTCGTCAGCCTCGAGAGGTTCATCGGCCTTCGTGAAGACCGGTGGTCGGGTTTCAGTGAAGTCCACGTAGGTGTCTCTTGGTTGTTGCGACGACCACGGTTGCCGTTGTTCTGCTGCCCTTGTTCTGAGCCATCAGGTTGGCAGCGGCGGCCAAGGCTGCAATGGCATCTGCCAGGGTAGCAGGGACTGGTGGAGGGTTTGGGATGTTGGCATCATCAGAACCTCCAGCTCCGGTACGGGTGTTCACAGGCATCTGTAAGAACTTGGGAACTTAGCATCCAAAGGTGATTTTGAACGAAACTGACTGATAAGATTCATTGATGCAAGGGTAGATAACTGATACAGAGGTTCGATAGATAACCACCGACTGACACAGGAAAGGTACAAGACAAGATACAGACTCGACTAGACAGAAGACCAACTAACGCCCCAAACCTAGACTTAAGGCTTTAGGTGAGCAGACGGCACAAACACAACGAATCTAGTCGTCATCGATGATGATCATCTCTTCATCGTCATCTTCATCTCGATGATGAGTTCGGGCTCTTCCTCCTCATCCTCGTCCTCGGCATGGACACCTCCTGCAGGTTCCACTTCTTCATTCTGGTCTGGCTCATGTTCTACTTCAGGTTCCTCCACGACTCCATCTTCTGGATCCTCAGCAACTGGTGGAATCACGGGGTGAAGCTGGTTGTGCAGCTGGTGTACCTCCTCATGAAGCATATCATTGTACTGCTCAATCTGGGCAGTGTACTGCTGCAGTCCATGGAGCTGGGCTCTGGGGACATCTTCGCGGGTCCAAGCATCATTGCGCTGCTCGATAGCGCGAACCGTGTTCCGATTGGCCTGCTCCAGGGAAGCTCGTGCCTCATAAAACTCCAGGCGGGAAAGATAGAAGTCATGCTCCATGTTCTCCATCTCCGCCTTCAGATTCTTGATTTCCTCCTTCAGCTGTTTGCGGGCCTGACGGGGAAAACGACGACCATTGGAGGATTCTCCAGTCTCTTCTCCGGTGCGTGGCGCCAGCTGGTGACGCGGCACGCCATGCGGTCCAGTCGACTTGCGAGCAGTCCGCTTGATAATGGCCATATCTGGACAAGAGGTTATAGATGAGAAAGGCTAGCAAGAAAAAGGTATAGGTACCCTATCCCAACGAACTCTTTTATATACTTAAGTGATTATGGCATGATGCATGATTCGTTCCTACGAAACAAGGCAATGCAACTATTAAGGTAAGGTACATAGGGCTTATACAAGTTGTCTTGCTACTAGTTGCCAAAGACAAGATGAGATGAGAGAAGCAATTTGGACTCAAAAAAGTCAAGTTTAGTTTTTGGACTTAAAAACCTTTTGAAGTTTTCGCAAAAAGATTGCAACGTCATAGTGAGATGCTCCGATACCACTCTGTGACGTAACGACCCTAATCCCATGGCCCACTGATCCTGTCATCCACTGACAGCCGATCCGTACAGCCAAGAGATTAAGATTGGTTCCGCCACTGGGCTACATCAGTGCCCGATGTCCGCAGGATCATCTCACAATTCAGTTACAATCTCTTGAACATATTGACAAATAACATCGGAGTAAATAGCGGAAGACTTAGATAACAATAGTTTTACAAACCAGGGTTTAACATAACATTAAAGTGAAGTTATTACAGACCATAGTTCAAATAGATAGAGTTGGCAGGGTAGCATATGACGACAACTAAAAGATAAAGATACTTCACCCAGCCCGAGGGTGAATAATCACTCATCGGCCTCATCGGCCTCTTCCTGAACAACAGTCACACAGCAGGGTCCAAGGCATACTGAGGAATCTGCCATACCTGCAACAAGGGTAATAGAACCCTGAGTACAAAGGTACTCAACAAGACTTACCCGACTAAAGAAAAAGGGAGAAGACTCAGGAATGAAAGGCTTAGGGTAGTCAAGGTAAGGCTTTAAGCAAGTTCAAGCATTTTGCAGAAAAACATTTTTCTATCCTTATTTTGAAAAGACTCAAAAATTCCTTGTTCCATCATAATCCTTGATTCATTTACTTTCCAAAAACAGACCTAGTTGAGAACCACTCCCTGTTGACAGTCAGTGACTAAGTCTCCATAACCGAGGAGCAGCGTTAATCCGGATAAATAATACTCAGCTGAGGGTCCCTATCCACACTGCATATGTAGCACCCAAGCTTGCATATGCCAACTCGTCTACCACGATTCCTCCAAGATTGGGCCCGGTCCTACGCCACCCGGAAGTACAGTACACCACTCCAATCCGGGACTCTAACCCACGTGGGTACATGCTACTTCCGCCATCTCTCCACTCCCAGTGCGCGGTTGTCGGTCCAATAAAGGATTCCTCGGAGCCAAAGCTTTCCGTAGTATGTGAATAGTTGCAAGTCTTAGTCAATCAGGCCCCCATACAGGTGGTCCCTAAGTTTTTCAGCCAGCGACAAGCACCTTGGGACTCTAACCCAAGAGTAGAGTACCGGTCCTGTCAGTTTTTCAACCCTGTCCCGGTCGGTGTCAACTGTTGAGTCCCGGACTACAACATGACGGCACCGTACTCAAGGACAACCTCTCCTTCCCATTGACTAAGTACGGATCAGATACTTAGCCAATAGTGGGAGTAAACCAGAAATTCCCATAAATATTCTTAAAGTGATCACACTTTTGAAATTGGCATTTTTATTGCAAATCTATCATATAGCATTGCTAAGCGTTGCAAATAGTTTTTGAAAAACAGGTATCGGGTGTATCATTGGTCAAGGTAGATAATGCATCAGATAGGATTTCACTCAACTCCTATCAACCTAATGCAATAATTTACTCAAAGACATTTAAGGAAACATTTATAAATTCAAGGAAAGGGTTAAATGCACCGGGGCTTGCCTTGGACGGCAAAAAGAGCAGACGGGGGTAAGCGGCGCAGTTGACGGGGCTCGGGGTCGCCTCGGGAACAGATCCTTCGGTGGCTACCTCGACTTCAGGGCCTTCTTCCTCGGTCACTATACGTATGCAATGATGCATGCACATGAGTATGCTAGTATGAACAAAGTGCATAGGATAAAACTAGAGTATAGCCTTGCAAAGTATAAGTGGTTGTTAAATGGACAATAGATTACTTATCCCTTTTAGCAATTAAACAAATTAATTAAGCAACTTTTATTAAACTAAGCAGAAACATCATAAGGCATCACAAACATCATAGACCAGAGGGGTAGGGGTCTATGAACATCAATCAATCCAAAGATCACATCATTAAACACTTATTACCAACCCTAATCCATCTTTTCTATTTTTCCTATTTTTTTTAAAAGGTCATTTTATGAAGTTGCTCCAAAAATTACCAAATTAATCACATAAGTTCATTAGGGTACAAGTATATGGCAAAACAAATTTCATAATTTTTGGAGGTCATTAAGGTGCTTAATTAAATCTAGACATTTAATTAGCAAAAGGCACTATTCAACTATTTAAATAAAAGCTCAAAAATCAACTTGTTCCAAAAGACTTCAAAATTTTACCAGAGACTCAGAAAGGCATAACTAGCACATAAAAATTTATCTCCAGATTTTTGGAGTTATAGATCACTCCCCAAAAATACCAAAACCTCCATTTTTCAATTAAAAGGGAATTTTAGATTTTTAAATCTTTGCACAAAACTCAAGTTTCATATTTTTATAAAATACTCCAGAGCATAAAGAGTCTACCACAAAAATTTCAGAATTTTGGGTGCAGACAGAAAATCATACAAAAAAGAGAAAACAGAACACTATTCACATCTCTCAGAAAAAGAGAAGAGCACTGTGCTCCTTCTAGGCCGGGCTCGGCGAATCGCGGGCTCGGGCGAATCGCGCGGGGCTCGGTCGAGACGGGCTCGGTCGAAACGGAAGCGACAGCTTCGTCCGAGGCCTGGCCCGGAGGCTCGGGCGAGACGGAGAAGCAAGCCTCCGTCCGAGGCCTGACTCGGGCGAAGCGGAGAGTACGCGCTCGCCGAGGCTTGGGCTCGGGCGAGACGGAGTGGAAGCAGAGGCCGGAGGCCTCGGGTGCTTACCACGGATTGGAGGCAGGGCTCGAGGGTGTGGCTCGGCACGTGCCCGAGGGTGAGGCTCGAGGGAGGAGGCTCGACACGTGCTCGAGGGGCGGTGGTTCGGTGGAGCTCCTTCGGCGGCGAGCGGCGAACGGCGCTCCGGCGACCCTGCGCAACACACGAGACCGCAAGGGCCTGGTCAGAGTCGCACGGGACCAAGGAACACGACACGGGGGTCGGTGAGGAATGATCATGGCCGGAGACGGCGAATTTCACGAACCCGAGCTCGCCGGGTTTCTGCCGGAGATGGGAACGGCGAGCTTACGCCGGGCGAACGGGGACGGTAGAGGTGAAATTGGAGGGTGGGAAAGCTTCACGAGCTCAAGGCGGAGCTTCTGAGCTAGGTGGTGGAGCGGCGGAGGCACTGGACTGGCCTGGCCACGGTGGCGGAGATGAGTGAGGAGCTCGGGGCTCCGGCGGGCTTATATAGCCGCGGCCAGAGGCCGGTAGAGAGCACGGGGTGGGGTGGATAAGATCGGCGGGAGCGTGCGCACTCGATTGCGCTAAGGCGGAGGTGATGGCGTGCAGCCGGGGCCGGTGCGCAAGCTTGGCCGGCAATGGCCACGCGGCGGCGGCGCGCTGGGCTCGGTAGGGGACGGGAGCGGGGTCAACTGTGCGCGTGCGGGTGCGAAATGATGGTGGCGACAACGGCGGCTGGTCGGGGACAGACGAGCGGCTGCCAAACGCGTGGCGCGCGCAGCGCCGGAGGCTCGGCCACGACCGGGGCCCTCCCCCTACGCGAGGAAGATGAACAGGGCTACGCCCTAGGGTTTGACTTTTTGGCTGGTATCTGTATTTTGCAAATTACTTCCAAAATTTGAACTGTGCGACAAAAACTCAAAATACCAAAGTTGCTCAGAAAAAAGAGATCTACAACTTTGTCAATATGAACATTTTCAAATTCCAAATAGTTTTTGAACAATATTTGAAAACAGAAAAGGGGACACTTTTAGAATTTGAATCAATTCAAAATTACTTTGAATTTTAAACTGAAACTTGAAAATCCTTAAACATGAAAGTTGTTCCTTTTATCAAAACCTACAACTTTGCTATTAAACACTTCTCCTGAAACTCATTAGTTTTTGAACTAATTTTGAAACTGAAAAGGGAACAAAAGTCAAGGTTTGAATGAATTTGAAATAACTCAAAACTTTGTACTGCAACTTGAAAATTTGTGAATACCAAAGTTGTTTCTCTTTGACAGATCTACAACTTTGCTTTTTGGACCAATCCCAAATTTTGAATAATTTTTGAATCACAACAAGAGGGATAAAATCCAAGGTTTGGAAATCAGGGTTTTGCAAAAAGATTTGAAATCAAATTCTGATTTTTGGACTTTGGCCAACACCACAACACTTCAAGACACCAAAGGAACAAGAATTACGCAAAGCTAAACACAGAGATGAAATTACCATTTTGCCCTAGTAGAGAGAAGTGGGCTAATTAGGGTTTTTGCAATAGAGGTACTTCACATAAAATGATACACTTAGCAAAATGCATACACATGAAATCATGATCAAGATGCTAAGATGATAATGATGATATGTCAAGTTAATTACATGCTAAACACCAGAGGTGTTACAGCCTTGCTCCTCCCGCAGCGCGCGGCAGAGCTCGCTGGTGTGGGGTGCATCTCCTCCCGCGGCGCGTGGCAGAGCTTGCTGGACGCGGTGGAGTGCATGCGAGGCAGCATGCGTCCAGGCTTGCTACCGCAAGGGGTACAGGGCCAATCGCCGGCGGACGGAGGCACCATGCGGCTGTTGGAGAAGGGAATTTTAGGTTCGCTCTTGGAGAAGGGAAATTTTAGGTGAATGACTCAATAACTGTGTGTGACCCAATCTATAGAATAGGTATTGTGTTTGGGTTTGGACTGTTGGAGACAGTCTGACATACATGAAGGGCTACTACTCGTGGTATCAAGCACGACCTACGATCAAACCTTCACAAAGCAAATTAAAACTTCAACCCAGACGTCCAAACGTTCCATCAACAATATGCCTAGGGGGCTTCCCCTGCACTTGGCAGCCAGATGAGCACTTAGGCAATGTCCAATTAGCTATAGCTTCTTCAAGCACTTCTTGACATCCTACATAGTGGAGCCAATGCTCACCATGACTGAATAATAAACCACTTGTTTCTCTTGTCAGGAATTATGTTGACCTGAATACTAGTTCTAACCACCACGACCGGCGACCATGACACCAAAAAGGCAAGGGAACAATGCAAAGAGCCACCTTTGGCGGTCGGTGACACAAGAAACATCGTCCATGGTTTGGCAGCCATTCCATCTAACCCAATGGAATCCAAATTGTAGTTTTCACTAAGTGCAACCTAATCAGGGGTGGACATCTCCAATGAGATTTTCAGTTGAGCATCAAGCGTGGGCAGAGGCGGATCTAGCGGTAGGGCTCTAGCCCCCCTCCCCCTTAAGGCCGTTGGACCCATGGAGCCCCTACAAATCTTTGTCATGGATACACACTAAGGGGCTGAAGCTGTCTGAAGGTTGAAGAAGTCCCCCTTCCCTAACATTTTTTCTAGATCCGCCACTGAGTGTGGGAAGGTCACCTAACAACCAGGAGGAGGTGGAACTATAGCCAAGCTATAGCAGCCCCAATCCTAACTAACCAGAGATAATGATCTTTTTGGGTGATGCAGAGGAATTGAGGGTGTCAAGGATTACACTGAAGATCGCAGTTATCACGCGTTGATGAGTGCATTAATCAATGGGAACCTCCTTAGCGAGGCATTAAGCCACAACAACTTGTGAATAGATGGCCGCGTCCAAGAAGGCCTCTAGCTCCTTCCAAAGTTGGACTTTGGCGACCAACGACTTGCTTTGTTGTGTGGTGTTGAGATGAAAGGCGACCTCCATGCTGATCTCCAACTGAATCTCACAAGCTAAACAAGATGGCACAACTAGCGAGAAAGGGGTGATGACCATGGTGGAAAAGGGGGACTACTGCCTTGGCAACCTCGACCATGGCGGCTAGCAATCAGTGGATAATGTCGTGCGACAAGTGGCGACGGAGATGAGGCTCTACCTTGGGAAGCACCATTTGTAGTGGTAGATGGAGGACACACCCTGCCCCTAGATCCTATGTCCACAAGGGGATACAACGACCCTGTTGTCCACGACGATGGCGGTGGTTTAGAGGTGGCGACCGTGGGCATGGAAGACCGCTCCAAGGTCGGGCACTAAGTTGAGATGAGAAGATTCCATCAAAATAGAATCAAATGACCTGGCGCCAAGCTGCTAGGATGGGCGCAAGGTCGCGACATGCGATATAGGGGAGACCTACCTAAGGTTTTCCCACCAGCAATCTGTGCCTCGGCTTCCTCCTTTTTTCTTTGCTACTATGATCTGACTGTGTAGCATGCAAAAACTAAGCATTTGGTAAGTAATGATGGTGTGGCGTAACATTTTTCAGGTGCCAAAGCCGATGAAAGGGCCGATACACATATATTATCAGCTTGAAAATTTCTATCAGAATCATCGCCGGTACGGTGAACCCTAGAACTTATTGCTTTACAATATACGTATATAGATATAAACTCTGTCAAATGCTGCAGTATACCATCATGCATGTAACGTGAACCCTGCTAGGTATGTGAAGAGTCGTAACGACAAACAGTTGCTGTACAAGGACGCTGCGAGCACGATCACAAACTGTGAGCCTGAAGCCACCAGTGAAGACGGCGGAGCGCCCATCGTTCCCTGCGGTCTCATCGCCTGGAGCTTGTTCAACGACACCTACTCCTTCTCTCTCAACAAGAAGACCGTCGAGGTGAACAAGAAGAACATCGCCTGGGACAGCGACAAGAACAAGAAGTTTGGCAGCGATGTATTCCCCAGCAATTTCCAGAAAGGGGGACTGATCGGCGGTGCTAAACTGAACGAGAAAATACCAGTAAGCTACTAGTAGCTAGTAGTGCATCGATCGATCAACTATATATAACTTGTGATCAATATGCATATGCATCACAGCATCAGAGATCGAGCTGAGTTTAATCTGCTGTTTCCTGGACATGATGATCGATGATTTAATTCGCTTGCTTATTTTGGTCATCTGTTTCTCACAGCTGAGTGAGCAGGAGGACCTCATTGTCTGGATGCGAACGGCGGCGCTCCCGACGTTCAGGAAGCTGTACGGCAGGATCGAGTCGGACATGATGGCGAGCGACGAGATCACGGTGGTGATCCAGAACAACTACAACACGTACAGCTTCGGGGGCACCAAGGCGCTGGTGCTGTCCACCACGTCGTGGATCGGCGGCAGGAACAACTTCATCGGCGTCGCCTACGTCGCCATCGGCGGCATCTGCCTCTTCCTCGCCATGGCCTTCGTCATCCTCTACGTGATTAAGCCAAGGTGCGTGATTAGAGCCGCGTCGTCTGATGTCGTTGCATATTTGTTTGGACGCCAAACTGTACGGTGCTGATGAAGGTACGCGTGTTTTTTTTTGGCACATTTTTTTAGGGCCCTTGGAGACCCTAACTACTTGTCATGGAACAAAGAAAACCCAGACCAGTCATACTGACTGAAAGGCGCTAGCTGCTAGGTCCAGCGTGTGCAGAGTAAGCAGAGCGCAGGCACAGGCATGCCGATCAGTAGTGGCCAAGTTGTTTATTCGTGTTCATTGTTGATTTGTTTTGTTATGCTCTCGGTATATGTAGGTGGTGGGCGTAACGTGGTGAAAAAGTTTACTTGGAGATGTTTCTTAATTAACCATGCAGCATGTATGTAGCAGTATAAAGTTGCCGGGAGCTGTTACTGTCCATAAGCTAATCTGGAACCAGCGTGATGGAATCTGAATGTTGTATTTATGTCATAGCTTCTTTAGTTCTATGCCTGTCGAGGTGTTTATAGGTACTTGCAACTTGACGAAACATTTAATGAACTCCTATATATGACTCTCAAAGCAGTCACTCCAATCTTGTCTCTTCTGTCGTCGATTCTTGCTTGTCGTCTCGCTCATTGACAAGCCACAAGGACAACGACAAGTTCTGCAAGACAGGCAGAGGCAGGGGCAGTTTCTGGTCCTCAGCAAAGACAGCAGGATTTGTAGGCGATGCCGACGCCGGCCCGCCGGTGTTTGGCGTCTGCTTGTGTGTGGGCCGAAGCGCTTTCTCCTGGGCCGAAGAAGCAATCCGGACGCGGACCTCACGCAGCCAAGTGAGGTCCAGGGCTGCGGATGGGCTGCGTGTGCGGGTCCGTAGCCCCTGCTCCGGCCCAATTTGCCTGGCCGGCTTGGGCTCTTGCCTGGCCTCCAGGCACGACGAGACTACGTAGAAGAAATCGGACAACGACAGGCCGATTCTTCTTCTTTTTTTGTTTGGTAAAAGAAAAGACTGTAAAAAAAGAAAAAGAAAGTGAAGCATCTGATGACTGACTGTGGCTGTCACTGAGCCAGAGAATGGAGAGCTCCCCACGCAATTGCCGCGCTTGCTTCCACGTCTCTGCTGTGATCGATCCATCCACCCACCCATCTACGTAGAAATCGAACGTCCTGGGGGGCCAAAATCGCCAGATCAGCTGTCGCCTGTCGGCAACTCGGCATGTCGCTCTCCCGGCTGCTCACTACTGGCTCGGAATCATCCACCAAACAAACACAATTGTGCATTTTTAGGCTTGTTGTCTTCTGAAATAATTTCCATTTCAATTCAAGCACCATGCATGGATGAGGAAACGACTCCGAGTCTCCGAGAGAGCATGCGTATCACCAAGGCAACGCCGTACTTCTCTTCATTCCCAACATTTTTTAATAACATTTGATCAGCAGTTATTATAGTATATAAAATATAAATCCTACTGTCTGGAGCTCCTTTTTTGCGAAATCAAGTGTGGTGTACGTGGGTTTGGGAGCTGAAGTAACCGTGGAACAAGCAAAGACAAACAATTACGCGTTGACAATTCATGTGGTGTTGCTCAAAAGTTTAGCATGGAGTGGTAGAAAACCACACGGTATTTTTTTTTCTTTTTCAAAAGACAGACATTGACGTCTACCTACATACTCCCTTCGTCCCTAAATAAGTGTCGCCGTTGGTGTACGTGCCACGTGTTTGACTCAATTTGTAGAAAAATATATATAATATTTATATCTCTAAATAATTTTGTTAAAAAACTAGATGTAAAGATCTTTCCGATGATACTAATTACTTAGTATAAATATTAATATATTTTAATATATAATTGTCGGTAGCTTTTTCTCGGGAACGAGAACGACAATTATTTAGGGACGGAGGGAGTACATGCATACTCACCTCTGTTGACGCACTCACATATTTTATCTCCATAAACACCTTCAGAAATTTGAGTTGGTAGGTTTCGAGATTAACAAAGTCACTGTAGGTCTCCCTATTAACAAGTACATCACTTTATTTTAGTAACACATGGGACTAAGGCTCACACATAGGGATAACTTGATATTGAGTGTTATATATCATATTGTTAGTTTAGGTAATTTATCGTCGAAAGAGTAAAACAATTTTATTAATCAAAGATGCATCTGTCAACTACTCCTTTTGTCCTAAAATAAGTATTGTTCTCGTTTCTCTAGAAGTCAAACACCTATTTTAGGACAGAGGAAGTACATGAGAAGGGGGGGGGGTATATGAATAAGTGGTGAGACTGAGTTAAGGTGGGACACTGATTTTTAGTTCAAATTCCTTATTTGGTTCATGGAGAGAAATAGAAAATCGAACTAAAACGGATCCATGTTCTATTTGGTGGTTGGTGCTGTGGTTTATGAGTGGGAAATTATATAACAAGTCGATATATTCATCTTTTTTCATTAAAAGCACAATTCTAATCCTTCTCTTAGAGGATTGATCAGCGAGAGTTTGGTACTCTAAAGTCTAAACTCATATTCCACTTTCCATCAAAACTCTCAACCCCACAAAATAAACGAAAACAAAAATTCAAACTCTTACCTTTGAACTCTCTCTCTCTCTTCTTTCAGTTACCTTAACCAAATACACCGAAAAAAAAATGGAAGTTCTTTCGTTGGCAGAAGATCTTTATATAGAAATATGTATACGTGCAGGGTCCAATATGCAAAAACAGACCCCCGTTAAACCTGAACCAGAAGAATTAGTGGCTGCTGAGAACTAGTGAGGAGGAGGACAATGTAAAAATGGTACTGTAGTCCCGCGAAGAAAAGCAAACCCCTCGCCGCCGCCTCCTCGTTGGAGTCCGATCTTGCTGGAGGTCGCTGCACTGCATTCTAAAGCCCGTTAGGAAATGGCGCCCCCTCTCCACTCGCCGCCGGTGCTCGTCGACGCACTCGCGACGCTGCCACGGTCTTTCCCCTGCTCCCGCCCCACGCGGCAACTGCCCACCGTCGGGTTCGCCGGAGCCGTACGGGGCGACCGGCAGCGGAGCTGGAGTGCGCGGAGGAGGGATCTCAGGATCCATTCCACTGCGACGGAAGCGGATCATGAAAGGTCGGAGGAGGATGTCGCCGACGATTACTACTCCGTTCTTGGTGTGGTACGCATACTCTGTATTTCTGTAACGGTTTGCCGTTTAGCAATTAATTTACCTGATTTAATTTGAACCGTAGATTAAAGAACTAGTTCTCTGAACCAAACCACTATGTAATCACTATACTATTTTGCTCGTGGTAGTAACATGTTCATGATTTTGTTAACATTCTATATAAGATTCGGGGAAGAATAAAAATGCAAATTTTATAGTTTTATTTCCAGTTTTCCACACAAAAAAAAGAAGTTTTTTTTTTAATCTAGGTTCAGATAATATTCCTAACCTTATTTATCTTTGAGATAATAAGTTTTCTGCTAATATGAAACACCTGATTCTTCTACCATCAGATGCCAGATGCAACCCCTGAGGAAATTAAGAAGGCATACTACAGTTGCATGAAAGAGTGCCACCCCGACCTTAGTGGGGACGACCCTGACGTGACTTACTTCTGCATGTTCATCAACGAGGTTTACTCGGTAAGAGCCCGCAAACAAGTTTTGAATTTATGCTTGCTGTGTGCAAGATGTTTTCTTATTGCTTTGAAATTTGTCATTGCACTGAATTAACATGGGGTGTGCAAGGGCAGGTGTTGAGTGATCCAGCACAACGTGCAGTGTATGATGAGATCCATGGGTACACAGCAACAGCAATCAACCCTTTCTTTGATGACAGTTCACCCAAGGACCATGTGTTCGTTGACGAGTTTACCTGCATTGGTATATCGATCCTCTCTTGTGAATAGAAGTTTTCTTATGGGTAAGGAGCATGATTCAAGTATCTTGCTTGTTGTGGATGCAATGTTGTAGGATGTAAAAACTGTGCCAATATCTGCCCTGGCGTCTTTGAGATTGAGGAAGATTTTGGGAGGTCAAGAGTCTACTCCCAGTCAGGTAGCACAGAGCTAATTCAGGATGCCATTGATAGTTGGTGAGAATTTTTATAATCTTAAGTCTATTCAGTTGTTAGTTCTTGCCCAATTATGAAATGCCTTGCAAATTGTTCAATTTCAGAAGAAACTAGTTATATATGTTGCTGATGTTCTTCAAGTTCTGCAGATGCTAATATTTGTACTAAACTTTTGTCTGTTATCATTCTCAGCCCAGTTGACTGTATTCACTGGACTTCCGCTGCACAACTGTCACTCCTCGAGAATGAGATGCGTAGAGTAGAGAGGGTGAATGTAAGTAGACTTTGTATCAGATGGAACTTTAAAATTTGTGTGATCATTGTAGCTTTTTTGTCATGGTCGACTCTCAAGCAAATTCTTTGGTCAGTATACATTTCAAGATAAGACTATAAGAGTAGTGTACTGCATACAGTAATAATGAATTTAGTTGAACAATTATCTGGTCATATTATCTGATATTCTACCATCAGTACAGTAATGAAAATTTCATAACTGAGCAGGTTGGTTTGATGCTTTCTGGTATGGGAGCTTCAGTTGATGTTTTCCGGATGGTAATTATCTCTTTATTCAAGTAAATTTTATCTGCTTTATCTAATTTATTTATTACTCCATGGCATGTTCTCAAGAATCAAGATTCAGTTTTTTTCTGCCATGGATGCATATATTAGCTTAATTTCCCAGTTTGGATAAATTAAAAGTGCAGTAAAATACACCTATTGTTTCTTAAACTTTTTTGGGTCCTCAAAACTTTGATTCTGAAGTGGCTCACTCCAAGTGAGAATCTGGATTCGTAATTGGACCCCAAGTGAGAACCATTTTAAAAGTTTATACAAGGACTCAAATCCTCACTTTGAATGTTTATGGACCTAGGTGAAAATCCAAAAAAAAAAAAGTAAGGGCCCTGCACTGGATGCATTTTACCATTGAAAGTAATATGTTTGTATCATGGATTGAATATGAAGGCTATCAAAGTACAAATGTAACAATAGTATAATTTCTTCTGGACCTCTACATCTAAAGAAAACACTGTCTGTCTGTGTTGCTGTTAAGTGTCAAAATGTATTGATATTTTTCCGATGTGTGGTAGGCAAGCGCTCGCTGGGAAAAGAGGCAAGCAAAAGTCTTGGTACTACTCCTTTGTACACCTTACACAATTAGTATTGACAAAATTTAAATACAAACGTTTTTTTTTTACTGTAAATCTGTGTGATTTTGCAGGAAAAAATCAGAACAAGGATGGTGAAACAAGAGAATTCAGACACGAGAAGCTCTTGGAGTGAGATCTGGGGATCCCCACCACAAGATCAAAGCAACGGTAATACCCTAGTTATTACTCAGTTGTAACATCTAAAACACGCAATCTAATCTACTGACTGATGCATGTGTATCAGCTCGATCTTATCTTGTTGAAAAAAAAATCTGATTGTTTGTAATAATGTGTACTGACTGACAGAGGAGGAAGCGTCAGAGAGGGCCAAGAGAGCGGCAGCTGCTGCTAGACGGTGGCGGGAGTTCTCCAGACGAGGCGCAGACAGGCCTCCTCCAACACACAAACTCCCGGAGGCAGTGGGCAACAAAGATTAGTACTCCATGGAACAGAGAAACATGCATGCATTTGGCATCATTAGTTTGACCGCCACATCTGGCATAATTATTGGCTAAATGTACAGTGTCACTATTGTTTGTAGAGGTGGTATATACGGAGATTTGCGGTGCGCCGGTGCCATCGTCCCGGTCTGCACTCATGCTCCATTTGTAAATCTAGGTAGTGAGTGATGCTGATAACCTGTATAGAAGACAAGCACCAAGTGCAGAACAAAGGTCAAACGTGAACAAGTACAAATATACGTATATACATTTTGCCGTACCATCGCAGTACGTTGTAACTTGTACAGTTGTACAGTACTGTAACCTTTCGCTTCTGTACGCGCGTTGTTTGTGTGTGGCTGGCTGTGCAGATGAATTCCGGGGCAAATTTCCTTTGGCAGTAGGCGCGGAATAAGCTCCAGGATCGGAGCACATTTGCGCGTCTATCTGCCAAAGGAGAAGTTGCCCAGCAATGCAAGTGCGCACATCTGAAGTCTCGGAGCCAATGAATGATCTGTGTGTCGTGTGTATGCTGAATTGCGGACTTGCTGTTAGTGATTACAGTACTGTGCGGGGGTATTTGTACTCGCAAGGCGCTTCTGCTGCTGCAAGTTAAACCAAAGGCACGATGAGAGGAGGAATGAAATGGGGATATACCTTAGCACAATGCCCTGGCTGGTCCAGCCGTCGTCTAGCTAGAGTCTGGTCTAGACGCTGCCCACCTACGAGGAGAAAGAACAAAGGCATGCATGCAGGCTGAAATAATGCTTTCCGAAAAAAAGAGAGAGAAATGAATAGGAGAAACACCGACAGATACTTTACGGGTTGAAGCCGAGGCTCTTCAAAACCCTAAAAAACTTCGGAAAGGGATGGGCAGCAGAGCTCCCCTCGGTGCTGTGGGGGCCTCAGGACGACGCCGAATGCTCATTCTCCGCCTCGCCCGAGCCATCCAATCCAGGCCTCGGGCGGGTGCTCATTCTCCGCCTCGCCCGAGCCCTCCAGGCCAGGCCTCGGGCCGGTGCTCATTCTCCGCCTCGCCCGAGCCATCCAATCCAGGCCTCGGGCGGGCGGTCATTCTCCGCCTCGCCCGAGCCCTCCAGGCCAGGCCTCGGGCAGGTGCTCGGCCTCGGACGTACTCTCCACCACGCTCTAAATCTTCCTCAGGAAGGAAGCCCCTAGCTTCTCAACTCTGACAACCGCACTACCGCCTGCTGCACCCACGTCAGGTCAAAACCACGTCAAAACCACGTCAAAACCACCACGCTCTAAAAAGGCCCGCCCGGTGGCACTGTTCGCCACTGTACCCACTCCATTGCACTTCTGACGCACCGCCATCGAACGTGCCGAAGTACGATGGAAGACTTGACTCTCCCTGGAAAGTCAAAAGCACTGTACACACGGTACGACTGACGTTGCGAGTACTAGACCCCCTGGCCTCATCCGAGCCCTCCACGGTAGGCCTCGGAGGGCGTCTCCACAGTACAGGGAAAAGTCGACCCGATGACCGGAAACCACGGTGCAAGTCAACCAATACCGGGGAAGACGCCGCGGAACCCGGGGAAATACAGGCACGTCGCGTACGTCCCAGAATGGGCGCTGCGCGACCTCCACGTCGCCACGTCGCCGCGCCCACGCCTGGAATGGGAGCCACGCCTCAAGGACGCTACAACGACAACCCCCCACGTCAGCGGTGGTGGACCGACGGGACAGAATTCCTACTACACGCAAAACTAGGCACCGCCCATACTACTCCTGTACAATCTCATGTAACCCGGCCTCCCCTGGCTCTATAAAAGGGGAAGCCGGGGGCCTTCTTACGGGCAGCGCGAGCGCAAGCGCAATAGAGCACGCACCACACAGCACACAAGTCCACCCACGAGTGCGGACTCCGGTCCACGCTCACAAAGCTTGTATTCGCCCCTGTACAAGCACTTAGGTGCAAGAAGTACAAGAACTTCGGAAACACCGACGTTGGTGGGCTAGTTGGTGCTATACCCCCGGGGTAGAAACACAAGTCTTCTCGCATCACCATCCACGGAGAGAGCACGCGATCATATTACTAGTTGGTGCTATACCCCGGGGTAGAAACACCGACAGATACTTTACGGGTTGAAGCCGAGGCTCTTCAAAACCCTAAAAAACTTCGGAAAGGGATGGGCAGCAGAGCTCCCCTCGGTGCTGTGGGGCCTCAGGACGACGCCGAGTCGAGCCACTGGGTTCACTCCTTTCTTCCTAACCTACGGCGCCGAGGCCGTCTTGCCTACTGACCACGAATACGGCTCCCCTCGACTTCGAGCCTACAACGAGCAAACCAACGACGAAAGGCTCGCCGACGCCAAGGACCAGCTCGAGGAGGCTCGAGCCGTGGCGCTCATCAACTCCGCACGCTACCAGCAGACACTTCGACGCTACCACGACAAGCATGTGCGCAAAAGAGACCTAGCAGTGGGGGACCTCGTGCTTCGACGGCTGCAAGACAGCCGAGGGCGCCACAAGCTTACACCTCCATGGGAAGGCCCATACACCGTGGCTAAGGTGCTCAAGCCAGGAACATACAAGCTCTACGACGATCAAGGCAGGATCCTGGCGAACGCGTGGAACATATCTCAGCTACGTCGCTTCTACCCTTAAAGGCCTCGACGCCCTATACATTTCTGTTGCTTTGTATATATATCGAATATGAATGAACAATCTCGTACATTGTCTTTCGTTTTACTTAGCAACTTAAGGTAGCCTTGACCTTGCTTTGCTCAAGGTCAAGCCTCCCTCGGGGGGCTGATAGGGGACCCCCCAGACTCCGGAAAAAAACGCGTTTTTCTTTTAAAAATTCGACTCTCATCTCAATTCGTATCTCGAGCGAACTAGCAACGTCCAAATCCAAAAAATACCTCGAACCCCCAAGAGACGGGAGGCGTCGACGTAGTCGGCAACCTACGCCCCCGGGCTACGGTACCCTACCTACGCCTCCCCTCGTGGAGCTCGTGACGTATCAAAAGGAATAAAGACTAAGCTAGCAGAAACTCGAGCTAACGGCAAAAAGGGATGGTCGAACAAAATCAGAAAAGAAAATAACAGACAAAATTATAGACACATGCGGGCCTCGACGGGCCATAAATCATAATACAAAATATCATGTTAGGCCTCGAAGGCCACAAGCACGTTTTTCACAAAAAGTGTCCTCCCATGACACAGAGGCTCGATGGCCCAAACTAACTCTGTCCTTCATCTTGGGGCTCGGCCGCAGGAGCAGTCACCGGCGGTTCAGCAGGAGTAGTCGCCAGGGGGTCTTCGGAAGCCGAGGGCGCCACCGGGGGAAGACCCACGTCCTCTTCAAAGAAACGAGCAAGGGCCTCCCCAGGAGCCTCGACGGCCCTGGTGAACTCCGCGATCTCCCGCTCAGCTTCATCATCGTCGTCCGGCAGGATGAACCCCTGGCTAACGGCGTCAAAGTTGAGGCCGGCGTAGTGGCTGGAGATCATGGCAAAAGCCCGCTTCACCCCAAGGTGCAGAGCGCCGCGCACCTGGTCGTCCGTATGGCCCCTCAGGCAGACAGACGGCAGACCAGGGAGCTCCCTGACTGACCCTCTGCGGCCCCAAGGGGCGCGCAGGCCCTGATGGCGGCCTCCTGCAGAGCCTGGTGCTCCGAGGTCTCCGCCTGGTACACCGACTACAAGGCGGCCGAAGCGTCCTCCGCCTCAGTAAGCCTCCCCCGCAGCTCTGCAGAGGTTCGACGCGACTCGTCAAAAGAAGGATCAAAGTACGACAAGGAAACCATAAAGCCGACGGAACAAAAGGTTACCTTTCGCCGTGCCCTCCCACTTCTGGGCATCGTTGGCCGACGCCTCAGCAGACTTCTGAGCCTGCTCAAGGCCTGCGCCTTGGATGCCTCCTCGGCAACCTGAGCGCGGACGGCCTCGACGGTCTTCTCTGACTCATCCAACCGCGACGCCAGGTCCTTGGCCCTCTGCGCCTCCCGGACGCCGTGCTTCCGGGCCTCGGTGACCGCGGCGGTCAAGTCTGAGCACTGAGTGCGCAGCCGACCCGTCTCGGCAACCGCAGCCGTCAGCTCCCTGAGGAGGAGCGGTCTACCCAGCGAGCAAGGGCCGAGCTCTCGCCCCCTCCGGCTTCTGGCACCGGCAGCCTCGGCAGCACGCTAGTAACCTCGCCCTCCGCCTCCGCTTCCCCGCCTTTTGGGGACGTCTCGTCGGAGGAGATGTTGTGGACCTCCTCCGGTAAACGCGGCCCCTGGGGCAAGACGCTAGCCTCAGCCCCGAGCGCGGCGGCCTGGGGCGCCTCACTAGAGGCCGGGACCTCCTGCGGGATCCTGGCAGCTTCAGACGCGGCGTCCGACCCGCCGGACCCCGGGAGTGGTGGCGTCATGGACGGCACGACCGTCGTCGCGCCGGCGGAGGAAGATAGCCCCGCCTTCAGCGCCTTCCGAGGGCGGAGAGACAAGGCCCCCGCGGACCGCTTCCCGCTGAAACGAAAAAAGACATGCATAAACGAAGGAAAAAAAAATTCGCAAGCAAGCACAAGACGGGCGGCGAGCAATTACCCGGCCCTTGGCGCCCTCTTCGCGGAGAGCGCGGGAGAGACCTGTAGCCGCGGTGTCCCAGCCGGGGGAATCCCGCTCGGCGGAGGCGGGAGCTCCGCCTCGGGAGCCTCCACCGAGGCGCCCGCCGCCGGCGGCCTTGGCAGGCGCTGAGCGGTCCCGTCGCCTCCTTGGGGCGCCGAGGCCTCGCCGCCTGCGCCCAGGGCAAGGACGGGGCTCTGGCTCGCCGCTTGCGCCTCGAGCACGCCCCTCGCAAAGCCCGCCGACTGGACCGGCGAACGGCCCACGTCCGGGACCCCCGCCAGGGGCTCGGAGTCCTCGTCTGACTCATCCTCGTCTTCATCATCAGAATCCTCCTCCGTGGGGGAGGACTCTTCTGGCTCGCCGCGGAGCCTCTGCTGCCGCCGACGCTTCGCCAGGTCATCTCGGGCCTTCTGGCGCTTGGCCCGCCTAGTCTTCTTGTCGTCCTTTTTCTTCTTCCTCTCCTCCGCCAGACGTCGCCTCTCCTCCCTTTCTTCAGAAAGGGGAGGTTTTGAAGCGGAGAACCCTCGCAGGCCCTACAAGGGGAAAAAGATAAGGACCAAAATCGCAAGAAGAAAGTTCCCCCGACGGCGATGCCATTGTGGCATCATCAGCCTTTGTCGTCTTCTTCACGCAATGGGTTTAGATAGTCGCGGATCCAGAAATATTCAAGAGCCTAAGTGAACAGTAAGACATATGTCAACCGTTGACTTAATACATAAGCAAAGTCAACAACTTAGTAGTTACGAACTAAGATCACTATATGCATGCGGATATTGCATACACTGAGACCAAGAAGATATCACAATAATTGTCTCATCATCACGACCCTAAAAACTAGAGATTTGCCAAAAACAACAATATATTTGGGCTAAAAAACATATGTCAGCTTACGTATATGAGTATTTTAGGACTAACTAGTAAAACACCCAAAGAATTAAACTTGTGGTCTATCTAAACCGCTGTCCACCAAACCCAGAATACAACCGGTACACATCACGCGATACAAAAAAAAAGAAAATAAAATAAAAATAAAAATCCTACGATGGCTAGGAACACGAGATCAACTGTTGTGGGCATAAAATCGTCCAATACTGCAACATGATGGTCGACAGAGCATAAGTTTCCAGGACAATTCTTTGTGATTCTTTGGTCACGAGCAGCTTTTATGCCTTGAGTGCACGCCAAGATTTCAATGTGCATAGCATTTTAAGCCTGTTGAAGTTGAACACGTTTGGCAATAGTTTTTGCTAGGAAACCTTATTACCCGGTGGCAGATAGTATTTGGCCTAATTGTGCGTATGACCGTATCCTTTATCTTTCCCCCTTGGATGTGTATAGTTTGTAGTCACCACATTTCTTATTATTCCTTTATACAAATAATGTCGAAAAGGAAAGACCCATTCAAATCCAGCATTGCAGAAACCACTCTATCATCCATACAACCATTTTAGGCTCAAAATTAGTAGTGTTTGTTTTAAAAATAGATAGATTAAATGCTGTGGGACATCCACGTTCTGCCGAGTCAAGATTCAGAATGGGTGCGATATATCTATAACTCCTATAAAGCAAACCCCCACTAGAATATTTTTCAGCAATTTCGTGAAGCCACATCATCAAGCGGGTCCTGCAACTCACTAATAATAATCAAGTAGCCAAAGTGTCTCCCTGCTAGCCGCAACAACGTTGTCTGTTGCCCTTCACCTCCCGCGCCACTGCCTCAAAGCACTACCTCCATTCACCGATGCATGTGCAGTTTTTATAGACATAATCCAGTTTTTTAGCTATAAAAGGAAAAGCCACACATACATTAGTCCCAACTTTTCATGTCTCACTGGCCGCATCTCCCATTGTATTCCCTGGCAGTCTGCAGCAGCCCCTCCCATCCTGCCCCAATATATAGCTTGGCTGCTCATCCATGAGGATTGAGGACCGCTGCCATCTTCGGGAGTAGAGAATGAGGGTGTGTAATATCTGTGTGGGAAAAGGAGGATTCGGCCGGAGCCAGCGCGCCGGAGATCAAGGCCATGTACTGTCATGGCGTCGTCTGCAGGCGCATGTCGTCCATACGTGTGGATGCTACACCGTACGGTCATACCTGCCTGATCAAGCTGCCTCCGACGAGGGATTCATCCCGCCGCACACGTCTGCCTTCTCCTCCTCTTCTTCGCCGTGAGGTGTTCTTCAGCTCTAGATTGATTCTATTGTTGAGGAAAGAAGCTTCGTTAGAAACAGACAGATGCATTCGAGGGAGGTGTGTGAGAAACACGATTAGATGCGGATGGCCATGTGGGAAATAAACTGAGTAGACCACAACTACACAGATTGTTCACACGCTGCCGTTTTCTTTCCTTTTAAAGGATAATATTATATATGGCTTCTTTTTTCTTATGGGAGACGAAGGGGTGGGTCAAGGTGATTTTAGGAGTACGGTACTTTAACATATGGTGGTTTATATGTTGGCCTTTTATTTTATTTATGTATTCCTGGGGCCAACAAACATCACCGATCAACAATTCTTGATATAAAAACGGAGATAAACTACATAGCAACTGGCTACTTATGATTTTCAAAAAATACTGGATATCTCAATGGAAGAACTACACAGCTGGCTACCTAATTATGTGATTTTCAAGAAATATTACTTGATATCTCAATGCCTGACCCAATAAAATATAGAATGCAACACAATTATTTTCACAGCAATGCCAACACTGCAAAATTCCCGCAGCAACGCGCGGGGTATCATCTAGTTTCAACCAAAGATGAAATCCAGATCTGCAATTTGTCTAGGCAACATGCATAGAGGGTATCCATATGTCGGGGACTTTATTATTACTCGATCGAGAATATGTTTGTGATGGATGGAATGTATCATATGCAGTGCAGGAGATTGGGAGAGAACATCTGGCGAGCGGCAGGCCACGAGAAGGCAATGGCGTCCTAGCCTAGCCTCCTAGGCAAACAAGGTTCACTTTGGCAGAACTTAACTTCTTGATTCTCAAGCTTCACTTCTTGATTCTCTGAATGAATTATTCTAGTAGGAAGCAAGATAGAGAGTGCTCCCTCCGTTCCAAAATAATTATCGTTTCCGCTTCCCGAGAAACATCTTTAACTAAATATATATTTAAAAATATCAATATTTATTGTACATAATTAGTATCATTAGAAAGATCTTTAAATCTAGTTTTTAACAAAATTATTTGGAGATACAAATGTTATATGTATTTATTACAAATCGAGTCAAACTTGTGGTACGAAAACCGAAAACGACACTTAAATTGGAACAGAGGGAGTAGGTGAAAATCCATTCTATAAAAATGATTTTTATAACAAATGAATGGAGAACAACGGGAAGCAATGGATAGCAGATTTTTTTTAGCTCCTAGCTCGTATAGTTTAATAAAGAAGTGATTTTCGTCGTCTCTCCACTAGAATCCAGTTGCATTTTAGGTGTTTAGTAAGGCTCCCCCTAGGACGGGGAGCTGTGCTAAAGGGATCCTGAGAACATGGCCGTGCTGCTCCAGCAGGCTGGCACCCATGGACGTAAACAGAGGTGTCGGTGTTTCGTACCCGGGGGTATGACACCAACGAGTAATATGATCGCGTGCTCTCTTCCTGGATGGTGATGCAAGATGACACAAGGATTTATCCTGGTTCGGGCAAAGAAGGCCCTACGTCCAGCGGGGGGGAGTTTCTTGTATTACTTGCACCTAAGTGCTTGTACAGGGGCGAATACAAGCTCAGTGAGCGTGGACGGGAGTCCGGACTCGAATGCGTGGGTGGACTGGTGCGTTGTCTGTCGGAGTTGCGTCCCCCTGAATGAGGGCCCTAGCGTCCCCTTTTATAGAGCAAGGGGAGGCCAGGGTTACAAAAAGTATTACAGGTGTCGGGGCGCATGGCGCCCCATATGGGGAAGGGTAGGAACCCTGTCTTGTCGGGGCCACTGGAGCCGATGTGATCGTCGCTGTTGAGGCGTCCTTGAGTCGTGGCTTCCATCCCGGGCGCGGACGTGGGGGTGCGACAAGGCGGGAGCCGTACAGCACCCATCCCTGAATGTACAGTACGCGGTGAGGTCCCTCCGGGTCTTGGGGTACCTGTCCTCCAACAGCTCGAAAGTAGTTAGGACTCGAAGGGTGCGGAGCTGGCTTCGAGGTGGTACTACGGGGGCTCGAAGGGCGCGGAGCTAGCTTCGAGGTGGTACTACGGGGGCTCGAAGGGCGCGGAGCTGGCCTCGAGGTGTTACAGTGCAGGGCTCGTGGGGCGCGTAGCCGGCCTCGAGGGGTGACAGTGCCTGGCTCGAGGGGCGCGTAGCCGGCCTCGAGGGGTGACAGTGCCTGGCTCGAGGGGCGCGTAGCCGACCTCGAGGTGTCACAGTGCCTGGCATGGCCTAACAATGCTTGCACTGGTGCCCTTTTGCCCATGCTTGTGGTGAAAACTAGACTTGACCTTTACACCGAGTTACTGTGGTACGTGCTGGGCGCCAGTGGACATGACCGGAGTAGGTGAAGGCATTAAGTGCGTGGTATGGGGCTGACACGGCTGCCTGTACCGCTCGAGGCCCGTGCGTCAAGGCTCGAGGTGTAGGGGCGCGCTCGCCCGAGGCCTGGAGGGCTCAGGCGAGACGGAGAGCGAGCGTTCGGGTGTTTGCGTTAATTGGGGGTACCCCTTTTTCGTACCACCGACAGTAGCCCCCGAGCCCCTGTTTGAGTGCTTGCACTCGAGCGGGGGCTCCAGGTAGGGATCTCGATGGGTAGCTGACTGGTCTCGAGGGTCTTGTTGATTTGACTCCGTGGGTGTCGTGCGAGCGACACCCGCGGGTGTGGTAGGGGGGTAGTGCTTTTTCTCCCAGCCTCGAGATGAATCTGCTGAGAGCGGCTAGGCAGCCTGTTACCTTCTGTACGCCCTTGAGGTCACGAATCGGGCCCATCCTCGTGACTGCTGAGATTTTTTCAGGGTTTGCCTCGATCCCCCGTTGCGAGACGATGTAGCCAAGTAGCATGCCTCGAGGCACACCAAAGACACACTTCTCGGGGTTGAGCTTCACATTCTTGGCCCGGAGGCACTCGAACGTGGTCTCGAGGTTGCTGATGAGGTTCCCTACTTTTTTGGTTTTAACCACGATGTCATCGACGTAGGCCTCGACGGTCTTGCCTATGTGCTCGCCAAAGATGTGCTGCATACATCGTTGGTACGTTGCCCCGGCGTTTCGAAGGCCGAAGGGCATCGTAACATAGCAGTACATACCAAATGGCGTGATAAAAGAGGTCGCGAGCTCATCGGATTTTCTCATCCTAATTTGGTGGTAGCCGGAATACGCATCAAGGAACGAAAGCACTTCGCACCCAGCGGTGGAATCGACGATCTGATCAATTCTAGGTAAAGGAAATGGAACTTTTGGACATGCTTTATTCAGACCAGTGTAATCTACACACATCCGCATTTTTCCATTCTTTTTCCTAACTAGTACAGGGTTAGCTAGCCACTCTGGGTAAAGTACCTCCTTGATGAATCCGGCCGCCAAAAGCTTGTGCACCTCCTCGCCGATGATCCTGCGCTTTTCCTCGTCGAAGCGGCGCAGGCGTTGCTTCACCGGTCTTGACCCGGCCTGGATCTCCAAGGCGTGCTCGGCGACTTCCCTCGGTATGCCCGGCATGTCCGAGGGGTTCCACGCAAACATGTCGATGTTCGCGCGGAGAAAGTCGACGAGCACTGCTTCCTATTTGGGTTCGAGGCTGGTACTGATGGTCAGCATCTTGCCGTTGGCCGAGGTCGGGTCGACGGGGATTTGCTTGGTGTGCTCGGCCGGCTCGAAGGTGCCGGCGTGACGCTTTGCTTCTGGGGCCCCCTCGGTGGCCAGAGCTGCCAAGGCCTCGAGCGAGTCGAGGCAGACGTTGGCCTCCCCCCGCTCGACGCACTCCACGTCGCAGTGGTATGCGTGCTCGTAGGAGGTGTCAACGGTAATGACCCCTTTTGGCCCCGGCATCTTGAGCTTCAAGTACGTGTAGTTAGGAATCGCCATGAACTTGGCGTAGCCTGGCCGGCCGATGATGGCGTGGTAGGTCCCTTGGAAGCCGACCACCTCGAAGGTGAGCGTTTCCTGGCGGAAGTTTGCCGGCGTGCCGAAGCAAACCGGCAGGTCGATGCGCCCGAGGGGGTGGGCCTTCTTTCCTGGCACTACTCCGTGGAACCCCCCGACGCTGGGTCGGAGCTGTCCTTCTGAAATCCCCAGGAGGTCGAGGGTCTCGAGGTATATGATGTTGAGGCTCGAGCCCCCATCCATCAACACCTTAGAGAACCGAACGTCGACTATGACGGGGTCGACGACGAGGGGGTAAGCCCCCGGGTTTATGACACGGTCCGGATGGTCATCACGGTCGAACGTGATTGGCGCATCGGACCAGTCAAGGTACCGGGGGCCGTCGTGGCCAAGCGAAAAGATTTCCCGGCGCTCCTTCTTTCTTTCTCGAGCTGAGAGCCCGACGGTTGGCCCCCCGTAGATCATGTAGCAGTCGCGCACCGGGGGGAAGTCGCCGTCTGCGTTCCCGCCGCCGCGTCGATCGGTATCCTTTCCCTTAGGCGTGTCTTCCCTCTTATCGCCGAGCCTGGAGTAGTAGCCCTTCATCAGTCGGCAGTCTTTCAGCTTGTGGTTTACGGGGCCCCTGTGGTAGGTGCAGGTACCCTCGAGCATCTGATCGAAAACAGCCCCGTCAGGGGGGCCTCGGGGCTTCTTAGGCTCGAGGGCGCCCGCGAGCACCTCTTTGTCGTCGTCGCCATCGGCGTCATGCTTCGCCTTCTGGCCCTTGCGCTTGTTTTTCTTCTTTTTGTTGCCGTCATTGCTGTCGTTCTTGGCGTCGTTGCCTTTGTTGGAGCCCTCCGGCGCGATCACCGCCTTGCCTTTGTCCGTGGAACGGCCAAAGAAGGCCCCCACTGCTTCGTCGCCCGAAGCAAAGCTGGTGACGCGATCCATCAGGTCTTCGACCGTCCCGGGACGGTAGCGTCCTAGCTCATGAACAAGCTCTTGGCATGTCGTGCCCGCGAGGAACGCTGAGATGACGTCCTCGTCAGGCACGTGAGGGAGCTCGAGACGCTGCTTCGAGAACCGTCGAGCAAAGTCGCGGATGGGCTCGTCCGTCGCCTGCCTGCAACGCCGCAGGTCCCAGGGGTTGCCCGGACGCACGCAGGTCCCCTTGAAATTCCCGTCGAAGACCCTGACTAGGTCGGTCCAGTCATGGATCCGATCCGGCGGGAGCCCCTCGAGCCACCGGCGGGCGGTGTCCGAGAGGTAAAGAGGGAGTTGACGTATGATCACGCGGTCGTCGTTCTTCGCTCCGCCCAGTTGGCAGCCAAGGCGGAAGTCCGAGAGCCAGAGCTTGGGCTCGACCTCCCCGTCATACTTCACGATGTTGGTCGGCGGGCGGAAGCGGTCGGGGAGGGTTGAGCTGCGGATGGCCCGGCTGAAGACCCTGGGGCCCGGGGGCTCGAGGGCTTGCCGGTCCTCATCACTGTCGTAGCGTCCCCCTCGATGGGCGCTATAGCCGCGCTCTTGGGCCCCCTTATCCTTGCGTCGTCGGTTGATGTCGTTGCGGGCGTCATTGAGGTCTCGAGGTGGCCGGTTGTCGATGATCCGTTCGCGGACTGGCCTAGCTCGAGAGGCGTCTGGCTGGTGGACGGATGCCTCGCGCTCGTTGCGGGGCGCATCTGTCGGTTTCCCCGAGGCCGCTCCGCGCCGCCGCGACGCTGAGCTCTCGGCCTGCTGCACAGCGGCTGTCTCGAGGAGGCCCTTCATTTCCCCAAGCATGCGTCTAGCGTCTGGGTTGGAGACGGCGGGTAGATCGCGGAGCAACATGGCGGCTGCGACCACGTTCTGCCCGGCTCTCGGGAAGCATACCTCAGGGCGTGCTGGTGCCCTGCCCTCGAGGATCTGCCGGTGGACTTCTCGAGCCCGGCCTCGAGCTCCGGCTCCTCGAGGTTGGGGTGGTTCCTGCATCAGGGTTTGCCGGAGCTGCAACAGGTGTCGCCGTTCTTCCTCGGCTTTGGTGATTGCCTCTTGCACTTGAGCGAGTTGCGCCGCCCGGCCGTCGTCGTGCTTAGGCAGTACAACCGGTGCCAGAGGCTCGTCTCTTCCCAGAACGCGTGATCCGCCTGCCGCGGCCACGTCGCTAGGTCCCTCTAGGTCGAGAGCCGGCCTGTCGTCGTCGCCTTCGTCCTCGGTATCGCATACGACTCCCTCGAGTTGGAAGCACTCCCTGGTGGGATCCCAGAGGTCAGGGTCGTGGTAGTCGTATTCGTCGGAGTCGGAACTGTCGAGGGCACGCCGCCTTGGCCGATGCTGGGACCGCAGCTCGTGGTACCATTCTCCGACGGTGGTTCGTCGAGGTGGCTCGAGGGGTCGCGAGAAGTTGCTGTCGACGCACGCGGGGCGGACGATTTCCAGGCTGGCCATGGCCCGCAGCAGCGCGCCCGGACGCTGCTCCCGGTCCACCTCCGTCTGGTCCTGATGGCGCTCGTCGAGGCGGTGGGCGAAAACAGCCGCAGAGTTGTCGAGGCCGATTGGGAACCGCTGGCGTCGAGCGCAGTGCGACCCGCGCGGGAGGAGGCTGAGCTGTGTCGACAGCGCACGGCTTGGAGGCCTCTGGCCTGGCTCCTGGTTCGTACGCATGATGAACGCGAAGTCGCTAGGCGGGCGTGAGTGCGCCCTGGAGGTCTCCGGCCGCGCGCCGGGCGGGTTTCCCCTTGGGGCCCCTGCCCCGGCTACGGGGGCGTAGGTGTTTGCCTCGGGCACCGCCTGCGCCCGACGACGACGGTGACGATGGCGCCGCTCGCGACGTGGCGACGTGTGGTGGTGTGGGCGACGCGTCACGCCCCCCGCGTGGGGTGGCGTGACACGCACTCCGCCCAGGCCCTCCGTGGAGAGTAGAGTCAGCTCGTTGCTGTTGCCTGTGGCCAGGAACTCGAGGCTCCCGAACCAGACGACGACACCAGCCGAGAACGGAAGAGGAGATGAAGCCATCCAGGAGCCAACGAGAAAGGGGAGGCCCCTTAAACGAGGGCCCCGGTGTCCCCTTTTATAGAGCAAGGGGAGGCCGGGGTTACATAAGGGTTTCATGAACAGCGTTCGATATGGCGGAGGGTAGGAATTCTGTCTTGTCAGGGCCACTGGAGCCGACGTGGGTGCGGCTGTTAAGGCGTCCTTGGAGCGTGGCCTCCATCCCGGGTGCGGACGTGGAGACGTGGCGTCGTGGAAGTCGTACAGCGCCCATCCCGGAATGTACAGTACGCGGTGAGGTCCCTCCGGGTCTTGGGGTTCCTGTCCTCCAACAGCACGAAAGTAGTTAGGACTCGAAGGGCGCGGAGCCGGCTTCGAGGTGGTACCACGGGGGCTCGAGGGGCGCGTAGCCGACCTCGAGGGGTGACAGTGCCTGGCTCGAGGGGCGCGTAGCCGACCTCGAGGGGTTACAGTGCCTGGCATGGCTGAACAGTGCTGCACTGGTGCCCTTTTGCCCATGCTTGTGGTGAAAACGAGACTTGACCTTTACACCGAGTTACTGTGGTACGTGCTGGGCACCAGTGGACATGACCGGAGTAGGCAAAGGCATTAAGTGCGTGGTATGGGCTGGCATGGCTGCCTGTACCGCTCGAGGCCCGTGCGTCAAGGCTCGAGGTGTGGGAGCGCGTTCGCCCGAGACCTGGCTGGGAGGGCTCGGGCGAGACGGAGATAGAGCGGTTCGCCCGTTTGCGTTAATTGGGGGTACCCCTTTTTCGTACCACCGACAAGAGGGGAATGAATCACCACAGCACGAGCACGGCTACACCATCACTGCACGAGCACAACAATTGTGGCACGATATCAGCCACAACTTATTAAAAACTGCTAAAAAATTTATATCAGGTAGAGCTTGTTAAAAACTGCTATATAAAGCTCTAATTGGTCCAAACAGCTGAATTTATGTTTTTAGTTATCAGACCATCCGGCTAAATCAAAGCTATTGGAAGACTCCCTCAAGCTATTTCAGTTCATAAAAAGTCCTGCTGATCAAACCAGAGCAAAAACTCTGCAGGCGCAATGGTATGCACGTCGAGCTGGCCTCTAGAACCAAAACGTTATGTTTGCATCACATGATAAATAACCAGTTCAAACCCAAGCAACTGTTCGTCGGAGAGACCATCGCAAAGTTTTTTTGGAAGCAAAGAGTACACAAGAGTCACAACACAATTTTCTAAAGAACCAGTCTAGTCTTTGGGAACTCGGAATGCAGTGTAAGGGTGGGTTCATAATATGATGCCCCTTAATCCCAGGCCTAGATGTCCATGGGTGCAGCAGCATCTTCTGAGCCCCTCTCCTCCTCCTGCATGGAGGAGGCTTCTGCGGGTGCCTCCTCGGCGACCTCCATGGAGTCGATAAGTTCTTGGATCCTTGTCGCATCAATCATCTCAAATGGCTCGATGGTGCCATCGTCTTTCCTGCCAACAATGGCCACGGTGCAGTTCGAGTTCGACAGCTTCTCGCCTTGCAGCGTCTCCTTAATGGCGGAGAGGGCATCCTTGATGAGCTGCTCTGGGGTGTAGTCGTTGTAGCCCTGGAACCTGCGCTCAAGGAAAGTCTTGGCGGCTTGAGAGCGAGAACCAATGGCGAATGCCTGGTACTCAAAGTAGTTCCCGCTGGGGCAGTTGTAGTACAGATGAGCTCCTGTCTCATCCAGTCCAGCAACAAGGAGGCCGACACCATAGGGCCTCTTCCATGACCGCTGTGTGCAAACCTGCAACAGCAATTAAAAAGGGTCAATACTCATCATCCACATAAAATGGAAGAGCATGCATGGACATAGGAACATATTGATTCTTGGTTCCCTTAAGATAGCCTTCAAAGTAATCAAGATGCCTATATTTATCTGGACCATCTTAGATTATAGACTACAAAAACGAAAAAAACTGAACAGACAATGAGACAATTATGGGATGGACAAAGCTAAACCTAAACTGGAGCTGAAGTATCATAATCAAGACATTACATAATATATGTCTACACACGGGTATGATCAGAATCAAGTGGAGGACATGCAACAGAATGAGAGAGAGATATTAATGAACCAACATTAAGTATTCTTCCACAAAATGTAGACATGATATGCACAAGACCACTCAGTAGTACACCCCCACACCAATACTAGGTTGGTGTGCTGAGCATAGCAAAGGTGTCTTCATCAGGTTATTCCAAATACCTAGCCCAGCCGTACTACGCCACCCTAACCCTAAGATCCAAACGTACACTAGTATGGAAGCATCCAGCTCCAAGTCAATACTATCTCTGATGTAGTCATCATTATATAAGAGGACAAAGGAATATCTACACACATTTAAAAGACAGAAATTCGCTCATTATACCAAGGCTCAATGGTATGGCAAATAATTAAAAGTACAATGACATGCAACTAAACACAAATGCAAGAAGGTTTAGCGTAGTTTGTTTATTTGTGAATAAGTGCAGAAAAAGATGGGAAGGGAAAATCAAGAATCAAGTGAAACATAACAGAGAGCATGCTCATAAATAACTATTGATGGAGCTGGATTCTTCTATGCAAACGGCTGTGCCAAGGTAACTATGTCAATGTCATTATTACACACCATGTAGCACAGACGCACAGTATTACTTTTTTGGACATACACATACAGTTTGAGAACAAGGATTAGAAAGAAAACCATATCAGATCCTAGACAAACACAAACTTCTTTCCAAGCATTAACAAAGTAACGATGGAAGAATAAAACAACGGACCAATAGAAGAACAGCTCCTGCCTGTCTCTAGTGTACTAAATATACTATACCAAATTATTAATTCATAGTAAAAATCATGGTTCTTATAATCCTTGACTCGTATCTAGCTCTTTTGTATTTTTCTTGGTTGACCTATATCTTTCTCAGTCCGTTGCACAATATATAAATCAGCCAATTTACGTGCTATATCTGAAATCAATTTTGTTGAATTCTGACATGATTTATTACAGGCAAAAAAAGGAGATGTAGCCAAGGAATCATGTTCAATTGGCCTTCAATTAAAATCCTACCAAGTGCCTCCAAGTTCAACTTAGCACAGGTGCTTCACAAGTGGCGGTACCATTGGAAATTTGGAAGAGCAAATTCAACAACATTTGCAATGGCTAATACCACATCTCAACCTGAAATTCTAAATACACATAAGACCATATTTAGCTAAGACGTCCTTAGCCGCAATCAGAATGACATGCCAAATGCATCAGGTGAAGATTAAGGGAGAGAAGTTCAGACTTCATACTTTTGGACAGAGACCTTCAGTATAACAACAGTGAGGACTAAGGACCAGCCCATAGACAAACTCTATTGCCCTAATCGCATCAGCGAAACACCCTAAACGCCCAAACTTAATCGCAGATCGGAGCAACAAACACCGAACTCAAGCACAGATCCTGACTCGTACAACGAGACTTAAACCATGGAAATTCTAATGTTCACTCCGCCGGTCTGCCCGCGGGCTCGTAAGAGAAGAGATCGGGATTACGGGAGGGGGGAGGAGTCTGAGATGCGATGGAGGCGTACGGACCTGCGCCTTGTCGGCGAGCTTGAGCGCAAGCCTGGAGACGGGGAGCGGCGCCTCGTAGACGAAGAAGTGGTTGATGCACTCGTTGCGGAGGAAGCGCGAGAGGACGCGCCCGTCGGCGGTGAGGCCGGCGAGCGCGACCCCGGCGTGCTCAGCGACGCGGAACACCTTCCGCTGGTAGGAGGAGAGCTCGGAGGCGGGCTTGTTGACGGCGGCGAGGACGGCGTGGGTGCGGGACACGAGCCCCACACAGGCGGAGCCCTGCTTGACGGCCTCCATGGCGTACTCCACCTGGAACAGCCGCCCCTGGGGGCTCCATGTGGTCACGTCGGTGTCGTACTGGTTGCGGAACATCCTCGAGGGCTCCCTTCCTCCGTCAGCCTGCTCGATTCGAGGGTCCCCGAGTGCGCCGGCCGGCGAGCGTAGGTAGGGTTTGGGGATCTCTTGGGGGTGGGGGCTCGCGTGCGATTTTAGTGGCAGCGGCGAGGGCGTCGGCCTTCTTCTTCTCCAAGATGGGGAAGAAAAGAAAAGCATGGGGCCCGCGTGTCAGTGGGAGCAAGAAAGGACTTGGCGGCTGGGAGACGGGCTTCTTTTCTTTTCCTCTACGTTCAGAAAAGGGGAGCGGTTTATATGGGCCGTTTGAGCAGCTGGAATTTGGTTGGGCCTAATTCTATGGCCCAGCCGGCATATGAGAAAACGCAAGCGGAGGAAGGCACGCACTCGACCCCTTCGCTTTCTCCCTCTCGCGCAACAAGGCTGTCACAATCAGAAGAGAAATGGAACGGCGGGCAGCTGCGAGTTTGCCAGAAATAGCTAGTGGGGAACGTCGACACCTCAGACCTCACGACGGGGATGGGAGCTTGCAATCTCCTCTCCTGAGACAGGGCACCAGGCAGGCCCCCACCATGCATGCGTCACCCGAGCAGCTTGCAACAATCGTCAGCCACCCTTCTTCTTCCTCCCACCTCCCCCGCCTCCTCTCCGCCCTAGCTCCTCCTCCGCAATCTCCTGGCCGAGGCCGCCGCTACGTCTCCGAGAGGTAATAAGCTCGTCGCGTCGATCGCTGGATCTTGATTGAGATCACGCCGCTGTTGATTGCATAATGCATGCATGCATTATGTTGTCCAGAACAATATAATTCCTGAGATCTCCGATTCTTCTCCATGCATGTATCTTCTTCTTCATCTCGCCGCGCCAGCCATTAATGGATGTTTGCTGTGCTGACGACGATGAATCGCTCAGGGCGCTGGCAGGGGCGGCACTCGGCCCGTCTGTAGCAGCCGCGCAGCCGCTGCTCGCGAGGACGCCGCTAGCACAGAACTAAATGTCCTCCTCCGCGGCAGCCGTTGTGGCGCCCGGCGCCACCGCCGCCGCGACGGACGGCGGCGGCGGCGCTGTCGTCGTCGGCGTCGCGCACGTCGTCGCTGCGTCACCGCGCGATGAGCACGTCGTCGAAGCTGCTGCGCACCTCGCTGAGCCGCAAGTCGATGGGGCGGCGCAGCAGCAAGGTGATGTCGGTGTCGATCGAGGACGTGCGGGACCAACCCATAGACAAACTCTATTGCCCTAAATCGCATCAGCAAAACACCCTAAACGCCCAAACTATAATCGCAGATCGGAGCAACAATCACCGAACTCAAGCACAGATCCTGACTCGTACAGCGACTTAAACCATGGAATTTCTAATGTTCACTCCGCCGGTCTGCCCGCGGGCTGAGATCGGGATTACGGGAGGGAGGGGGAGTCTGAGATGCGATGGAGACGTACGGTCCTGCGCCTTGTCGGCGAGCTTGAGCGCAAGCCTGGAGACGGGGAGCGGCGCCTCGTAGACGAAGAAGTGGTTGATGCACTCGTTGCGGAGGAAGCGCGAGAGGACGCGCCCGTCGGCGGTGAGGCCGGCGAGCGCGACCCCGGCGTGCTCAGCGACGCGGAACACCTTCCGCTGGTAGGAGGAGAGCTCGGAGGCGGGCTTGTTGACGGCGGCGAGGATGGCGTGGGTGCGGGACACGAGCCCCACGCAGGCGGAGCCCTGCTTGACGGCCTCCATGGCGTACTCCACCTGGAACAGCCGCCCCTGGGGGCTCCATGTGGTCACGTCGGTGTCGTACTGGTTGCGGAACATCCTCGAGGGCTCCCTTCCTCCGTCAGCCTGCTCGATTCGAGGATCCCCGGGTGCGCCGGCCGGCGAGCGTAGGTAGGGTTTGGGGATCTCTTGGGGGCACCGCGTGCGATTTTAGTGGCAGCGGCGAGGGCGTCGGCCTTCTTCTTCTCCAAGATGGGGAAGAAAAGAAAAGCGTGGGGCCCGCGTGGCAGTGGGAGGAAGAAAGGACTTTGCGGCGAGGGCGTCGGCCTTCTTCTTCTCCAAGACGGGCTGCTTTTCTTTTCCTCTTCATTCAGAAAAGGGGAGCTGTTTATATGGGCCGTTTGAGCCGCTGGAATTCGATTGGGCCTAATTGTTCTCTACTTCTATGGCCCAGCCGGCCTATGAGAAAACGCATGCGGAGGAAGGCACGCACTCGACCCCTTGGCTTTCCTTCTCACGTTTTCGGGCCTGTTTGGTTCCCTCCTACTAAAATTTAGTGACTAAACTTTAGTCACTTTTAGTAGCTAAGTTGCAAACACTCATACTAAAAGTGACTAAAAAGTCCTTTTAGTCACTTTTAGTCCCTTTTAGTAGGGGTATTGCTACTAAAAGTGACTAAAGTTTAGTCACTAAATTTTAGTGGGAGGGAACCAAACAGAGTTCACCACCCGTGGCGGTGCTCCCTCTCGCGCGACAACGTTGTGTCGCTGTCAGAAGAGAATTGGAACGGCGGGCAGCTGCGAGTTTGCCAGAAATAGCTAGTGGGGAACGTCGACACCTCAGACCTCACGACGGGGATGGGAGCTTGTAATCTCCTCTCCTGAGACAGGGCACCAGGCAGGCCCCCGCCATGCATGCGTCACCCGAGCAGCTTGCAACAATCGTCAGCCACCCTTCTTCTTCCTCCCACCTCCCCCGCCTCCTCTCCGCCCTAGCTCCTCCTCCGCAATCTCCTGGCCGAGGCCGCCGCTACGTCTCCGAGAGGTAATAAGCTCGTCGCGTCGATCGCTGGATCTTGATTGAGATCACGCCGCTGTTGATTGCATAATGCATGCATGCATTATGTTGTCCAGAACAATATAATTCCCGAGATCTCCGATTCTTCTCCATGCATGTATCTTCTTCTTCATCTCGCCGCGCCAGCCATTAATGGATGTTTGCTGTGCTGACGACGATGAATCGCTCAGGGCGCTGGCAGGGGCGGCACTCGGCCCGTCTGTAGCAGCCGCGCGGCCGCTGCTCGCGAGGACGCCGCCAGCACAGAACTAAATGTCCTCCTCCACGGCAGCCGTTGTGGCGCCCGGCGCCACCGCCGCCGCGACGGACGGCGGCGGCGCCGTGGAGGGCGCGGCGACCGCGGCGGCGGCGCTGTCGTCGTCGGCGTCGCGCACGTCGTCGCTGCGTCACCGCGCCATGAGCACGTCGTCGAAGCTGCTGCGCACCTCGCTGAGCCGCAAGTCGATGGGGCGGCGCAGCAGCAAGGTGATGTCGGTGTCGATCGAGGACGTGCGGGACCAACCCATAGACAAACTCTATTGCCCTAAATCGCATCAGCAAAACACCCTAAACGCCCAAACTATAATCGCAGATCGGAGCAACAATCACCGAACTCAAGCACAGATCCTGACTCGTACAGCGACTTAAACCATGGAATTTCTAATGTTCACTCCGCCGGTCTGCCCGCGGGCTGAGATCGGGATTACGGGAGGGAGGGGGAGTCTGAGATGCGATGGAGACGTACGGACCTGCGCCTTGTCGGCGAGCTTGAGCGCAAGCCTGGAGACGGGGAGCGGCGCCTCGTAGACGAAGAAGTGGTTGATGCACTCGTTGCGGAGGAAGCGCGAGAGGACGCGCCCGTCGGCGGTGAGGCCGGCGAGCGCGACCCCGGCGTGCTCAGCGACGCGGAACACCTTCCGCTGGTAGGAGGAGAGCTCGGAGGCGGGCTTGTTGACGGCGGCGAGGACGGCGTGGGTGCGGGACACGAGCCCCACGCAGGCGGAGCCCTGCTTGACGGCCTCCATGGCGTACTCCACCTGGAACAGCCGCCCCTGGGGGCTCCATGTGGTCACGTCGGTGTCGTACTGGTTGCGGAACATCCTCGAGGGCTCCCTTCCTCCGTCAGCCTGCTCGATTCGAGGATCCCCGGGTGCGCCGGCCGGCGAGCGTAGGTAGGGTTTGGGGATCTCTTGGGGGCACCGCGTGCGATTTTAGTGGCAGCGGCGAGGGCGTCGGCCTTCTTCTTCTCCAAGATGGGGAAGAAAAGAAAAGCGTGGGGCCCGCGTGGCAGTGGGAGGAAGAAAGGACTTTGCGGCGAGGGCGTCGGCCTTCTTCTTCTCCAAGACGGGCTGCTTTTCTTTTCCTCTTCATTCAGAAAAGGGGAGCTGTTTATATGGGCCGTTTGAGCCGCTGGAATTCGATTGGGCCTAATTGTTCTCTACTTCTATGGCCCAGCCGGCCTATGAGAAAACGCATGCGGAGGAAGGCACGCACTCGACCCCTTGGCTTTCCTTCTCACGTTTTCGGGCCTGTTTGGTTCCCTCCTACTAAAATTTAGTGACTAAACTTTAGTCACTTTTAGTAGCTAAGTTGCAAACACTCATACTAAAAGTGACTAAAAAGTCCTTTTAGTCACTTTTAGTCCCTTTTAGTAGGGGTATTGCTACTAAAAGTGACTAAAGTTTAGTCACTAAATTTTAGTGGGAGGGAACCAAACAGAGTTCACCACCCGTGGCGGTGCTCCCTCTCGCGCGACAACGCTGTGTCGCTGTCAGAAGAGAAATGGAACGGCGGGCAGCTGCGAGTTTGCCAGAAATAGCTAGTGGGGAACGTCGACACCTCAGACCTCACGACGGGGATGGGAGCTTGCAATCTCCTCTCCTGAGACAGGGCACCAGGCAGGCCCCCGCCATGCATGCGTCACCCGAGCAGCTTGCAACAATCGTCAGCCACCCTTCTTCTTCCTCCCACCTCCCCCGCCTCCTCTCCGCCCTAGCTCCTCCTCCGCAATCGTCAACCACTACGCTGGGGAAGGCCATGCGGTGAAAGGAAATCATGGTAGCAGGCATGGCCTCACTTGGGAAGAAGTCATAGGGGAAGATTTGGGTAGTGCCCTTGACCCAACAGGAATGGGTAGTGGAGAGAGGAATTTGGGTAGCCAACAAATTTATTGGGTGGGATAGGTAGTCTGCTGGAGCGGATTTTTGGCCCTCCACTACCTAAATTAGGGATAGGTAGTGGTTCTAAACATGCTCTAAGGGGAGGTAGGTGATCTCTCACATGGTTACATGCTCTAGAAATGGACCCTTGGTCGGGACCACTAGTAGCTAGTTTTCTCCCATGAACCTTTCACAACTATTTTTAACTCCTACTACAAACATAGATCACTTGTGCTGAGGAACATGAACCCCATCTCCACTAGATGTGGAGCAAGTTGCCTGATGAACTACTAAATCACTTTGGTCTCTGAGTGCTAAGCCATTCGAACCCAACGTGTGGCTCTTAACAAAATTGTTCATGGTACAAAATAGCGACAAGTGATATCTTGAGACATCAAGTTGGATTGGGATATATTACAAATGATGTTAAAAATATGCATTTTGTCGTATGTTCTAAATCACCAATTAGTAAATTCATCGTGGATTGTGTGTCTAGTCTTGGATGGTGAGACGGATGTCACAAGGATTATATTGGTTTAGGCAGAATAACGTCCTTATGTCCAGTGTCGAGCTGCTCGTGTTACCGACTCTGTTTGTAGTAGGGATTACAAACGAGCGAGAGAGGGAAGAGTTCCCATGTCTATGCTGAAGGTAGTGGGTTGTGGTTACGATTGCTCATTGTCCCTTCTTGGGGACCCTGCCTCCCCTTTTATTATAATCCAAGAGGGCATGTTACATCTGAGAGAGAGAGGAAGAGAGGAAAAGAAGAAAGAAGAAACATGGGTAGACGTGGGGGATGATGGCGCCCTTTGAGACATATCATCCTTCCCTATTGTTTGTAGGCCCGACCGAACGCATAGATTGTTGGACAAGGATGGCCTCACTGTCGCGGCCGTGCTGGTCACTGATGCCACTAGCCGGTCGTGGCTCCCCATCCTACCATGGTGTGCAGAGTGGCGATGGACATCCATGATGGGCTCCGTACGAGAAGTTGGTAACACAATGCTCTCTTGTATATGTGCCGTGACGATGCATGACCCTAGTCGTGATCTCTTCGCGTCTTTAGGTAATGTCGAGATACGTCTATCTGTTCCCTGAATGTCAGAAGGTTGAACCTGGGTTCATCTTGCCCATGCCGTAGTGGATGGGAATTCTTCATGTCCCCATTGATTGTACATCCTTCATTCGACGCCTCATTCTTAGAGTCAAGCGAGGTGGAGTCTGTGTCCTTGGAATTGAGCAAAGTGAAATCTATGTCCTTGTGTCCGGACGAGGTGGAGTCACCTCGTGAGGAGTCGGGCAGTGTGGAGTCACCCTATCGGGAGCCGGGCCACATGAAGTCACCCCACGGGGGGGGGGGGGGGTGACGCGGAGTTGCCCCGTCTGGGCAGGCAACATGGAGTTGTCGTGCGAGGAATCAGGCGATGCAGAGTCATCCTCTTATGGGTCGGATGAGTTCACCACTAGGCCCTCTTTGACCTCCTGTAACACCCCTGGTGTTTAATAATAATTAACCTGTCATGTCATCATCTTAAGCATTAATCATTTCTGTGATGCATTTGAATTGCTTAATTGCTATGCTTGATCCCTTTTTCAAAACCCTTTTGCCCAAATTTTACTTTAAGGACAAAATGGTAATTTCACCTCTGTGTCTAGTTCTTTGTTTTCCTCTTCCAGTTTTGTGCTTTGATGACCAAAGTTCAAAAAATCAGAATCTGATTTCAAATCTCTTTGCAAAAACCATGATTTCCAATTTGTAGTTTTACCCCTCTTTTAATACTTCAAAAAAAAACTATTCAAAATTTAGAGTTGGTTCAAAAAGCAAAGTTGTAGATCTGGTCAAGAGAAACAACTTTGGTATTTACAACTTTTCAAGTTGCAGTATAAAATCTTGAGTTATTTCAAATTCCAACTTTGTCCCCTTTTCGGTTTTCAAAATTAGTTCAAAAACTAATGAGTTTCTGGAAAAGTGTAAAATAGCAAAGTTGTAGGTTTTGATAAAAGGAACAACTTTCATGTTTACAGATTTTCGAGTTTCAGTACGAAATCAAAAGAAATTTTGAATTTATTAAAATCCCCAAAAGTGTTCCCTTTTCTGTTTTCAAACTTATTCAAAACTGTTTGGATTTTGAAAATGTTCGTTTTGACAAAGTTGTAGATCTCCTTTTTCTAAACAACTTTGGTGTTTTGAGTTTTCTTTGTGTAGTTCAAGTTTTGGGAGTTTTTCTAAAATTTCAAAAGAAAGGGAATAAGTTCCACTGTGTTGCACAGCCAGAGGACCCCGGCCAATAGCGGCACAGTGCCAGCCTCGCCAAAATCGCGCCCGTGCCGCGCGCAACCAGAGCCCGTACTCCCGGCCCCTACCTCCGTCCCGACCGAGCCCCTACAGCGCCGAGCCGGCTGACCGCTCCGTGTCGCCCGAGGCCCAGCGCTGAGCGCACAAACCGCCCGAGCCCCTACCTAGTCTAGGCCTCACCCATTCCCCTAACCGCCTACAGCAGCAGACAGCCGCAGCTGCCGGCCGCCGAAACCGCCGCGCCGCACAGCCGTACCGAGCCCGTCCGACCCGCGCCCGTGTTGCACGCGGCCGAACCCTGGCGTTCGCTCCCTCTCCGGACCCCTACCTCGCCTCGTCCGAGCCCCTACAGCGCGGAGCGCGAAACCCGGCTGGTCCGACCCGTGTCGCCCGAAGCCAGCGCCAGCGCAGCCGACCGCCCGGACCCCTCAGTCCTTTGCACCAGACCCCGCAGTCCTTTGCCGGACCCCCCCCCACAGTCGATCTCCGGACCCCCACAGTCCTTTTCGCCGGACCCCGGCATCACCCGCGCCTATTTAAACCCCCGAGCTCCCCTTCGCCATCACCAAGCACTTCCTCGCTAACCCAGGCAGCACCAGCACCAGCCGAAGCCGCCACTGCCCTCGCCTTGAGTTTCCCCACCTCCCTGAACCACCGCTCTCGCCCCTCCATCTTTTCCTTCGCCGGCACAGCAGTTTCTTTCCAACTCCGGCGAACCGACCACACAGCCTCGAGCCTCACCCTCGAGCATGCATGCGAGCCTCGCCCTCGAGCAGCCGAGCCCCACCCTCAGCCTCGGATCGAATCCGCAGTCAGTCTCAGATTTAGCCTCGAGATGCTAGCCGAGGCTACCTTGAAAAAAATTAGCCGAGGCCACCCTCGGCAGGTTAGCCGAGGCCGCCCTCGAAAAACTTAGCCGCGACCACCCTCGGAAAGTAGCCGAGCCTCACCGAAGCCTCGCCACCGTCAAGATCCGCCTCGCCGAGCCCTCCGCCTCGCCCAAGTCTCCGAGCCAGGCCTCGGCCAGACGCCCGTGTCTCCGTATCGCCCGAGCCTCCCAGCCCGGTGTAACACCCCGGTGTTAAGCAATCCCTAATTGCACAATTTGGCATGGCATAAGCATAGCATCTCATCATTTCATGTGCATCTGTTTGTTGAATGCTTAAGTCCTTGTTTGGTCTCTAGTGTAACCTTGTTATACTTTCTGTTTCTGACCAAGTGCCTTATAACAAAGTTGTAGATCTTGTTGAAGGGAACAACTTTGCTTTAAAGCACTTTCTCAGAAAAAGCTTTTGAGTTAGGATTTCTTGCATTAGAAAAATGGTTTAGCACTAAATTTCTTTTAAACAACAGAATTTGGACTGGAGCCTTAAGGATGGTTTGTTCCTTACAAAATTCTAAGCAACTTTGCTGTTGGGACCTTTTCCTAGTTCGGTCTAGTTTAGAAGTTATGGAGCATCAAAGTTTGAAACAAAACTTCTTTAGTTTAATTCCAGTGGACCCCGCCTGTCAGTCTCTCCTTCTTCTCCTTCGCGGTCGCCGCTCCCTCCGCGCTGACCGAACCCGCCTCGCCGCCGCGAGACCGCCTCGCTGGCCGGCCAAACCACCGTCATCGCCGCCCGTGGTTTGTGCCCGAACTCGCCACGTAGCCCAGGAGCTCGGGGCATGCTTGCCGCGTGGAGCGCAACACCTGACGCCGCCGCGCCCGGTCGGGAGCTCCCCCGACGGGAACTGGCCAGGTGCGACGCACTCAGGCACTTGTTCCTTTTGCCTTCGTCCGCCTTGCGCTTGCAAGCCAGAGAGCATTCGTTCACCAGCGCGCCAGCCACTCCACCATCTTCTCCAGTTAGCCCGAACCGCCATTGCCGCCGAACTCCGGCGAGCGATTACTCGCTGCTCGCCGCACCGCCGTTCGATTCCTTTCGCCAGTCTCTCCGTCTCGGTCTCCTCTTTCTTCGGTAAGAGTTGGTTTCCCCTCTCTTCCTCTCTAGCTGCCGGAACAGCGGACGCCATCCGCAAGCTTCCGCCATGGCCGCCACCGTGACCTTCACGTGGACCGGTCATCTCCGGCCATGCTACCCTAAGCTGAGCCATGTTCTAGTCTTCTCTACCGCCGTAGTAGCTTAGAGTTAGTTGGAGACCTCTTTTTCGCCGTGTTTCAGCCGGAACCGAGCCATGTCGCCGCTGTGTCCGCCATGGACCGCCGCCGTGCATCGCGCCGGACAATGCCGGGGATGCCGAAGCCCGAGAGTTGCTCCAATAGGTCGTTTAGGTCTTGCTTGGGCTAGGGCTAACCTCGCCGAGTCGCAAGCCGCCGGGAAGAGTTCCGCCGCCGAGTCGCAGAGCCGCCGCTCCGCCATGGCCGCCGTCGAGCTTGCTCCGGTATCCCTCTGGCTTAGCGAGTTGGTTAGTTGTGTTCGCCTCGCAAACCCGCACCCAATGATGGTCTCAGTGTCGCCGGAAGCCTCGCCGCCGGTGAGCTAGGGCCGGTCAACGACCACGGCGCAAAACTCCGCCGTTGACCGCCGAGCCTGGCCTCGCACGGTTACGTGCCGAGCTTGGCCTCGGAAGCTTGGTCACTCTGACCAGCGGGCCCCGACTGGCAGTAAGGAAGAGAGAAAGGGAAGAGCTTGAGTGCTGTAGGCCTCGGTAAGTCGGATGCGCCGAGCCTTCGCCTCGAGCCTCGGTCGAGTCGAGCCAAGTAAGCCTCGGTCGAGTCGAGCCAAGTAAGCCTCGGTTGAGTCAGCTAGTCTCGGTTGAGTCAGTGGCCTCGACTGAATAGGTTAGCCTCGACTGTCAGTGTGCCTCGGGCGAATCGGAGAAATGGGTCTGAGCCTCGGGCCTCAGCCGAATCGCGCTGAAGGCGCCGAAGCCTTGCCTCGAAGCCTCGGGCGAGTCGCGCTGAGTGTGCCGAAGCCATGTCCTGTGCCTCGGCCGAAGTCCGTATATTAGGTTTGTGTTTTCTTTTAAATGTGTTTGCAGAATCCATGTAAAGGCTTCAAAAATTCCTACAAGGCTCATTTTATGTCCAAATCCTGTGAAACAAATTTTGTTAGGTCAAGCATGTTTAGATCTATCAGTGAAAACTGTTGAATGCATTCTTGGTGATACTTTTATGTGTAGATGCTTTTAATTTAGAAAAGTGCTGATAACTTGGTAAATGCATAACTAATTATGTATAAGTCAGAAAAATGTGATTCCAGTTTTGTTAGGTTTGTATGAATGTGTAGTTTCAGAGAAAAATACAATATGAGGTTATTCTATGAATTAATTTGACAGTAGCTTTTAAAATGGTTAAATGTCGTTTCCTTGTTTATTTTGTAACAATTAAAATATGAGGAATATGAACCTAAGAATTTAAGCACATTGCTCTTATGCTAGGAAGTTCAGTAGAAAAATAAGAAATCTGTGGTTTGACACTTGTTGCTAGGGTGAGTAGTTCAAAGCACCTGTTCATGATAGATTTTGTCTTTTTCATAGGGGATAGAGTCTAGGTCCAAATGGGATGAAATTTGGACAGAGGGTTAGATTAAGTACTATTAATCTCCAGTAATTTTTATAGATTTTTATGAAGCTACCTAGGATAGGTTACTGCTATAGGCCTAATTAACTAGATTTAATTCTACAAATATTTAGAGGGTAATAAACCCGTTAAGCAACTCTGATGTGGTGACAACAAGACTTAGTAAGTAGTATGTTAAATTAAATAAGTGAGTAGCAGTAGATGACATGTGCTTATCTCCTGAGTTGTTACTCCATGTTGCATCACTGTGCGTCCCATGTGCATTCATGTTATTCATTCATGTACCGCATCATGCAGGGTCGGTAGTCGAAGCCCAAGACCCGCCGGAGGAGCAGCGTCAGGAGGAGACAACCGAGGAGGGGATCCCAGAAGGAGACGCTGAGGACCTGCCGGAGTGCCGTGATCACCGCCCCGCCGACTTCGAGCGAGGCAAGCCCCGGAGCATTTTTCTCCTACGGTTTGCAAATTACCGTTTACAAGTTAACCTGATATGATTGTTGCATTAGGTTATAGGAGTTGTGTGATACCGTTGCTGCATTGATTAATTATCCTTGTCCACCTGCAAATATTATCTTGTGATCCCTGTTAGGTCTAGGCTCGATTACATGCTTAGCCCTGCTTAGACCGGTAAAAGTCGGGTGATTTCCTGTCTCCCGCATATAGGTGGATACTAAACATGTTTAGCCTGGTGCTATCATGGAGAGAACCATGTGTTAATTAATCTGAGACCGGGCGGGATGTAGGAGCAGCAGGACATGGGTTCTGTGTGCTAGTAGTCTCCCGTCTGTGTCGATTAGGACCCGACGAAGGCACACCTCAGTCATTTTGAACGCGTCAATCACTTAACGGAGCAGGTGCGGGTACCTCCCGTGAAGCCGAGTAAGGTGTTTCGAGCCGGTGACGGAGACGTTGACGCCTAACACCCAGGGCCTTATATGTACCGTGGGCAACTATTCTGATCGACCTGGCATGGTCCGAGGGCAGGCAGGGCCTGATCGACCTGGCATGACCGTGGGCAGTTAATAGCTTGAGCGACCTGGCATTGAGATAACCCTCGGTGTAGAAGGGTCCATGGCCGTCCCGCGATTTGGGTTCTCGAACCTCCTGAGTGGTCGCCAACGGCCGCCTGGCAGGGTGTGTCGGGCGAGTGTGCGACATTTTATCCCCAGCTGGTAGGAATCGATTATAATCGCCATCGCTCCTGGTTAGTGAGTAACTTGACTGAGCATGTGTTACCGTAGTAATATATGGAATTAATGATGGTTATGGTTGGTGAATCTGAAAGGCTATTGATGAAATAGTCACTCTTGCTTGAATAAATAGTCAAGTGTTTGCTCTAGATCAGGTGCAAATCTAGATAATCAGGCTGATTACATAAAAGTGACTGCTAATGCTCTAATGAGGACTATTTAATAATAAAATGCTTTTATGCAAAAAGGTAAGTGTGGCCAACCTCAGATACAGCCTTGCATAATCCTTGGTGTCAATTATTTCTGGTTTATGACGGGTAAGTCTAGCTGAGTACCTTCTCGTACTCAGGGTGCTATCCCTTGTTGTTGCAGATGGGCAATGTTTCTTCGGCTACTGCGAGAACTGTCTGTATCCCGTCGAGGGCAGTGACTAGACCATGGGCATGGTCAATCCTTATCTTTCCTGATGCTTTTGCGGACAGATCAGGCATATGGCACCGTATTGTGAACTAAGGACTTGTGTTTCAGAACTATGTTGCTTCCGCTTTGAATTCAAAACTATGGTTTGTAATAACTATCGAACTCCGATGTATTTGAACTATGTGCGAACTGAATGTACCTTGTGGGCATGTACGCTAATCTATTACGATCTTGGTTAAAGTTGAATGACTTGAAATCCTTCGAGATTTCCGGACTACCGGGTTTGTACGAGCTTAAGTACTTGTAATCTCTGTGAAAGCAGCGATTCGGTGCTTAATCTGGTGCAAATTGGTCGGTTCTGTGACAGCTGGTATCGGAGCATGGTTAGCGTTACTGTTCACAAGTATATTTGAAAAACCGTATTTTCAATTAAAATTTCCTATTTGACAAGAACTTATAGCTATATTAGGATTTGAAAAACCTTTTTGACCAAGAGTAAGGTGTGCCATTGATCAAGTCCTTATGCCCAATAGGAACTTAGGTGGCTATTTAAGTACTAACTTTGGGGGTCGTGCATCATACTTATTTTCTGTTTATTCTGTCGTCCATACGGCAAGGGTGAAATTGTATGGATGCTATTCCTCGGAATAGTAATGTATGGATCAATTGCCTCTACGCTAAAGGTAATGAGAGTTGTGAGAGCATGATTGGACAACCGCCAATCTAGGGGAGTGCTTGAAGGATGCTGACATGTATACCTGTTCCACACAAGTATATGTGAAAGTATTGATTGTGGGAGTAATAATTTCTGATGGGTGCATATACTGCTTACGTGTATACCGGGTATGCGCCTAAGTAGTATTAGATTTAAATTTCAGCAATGCATGATATTCATATTGTGGGCAGGGCTGAAATGGTTTTTCTGCAGGTACGCTAACTTGCGAACGTGTAGTACGTTTAGTTAACGTTATGAGTGAGCGTGTATGCCACCGTCTAGCCGATAGATTGTTAGGCAGTGAGGACGTATGTTACGCTCATGCATCATGACCATACAACTTTGCATTAATCTTACTTCCTTCCTTATGGTTTCTGTCCCGTTTTTCTAATAAAAGTTGTTTTCAACTAATTTAAAACTGTGTGGATAAACTTCTTACAGATGGCACGCACCAAGCGCACTGCTCGCAAGTCCACGGGAGGCAAGAGGCCTAACTACATGCTGGGGCCATGGACTGATGAGGGGTCAGAGGACTTCTTGGGAGAATTTGGGATGCCCACTATTCTTTGGAGAGTTCTGCACCTGGTGGGATACCAGGAGGGTCAGGAGCCGCTGTACGACTGGCACCGTGTGCAGTTGTCAGAGGATCGTCACGTGTACACGGTGGAGGTCGACGTGCCTAGCCGTGAGGACCAGGATCACCTCTGGTGCCGACGGGTGTTTGCCTTGCAGGGGAGGACCCCCTGGGATGCAGCCAACCAGGTTGCTTATACCGTTCTTCGGGACATCATGGAGGATCATCCGGAGGTGGTTGCTCAGGCTACTGCTAGTATCTTTCCGACGACAGACCCTTACCAGGCAGTGTGGCGTCAGCCAGGCGCTACCGTATTAGAGGCTAGCTCTCTTGAGAGGGAGCATTGTGCTGGACCAGCAGGGAGTGCTATGGCTGCTCTGATGGCTACTTATGGGTGCCTATCGCGCAGCTACGATCATCTGGATCATACCCTTAGTGAGGAGATGGCTGCACAGCATCGCCGGCAGGAGGAGCATACTACAGAGATAGACCTCCTCACTACACAGCTAGCTCAGTTGACAGTGGAGAGAGACCACGCACTTCAAAGGGAGCAGGAGACGGCACAACAGCTTAGTGACCAGCAGGATGACGACAACTCGTAGTGGAGCGGGCGGTAGTGGTGGAAATGAGGACCCCAGGGAAAACCGCAATCCACCACCTCCTCCACCACCAACGGCTGAGCAGCTTTTTGCTCAATTTCTTGGAAGTCAGCGCAATATTGAAGCTTTGCTGAGGGAGAACTTGGCGCAAGGACACCAACGCCAAGAGCCAAACCAGTATAGTTCCTTCAAGGATTTCCTGGATACTAAACCACCAATCTTCAAGGAAGCTATGGAACCATTGGAGGCAGAAGAATGGCTGCATACTCTGGAGCAGAAGTTCCGTTTGCTTAGGCTCACAGAAGAGCTTAAAGCAGAATATGCCGCGCACCAGTTGCAGGGACCAGCCGGGATTTGGTGGGGACATCACCGCACCACCTATCCTGCTAATGTTCCTATCACTTGGAGAATGTTCACTGCTGCTGTTCGAGGTCATTACATTCCGCCAGGCTTGACCCAGATGAAGGTGGCCGAGTTCATGAACCTAACACAGGGGACTCGATCTGTTACAGAGTACCATCACCTGTTCAATTCACTGGCTCGCTATATCCCAGACTTCGTTGATACAGACGCTAAGAAGATTGCTAGTTTCAAGAGAGGCTTGAACACTAAAATGGGAAAGTCAGTGGGTACATCTTCCCGTACCAATTTCAATGACTTCATAAGTGACTGTCTAATTCAAGAGAATCATAACAACAAGCATGCTGCTAGCAAGGCCCGGAAGAGAACCTTTGAATCAGGATCATCACAACCCAGAGGACCACCAGCTCAGCGAAATCAGTATCGACCACCAGCACCGGGGGCACGTTTTAGGCCGCCGCAGAAGAAGAATCAGCCACAAGCTCAGCGCAATCAGAAGCCATACAAGATAGCTGCCGCTCAGGCTCGTGGAGGTCAAGGCAGTTCTTCAGGAAATAAACCTATAGTTCGGGGACCATGCTACAACTGCAACCAAGAGGGGCACTTCGCAAGATATTGTCCCTACCCAAAGAAGCAACAGGCCAATTACCCCGCACGCCTGCACAACATGACCGCTGAAGAAGCTCGTGCTAGAGAGCCCGTGACTGCTGGTATGTGCCTTGTTAATCATCATCCTGCAGTCGTTTTGTTTGATACTGGATCATCGCATTCGTTCATGAGTAAAGCATTTGCACAAAAGCATGATCAAGAGGTGTCTGAAATGGATTATGGGTTTCGCGTAAGCTCTGTGGGGAGTAGTGTGTTGTCTAGGCAGATGGTACGTGATGCAACCATCGACATCGGAGGGCATAAGTTTGGGGCTAATTTAGTAGTTTTGCCAGGGCTCAGTATGGACGTAGTCCTAGGAATGAGTTGGATGAGTATGTGGAAAGCAGTGTTAGACACTGCAGATAGGACGCTTACCTTGACCGATCCAAGGAGGAACAACAAGTTACGTATCTCTCTTCCTCGAGGGGCTGATTTTGTTGATCTATCTTGCACCTTATCTATAGAGGACCTGTCAAAAATTCCAGTTGTTCGGGATTTCCCAGATGTCTTTCCAGATGAGTTGCCGGGTTTACCGCCCAAGCGGGCTGTAGAGTTTACCATTGAGTTGTTACCAGGGACTGCACCGATCTCGAGAAGACCTTATCGTATGCCGCCCAATGAATTAGCCGAACTCAAGACTCAGATTAAGGAACTTTTGGACAAGGGTTTCATTCAACCTAGTGTGTCAGAGTGGGGATGTCCAGCCTTGTTTGTTAAGAAGAAGGACAAGTCCTTGAGAATGTGTGTGGATTATCGACCGCTTAATGCCGTGACTGTTAAGAATAAATATCCGTTGCCACGGATAGATATTTTGTTTGACCAGTTATCCAGAGCCAAAGTTTTCTCCAAGATCGATTTGAGATCCGGTTATCATCAAATTAGAATCCGACCACAAGATATCCCAAAGACTGCTTTTTCAACCAGATATGGCCTATACGAGTATTTAGTCATGTCTTTTGGATTGACAAATGCTCCGGCTTACTTTATGAGTTTGATGAACTCGGTATTCATGCCAGAACTAGATAAGTTTGTAGTGGTATTCATTGATGACATTTTGGTGTATTCTGAGAACCCGGATGATCACGCAGAACATTTGAGGGTTGTTCTGACAAGGCTACGAGAGCACAAACTTTATGCTAAGTTTAGCAAATGTGAATTTTGGTTGAAGCAAGTACAATTCCTTGGTCACATCCTGTCAGAAGAAGGAATCTCTGTGGACCCTAGCAAAGTCCAAGAAGTAATGGATTGGGAAGCGCCAACTTCGGTTGGGGAGATTCGGAGTTTTCTCGGTTTAGCGGGATATTATCGTCGTTTCATTCCCGACTTCTCCAAGATTGCCAAGCCCATGACAAGTTTGCTTCAGAAGGATCAGAAGTTTGAGTGGACAGAGAAGTGTGAAACAGCTTTCTGTACCTTGCGGAAACTGTTAACCACTGCCCCTGTCTTAGCTCAACCAGATATCGAGAAGCCGTTTGATGTCTTCTGCGACGCATCAAAAGTTGGTTTAGGGTGTGTTCTTATGCAAGAAGGCAGAGTGATTGCTTATGCTTCACGACAGTTGAGAAAACATGAGATAAATTATCCTACGCATGATTTGGAATTAGCTGCTGTGGTGCACGCTCTGAAGATCTGGAGGCACTATTTGCTAGGAAATGTCTGCAATATGTACACTGATCATAAGAGTCTCAAGTATATCTTCACTCAACCGGAGTTGAATATGAGGCAGAGAAGATGGCTTGAATTGATTAAGGATTACAATTTGCAGATACATTATCACCCTGGAAAAGCAAATGTGGTTGCAGATGCTTTGAGTCGGAAGTCGCATTGTAATAACTTGAGGATACAACCAGAAGACGAGTTTAGTCTCGTACACCCTGTGATCTTGCGTCACATCGAGTTGCAGAGCACCTTAGTTGACCAGATTCTAGAAGGGCAGAAAACAGACAAGGGAATCTACTATATCAAAGAAAAGCTAAGGGCTGCCACTGAACCCGTAAAACATTTCCGAGTTGATGATAAGGGAGTGTTATGGTTTGATAATCGCCTAGTGGTACCCAAGAATAGGGAACTGAAAAATCAGATCATGGACGAGGCTCATCTTTCTAAATTGTCTATCCATCCCGGGAGCACTAAGATGTATCAAGATTTGCGTCCAAGATTTTGGTGGACCAAAATGAAGAAGGAAATTGCCGCATATGTAGCCAGATGCGACACGTGTTGTCGGGTGAAGGCTATTCACCTGAAGCCAGCCGGAACACTTCAACCTTTATCAATACCTGAATGGAAGTGGGAAGAAGTGAGTATGGACTTTATCACCGGTTTGCCTACCACTCAGAAGGGAAACGATTCGATTTGGGTAATTGTGGATCGTCTCACCAAGACCGCTCATTTCATACCAGTTAAATCTTGTTATCGAGCACCGGACTATGCAGAGATCTATGTCAATCAGATTGTACGATTACATGGTATACCCAAGGTCATAGTTTCGGATCGTGGAACGCAGTTTACTGCACCATTCCGGGAGAAACTGCAAAAAGAGTTAGGTACTAAGTTAATCCATAGCTCAGCTTACCATCCTCAGACATCAGGGCAAACGGAAAGGGTAAATCAGATTTTAGAGGATATGTTAAGAGCCTGTGTTTTATCAGCAAAAGGGATCTTGGGAGAAATGGTTGCCATTAGCCGAATTTGCTTACAACAATAGTTATCAAGAAAGCATTCAGATGGCACCTTTTGAAGTTCTGTATGGCAGAAGATGCAGAACACCAGTAAATTGGGTTGAACCAGGAGAACGTCGTTACTATGGAATTGATTTTGTTAAGGAAGCAGAAGAACAAGTGAGAATAGTTCAACAACATATCGCAGCGGCACAGTCCCGACTGAAGAGCTATGCCGATAAGCGAAGAAGGCCGCTTGAATTCAAAGTAGGTGACTATGTGTACTTGAAAGTATCACCCATGAAAGGAGTTAAACGTTTTGGCGTGAAAAGGAAGTTAGCGCCAAGGTTTGTGGGACCCTATAGGATAATGGAAAGGAGGGGAAAAGTGGCTTATCAACTACAGTTACCTGAACATTTGAAGGCTATATTCCCAGTATTCCATGTGTCACAATTAAAGAAATGTCTTCGAGTTCCAGAAGAGGAAGTACAACCGGCCAATATCAAGTTACAATCCGACCTTACCTACTCGGTGAAGCCATATCGAGTACTCGATGAGAAAGAAAGAGTGACTCGCGGAAAGGTCGTGAAGCAATATAAAGTATCCTGGAGTGAGCAAGACGACCGAGATGCCACTTGGGAAACGGAAGACTATCTAAAGGAAGTATATCCACAGTTTTATAAGGAATGGTTAGTAACTCAAATCTCGGGACGAGATTCCTTTAAGGAGGGGAGGGCTGTAACACCCCGGTGTTAAGCAATCCCTAATTGCACAATTTGGCATGGCATAAGCATAGCATCTCATCATTTCATGTGCATCTGTTTGTTGAATGCTTAAGTCCTTGTTTGGTCTCTAGTGTAACCTTGTTATACTTTCTGTTTCTGACCAAGTGCCTTATAACAAAGTTGTAGATCTTGTTGAAGGGAACAACTTTGCTTTAAAGCACTTTCTCAGAAAAAGCTTTTGAGTTAGGATTTCTTGCATTAGAAAAATGGTTTAGCACTAAATTTCTTTTAAACAACAGAATTTGGACTGGAGCCTTAAGGATGGTTTGTTCCTTACAAAATTCTAAGCAACTTTGCTGTTGGGACCTTTTCCTAGTTCGGTCTAGTTTAGAAGTTATGGAGCATCAAAGTTTGAAACAAAACTTCTTTAGTTTAATTCCAGTGGACCCCGCCTGTCAGTCTCTCCTTCTTCTCCTTCGCGGTCGCCGCTCCCTCCGCGCCGACCGAACCCGCCTCGCCGCCGCGAGACCGCCTCGCTGGCCGGCCAAACCACCGTCATCGCCGCCCGTGGTTTGTGCCCGAACTCGCCACGTAGCCCAGGAGCTCGGGGCATGCTTGCCGCGTGGAGCGCAACACCTGACGCCGCCGCGCCCGGTCGGGAGCTCCCCCGACGGGAACTGGCCAGGTGCGACGCACTCAGGCACTTGTTCCTTTTGCCTTCGTCCGCCTTGCGCTTGCAAGCCAGAGAGCATTCGTTCACCAGCGCGCCAGCCACTCCACCATCTTCTCCAGTTAGCCCGAACCGCCATTGCCGCCGAACTCCGGCGAGCGATTACTCGCTGCTCGCCGCACCGCCGTTCGATTCCTTTCGCCAGTCTCTCCGTCTCGGTCTCCTCTTTCTTCGGTAAGAGTTGGTTTCCCCTCTCTTCCTCTCTAGCTGCCGGAACAGCGGACGCCATCCGCAAGCTTCCGCCATGGCCGCCACCGTGACCTTCACGTGGACCGGTCATCTCCGGCCATGCTACCCTAAGCTGAGCCATGTTCTAGTCTTCTCTACCGCCGTAGTAGCTTAGAGTTAGTTGGAGACCTCTTTTTCGCCGTGTTTCAGCCGGAACCGAGCCATGTCGCCGCTGTGTCCGCCATGGACCGCCGCCGTGCATCGCGCCGGACAATGCCGGGGATGCCGAAGCCCGAGAGTTGCTCCAATAGGTCGTTTAGGTCTTGCTTGGGCTAGGGCTAACCTCGCCGAGTCGCAAGCCGCCGGGAAGAGTTCCGCCGCCGAGTCGCAGAGCCGCCGCTCCGCCATGGCCGCCGTCGAGCTTGCTCCGGTATCCCTCTGGCTTAGCGAGTTGGTTAGTTGTGTTCGCCTCGCAAACCCGCACCCAATGATGGTCTCAGTGTCGCCGGAAGCCTCGCCGCCGGTGAGCTAGGGCCGGTCAACGACCACGGCGCAAAACTCCGCCGTTGACCGCCGAGCCTGGCCTCGCACGGTTACGTGCCGAGCTTGGCCTCGGAAGCTTGGTCACTCTGACCAGCGGGCCCCGACTGGCAGTAAGGAAGAGAGAAAGGGAAGAGCTTGAGTGCTGTAGGCCTCGGTAAGTCGGATGCGCCGAGCCTTCGCCTCGAGCCTCGGTCGAGTCGAGCCAAGTAAGCCTCGGTCGAGTCGAGCCAAGTAAGCCTCGGTTGAGTCAGCTAGTCTCGGTTGAGTCAGTGGCCTCGACTGAATAGGTTAGCCTCGACTGTCAGTGTGCCTCGGGCGAATCGGAGAAATGGGTCTGAGCCTCGGGCCTCAGCCGAATCGCGCTGAAGGCGCCGAAGCCTTGCCTCGAAGCCTCGGGCGAGTCGCGCTGAGTGTGCCGAAGCCATGTCCTGTGCCTCGGCCGAAGTCCGTATATTAGGTTTGTGTTTTCTTTTAAATGTGTTTGCAGAATCCATGTAAAGGCTTCAAAAATTCCTACAAGGCTCATTTTATGTCCAAATCCTGTGAAACAAATTTTGTTAGGTCAAGCATGTTTAGATCTATCAGTGAAAACTGTTGAATGCATTCTTGGTGATACTTTTATGTGTAGATGCTTTTAATTTAGAAAAGTGCTGATAACTTGGTAAATGCATAACTAATTATGTATAAGTCAGAAAAATGTGATTCCAGTTTTGTTAGGTTTGTATGAATGTGTAGTTTCAGAGAAAAATACAATATGAGGTTATTCTATGAATTAATTTGACAGTAGCTTTTAAAATGGTTAAATGTCGTTTCCTTGTTTATTTTGTAACAATTAAAATATGAGGAATATGAACCTAAGAATTTAAGCACATTGCTCTTATGCTAGGAAGTTCAGTAGAAAAATAAGAAATCTGTGGTTTGACACTTGTTGCTAGGGTGAGTAGTTCAAAGCACCTGTTCATGATAGATTTTGTCTTTTTCATAGGGGATAGAGTCTAGGTCCAAATGGGATGAAATTTGGACAGAGGGTTAGATTAAGTACTATTAATCTCCAGTAATTTTTATAGATTTTTATGAAGCTGCCTAAAATAGGTTACTGCTATAGGCCTAATTAACTAGATTTAATTCTACAAATATTTAGAGGGTAATAAACCCGTTAAGCAACTCTGATGTGGTGACAACAAGACTTAGTAAGTAGTATGTTAAATTAAATAAGTGAGTAGCAGTAGATGACATGTGCTTATCTCCTGAGTTGTTACTCCATGTTGCATCACTGTGCGTCCCATGTGCATTCATGTTATTCATTCATGTACCGCATCATGCAGGGTCGGTAGTCGAAGCCCAAGACCCGCCGGAGGAGCAGCGTCAGGAGGAGACAACCGAGGAGGGGATCCCAGAAGGAGACGCTGAGGACCTGCCGGAGTGCCGTGATCACCGCCCCGCCGACTTCGAGCGAGGCAAGCCCCGGAGCATTTTTCTCCTACGGTTTGCAAATTACCGTTTACAAGTTAACCTGATATGATTGTTGCATTAGGTTATAGGAGTTGTGTGATACCGTTGCTGCATTGATTAATTATCCTTGTCCACCTGCAAATATTATCTTGTGATCCCTGTTAGGTCTAGGCTCGATTACATGCTTAGCCCTGCTTAGACCGGTAAAAGTCGGGTGATTTCCTGTCTCCCGCATATAGGTGGATACTAAACATGTTTAGCCTGGTGCTATCATGGAGAGAACCATGTGTTAATTAATCTGAGACCGGGCGGGATGTAGGAGCAGCAGGACATGGGTTCTGTGTGCTAGTAGTCTCCCGTCTGTGTCGATTAGGACCCGACGAAGGCACACCTCAGTCATTTTGAACGCGTCAATCACTTAACGGAGCAGGTGCGGGTACCTCCCGTGAAGCCGAGTAAGGTGTTTCGAGCCGGTGACGGAGACGTTGACGCCTAACACCCAGGGCCTTATATGTACCGTGGGCAACTATTCTGATCGACCTGGCATGGTCCGAGGGCAGGCAGGGCCTGATCGACCTGGCATGACCGTGGGCAGTTAATAGCTTGAGCGACCTGGCATTGAGATAACCCTCGGTGTAGAAGGGTCCATGGCCGTCCCGCGATTTGGGTTCTCGAACCTCCTGAGTGGTCGCCAACGGCCGCCTGGCAGGGTGTGTCGGGCGAGTGTGCGACATTTTATCCCCAGCTGGTAGGAATCGATTATAATCGCCATCGCTCCTGGTTAGTGAGTAACTTGACTGAGCATGTGTTACCGTAGTAATATATGGAATTAATGATGGTTATGGTTGGTGAATCTGAAAGGCTATTGATGAAATAGTCACTCTTGCTTGAATAAATAGTCAAGTGTTTGCTCTAGATCAGGTGCAAATCTAGATAATCAGGCTGATTACATAAAAGTGACTGCTAATGCTCTAATGAGGACTATTTAATAATAAAATGCTTTTATGCAAAAAGGTAAGTGTGGCCAACCTCAGATACAGCCTTGCATAATCCTTGGTGTCAATTATTTCTGGTTTATGACGGGTAAGTCTAGCTGAGTACCTTCTCGTACTCAGGGTGCTATCCCTTGTTGTTGCAGATGGGCAATGTTTCTTCGGCTACTGCGAGAACTGTCTGTATCCCGTCGAGGGCAGTGACTAGACCATGGGCATGGTCAATCCTTATCTTTCCTGATGCTTTTGCGGACAGATCAGGCATATGGCACCGTATTGTGAACTAAGGACTTGTGTTTCAGAACTATGTTGCTTCCGCTTTGAATTCAAAACTATGGTTTGTAATAACTATCGAACTCCGATGTATTTGAACTATGTGCGAACTGAATGTACCTTGTGGGCATGTACGCTAATCTATTACGATCTTGGTTAAAGTTGAATGACTTGAAATCCTTCGAGATTTCCGGACTACCGGGTTTGTACGAGCTTAAGTACTTGTAATCTCTGTGAAAGCAGCGATTCGGTGCTTAATCTGGTGCAAATTGGTCGGTTCTGTGACACCCGGCCTCGGACGAACCGAAGCGTCTCCGCTTCGCTCGAGCCCGCGACTCCGCTTCGCCCGAGCCCGACGTTTCCGTCTCACCCGAGCCTTCCCGAGCAGCTTCAGCAGCCGCGTCTTGTCAGGCGAACGTCCCGTCTTGCACAGTGCGTTTTTCCTTTTTCCTTTTCTTTTAGCAAATGTGAATAGTGTTTCCTTTTCATCTTTTTGTATGATTTTCTGTGTTGCTCCAAAAATTCTGAAAATTTTATGGTAGACTCTTTACACCCTGTAGTATTTTAGAAAAATAAGAAACTTGACTTTTCTGCAACAATTAAAAAATGAAAAATCTCCCTTTTAATTAATAAATGGATAGTTTTAGATTTTTAGTAAATCATGTATAGCTCCTTAGGTTATGAAATTTGTTCTGTTAACTAGTTACACCATAATGAACCTATGAGATTAATTTGGTAAATTTTGAAGCAACTCCATAAAACAACCTTTTAAAATGACTTAGGATTAATAGGAAGTTTTGTCATGTGTTGTTTGTGCATGTCAGCATCCTCATAAGCATACATCATTGCATCCGTATAGTAACCGAAGCAGAAGGCGTCAACGTCAAGACAGCCGCCGACGAACCTACCCCGAAGTAACCTCGAGCTCCGACTCCTGCAGTCCGCCCTCGAGCCCGCTCTCTTTAAGGCAAGCCCCGGTGCATTTAACCCTTCCATTTATAAAATGTTTTCCTTAAAATGCTTTTGAGTTAATCTACTGCATTAGGTTATAGGAGTTGTGTGATGACCTATTACCTGCATTATTTACCTCCACCAGAAGATCAACCTGTCTCGTTTTAAAAATTATTTGCAAAAATGCTTAGTGTTGCTACATAAAAGATTTGCAAAAATGCCAATTTCAAAAGTGTGATCACTGAAAGAAACTTTATGGGAATTTGGTTTTACTTCCCGTTCGATGACTGCTTGCCTAGCTAGCATGTGGTCATTGTCGAGAAGAGGTTGTCCTTGCGTACGGTGCCGTCATGTTGTAGTCCGGGACTCAACAGTTGACACCGACCGGGACAGGGTTGAAAAACTGACAGGACTGTTGCGCTTGGGTGAGATATAACCAAGGCGCAGTTGCTGGCTGGAAAATAGGGACCACCTGTATGGGGGCCTGCTGGCTAAGACTTGCAACTATTCACATACTACGGAAAGCTCTGGCTCCGAGAAATCCTTTATTGGACCGACAACCGCGCACTGGGAGTGGAGAGATGGCGGAGGTAGCATGTACCCACGTGGGTTCGAGTCCCGGATTGGAGTGGTGTACTGTACTTCCGGGTGGCGTAGGACCGGGCCCAATATTGGAGGAATCGTGGAAGACGAGTTGGCATATGCAAGCTTGGGTGCTACATATGCAGTGTGAATAGGGATCCTCAGCTGAGTATTCTTTATCCGGATTAACGTTGCTCCTCGGTTATGGAGACTTAGTCACTGACTGTCAACAGGGAGTGGTTCTCAACTAGGACTGTTTTGGAATGTAAAATGAATCATGAACGATGAAGAACTGAGGAATACTTGAACCTTTCCAAAATAAAAACAAGTATTACAAAATGCTTTTTCTGCAAATCTCCTGATCTTGTTCAAGCCTTACCCAAGCCTTTCATTCCTGAGTCTCCTCCCCTTTTTCTTTAGTCGGGTAAGTCTTGTTGAGTACCCCAGTACTCAGGGTTTGTTAACCCCTGTTGCAGGTTTCTAACAGGTGACGTTGATCCTGATCATGTCAGTGGGCTTGATGTGATCTGGTTGCTCTCTCATCTCCAACTTAGGTACTCCGCCTAAGTGTGGTTCTGTACTACTACTCTACTTCCGCAACACCAGTTATTTTTATGTAAAAGTAACATCTTCATAACTTGTAAAATTGATCTATCTTGCTTCCGCACTTCGACGGTATTTTGTATCAACTGTTGTAATGTTGTGATTATTCCAACCTTCATGATGATGGTCCTGTGGCTCGTGGATAATTCGGGGTCTCCACAGGGACACCCGACGGATCTTTCCAGTAACGTGTTTCATTTGCACAGTCATTTGGCTCCGTATGACGATGACGTGTGCAGGTGGGCCACATTATTGGGAGGTTCTGCCACAGAATGGTATCAGAGCAGGATTGTCATCAAGGGAAGACTGGTTGCAACATTACTTTTGAAAAACTTCAAAATGATTTCTTAACCTAAAAGTTTTTGGAAGTAACAAATTAAAAATGATCCTCCCCTAAGTTTCTTGCTTTGCTGGAAGACTTCGTGAAGACTATACTCGTGATTCCGACAGAAGGTACCAAGTCAGTGAAGCTAGTATATAAAGTATAGCCCTATATCTAACTAACAGGTGGAGACAGAGATCTCCTGTCAGTGAAAGGTCGTATAGGACGAGCATGCATCATATCATGCATAATGTTAAAAGGTGCTTCTTCTCTAAATTCTAAAAACAGTTATGATCCCCGATGGCTGATCGTCCCCAAATTCCGTTACCCTTGCCACTTTGCTCCATAAAGTTCTGATCCTTGAGAACTTTTGGATACCTTTCATACACTCTACCACATAAAAACCAGGACCAGGGTAAATCTTTGGTTCTTCCTTGATATGTGTGTGTCATGCCTTGACTTGGCACATACCGTTTGCTGATGTCGTGTAAACGACGAATGGTGGTTGAAAGTTACTGAAATTGTGTTCTTTGAAAGGACCGTGATCCATGGACCGGATAAAAGCGTAGGAACCTGGAGTCACCTATGGACGGCCACCATAGGGAGTTACTATCAGGTGCTCGCTACTATACAGGTCTATCGTCATAATTCTTTCTAAGTCCACCGTTAAAGTGCTTTCATTTCTGGATGCCCGAAAGGAAATTCAAAGCCACTTTCCTTGTAGTTATGACCAATCCCTACTTTTGGTTATAATTTCCCTCTTTATGGGATGAGAGTTATAGAAGTTATGCTCTATTATGGTGCCATAATTGGTGACCACAGTGCCGCGTCGGAACCCGAAGAATCTTGTGTGCCGAGTTGCATAAGTTTTCCGTGGGTGCGCGCAGGTATTGAAGTCCACAGTTATGATCCATTATAGCCCGTAACTAATATACGTTCTCTCTTGACTCTTGATATTTTTCCTTGCTCCACTCAAAATCCCCTACCTTGCTACTTGCAACCGTGTTCTGATCCCGGTTGTAATCCTAACCCCAACCCAGTTGCCTTGTGAACTCCTTGCGAGTAAACAAGTATGACACATTTCCTTTTCCATTACTCAACCACAGCCTTTAAAGCACTTCTTAAATCTCGGGACGAGATTTCTTTTAGGGGGAAAGACTGTAACACCCCTGGTGTTTAATAATAATTAACCTGTCATGTCATCATCTTAAGCATTAATCATTTCTGTGATGCATTTGAATTGCTTAATTGCTATGCTTGATCCCTTTTTCAAAACCCTTTTGCCCAAATTTTACTTTAAGGACAAAATGGTAATTTCACCTCTGTGTCTAGTTCTTTGTTTTCCTCTTCCAGTTTTGTGCTTTGATGACCAAAGTTCAAAAAATCAGAATCTGATTTCAAATCTCTTTGCAGAAACCATGATTTCCAATTTGTAGTTTTACCCCTCTTTTAATACTTCAAAAAAAAACTATTCAAAATTTAGAGTTGGTTCAAAAAGCAAAGTTGTAGATCTGGTCAAGAGAAACAACTTTGGTATTTACAACTTTTCAAGTTGCAGTATAAAATCTTGAGTTATTTCAAATTCCAACTTTGTCCCCTTTTCGGTTTTCAAAATTAGTTCAAAAACTAATGAGTTTCTGGAAAAGTGTAAAATAGCAAAGTTGTAGGTTTTGATAAAAGGAACAACTTTCATGTTTACAGATTTTCGAGTTTCAGTACGAAATCAAAAGAAATTTTGAATTTATTAAAATCCCCAAAAGTGTTCCCTTTTCTGTTTTCAAACTTATTCAAAACTGTTTGGATTTTGAAAATGTTCGTTTTGACAAAGTTGTAGATCTCCTTTTTCTAAACAACTTTGGTGTTTTGAGTTTTCTTTGTGTAGTTCAAGTTTTGGGAGTTTTTCTAAAATTTCAAAAGAAAGGGAATAAGTTCCACTGTGTTGCACAGCCAGAGGACCCCGGCCAATAGCGGCACAGTGCCAGCCTCGCCAAAATCGCGCCCGTGCCGCGCGCAACCAGAGCCCGTACTCCCGGCCCCTACCTCCGTCCCGACCGAGCCCCTACAGCGCCGAGCCGGCTGACCGCTCCGTGTCGCCCGAGGCCCAGCGCTGAGCGCACAAACCGCCCGAGCCCCTACCTAGTCTAGGCCTCACCCATTCCCCTAACCGCCTACAGCAGCAGACAGCCGCAGCTGCCGGCCGCCGAAACCGCCGCGCCGCACAGCCGTACCGAGCCCGTCCGACCCGCGCCCGTGTTGCACGCGGCCGAACCCTGGCGTTCGCTCCCTCTCCGGACCCCTACCTCGCCTCGTCCGAGCCCCTACAGCGCGGAGCGCGAAACCCGGCTGGTCCGACCCGTGTCGCCCGAAGCCAGCGCCAGCGCAGCCGACCGCCCGGACCCCTCAGTCCTTTGCACCAGACCCCGCAGTCCTTTGCCGGACCCCCCCCCCACAGTCGACCTCCGGACCCCCACAGTCCTTTTCGCCGGACCCCGGCATCACCCGCGCCTATTTAAACCCCCGAGCTCCCCTTCGCCATCACCAAGCACTTCCTCGCTAACCCAGGCAGCACCAGCACCAGCCGAAGCCGCCACTGCCCTCGCCTTGAGTTTCCCCACCTCCCTGAACCACCGCTCTCGCCCCTCCATCTTTTCCTTCGCCGGCACAGCAGTTTCTTTCCAACTCCGGCGAACCGACCACACAGCCTCGAGCCTCACCCTCGAGCATGCATGCGAGCCTCGCCCTCGAGCAGCCGAGCCCCACCCTCAGCCTCGGATCGAATCCGCAGTCAGTCTCAGATTTAGCCTCGAGATGCTAGCCGAGGCTACCTTGAAAAAAATTAGCCGAGGCCACCCTCGGCAGGTTAGCCGAGGCCGCCCTCGAAAAACTTAGCCGCGACCACCCTCGGAAAGTAGCCGAGCCTCACCGAAGCCTCGCCACCGTCAAGATCCGCCTCGCCGAGCCCTCCGCCTCGCCCAAGTCTCCGAGCCAGGCCTCGGCCAGACGCCCGTGTCTCCGTATCGCCCGAGCCTCCCAGCCCGGCCTCGGACGAACCGAAGCGTCTCCGCTTCGCTCGAGCCCGCGACTCCGCTTCGCCCGAGCCCGACGTTTCCGTCTCGCCCAAGCCTTCCCGAGCAGCTTCAGCAGCCGCGTCTTGTCAGGCGAACGTCCCGTCTTGCACAGTGCGTTTTTCCTTTTTCCTTTTCTTTTAGCAAATGTGAATAGTGTTTCCTTTTCATCTTTTTGTATGATTTTCTGTGTTGCTCCAAAAATTCTGAAAATTTTATGGTAGACTCTTTACACCCTGTAGTATTTTAGAAAAATAAGAAACTTGACTTTTCTGCAACAATTAAAAAATGAAAAATCTCCCTTTTAATTAATAAATGGATAGTTTTAGATTTTTAGTAAATCATGTATAGCTCCTTAGGTTATGAAATTTGTTCTGTTAACTAGTTACACCATAATGAACCTATGAGATTAATTTGGTAAATTTTGAAGCAACTCCATAAAACAACCTTTTAAAATGACTTAGGATTAATAGGAAGTTTTGTCATGTGTTGTTTGTGCATGTCAGCATCCTCATAAGCATACATCATTGCATCCGTATAGTAACCGAAGCAGAAGGCGTCAACGTCAAGACAGCCGCCGACGAACCTACCCCGAAGTAACCTCGAGCTCCGACTCCTGCAGTCCGCCCTCGAGCCCGCTCTCTTTAAGGCAAGCCCCGGTGCATTTAACCCTTCCATTTATAAAATGTTTTCCTTAAAATGCTTTTGAGTTAATCTACTGCATTAGGTTATAGGAGTTGTGTGATGACCTATTACCTGCATTATTTACCTCCACCAGAAGATCAACCTGTCTCGTTTTAAAAATTATTTGCAAAAATGCTTAGTGTTGCTACATAAAAGATTTGCAAAAATGCCAATTTCAAAAGTGTGATCACTGAAAGAAACTTTATGGGAATTTGGTTTTACTTCCCGTTCGATGACTGCTTGCCTAGCTAGCATGTGGTCATTGTCGAGAAGAGGTTGTCCTTGCGTACGGTGCCGTCATGTTGTAGTCCGGGACTCAACAGTTGACACCGACCGGGACAGGGTTGAAAAACTGACAGGACTGTTGCGCTTGGGTGAGATATAACCAAGGCGCAGTTGCTGGCTGGAAAATAGGGACCACCTGTATGGGGGCCTGCTGGCTAAGACTTGCAACTATTCACATACTACGGAAAGCTCTGGCTCCGAGAAATCCTTTATTGGACCGACAACCGCGCACTGGGAGTGGAGAGATGGCGGAGGTAGCATGTACCCACGTGGGTTCGAGTCCCGGATTGGAGTGGTGTACTGTACTTCCGGGTGGCGTAGGACCGGGCCCAATATTGGAGGAATCGTGGAAGACGAGTTGGCATATGCAAGCTTGGGTGCTACATATGCAGTGTGAATAGGGATCCTCAGCTGAGTATTCTTTATCCGGATTAACGTTGCTCCTCGGTTATGGAGACTTAGTCACTGACTGTCAACAGGGAGTGGTTCTCAACTAGGACTGTTTTGGAATGTAAAATGAATCATGAACGATGAAGAACTGAGGAATACTTGAACCTTTCCAAAATAAAAACAAGTATTACAAAATGCTTTTTCTGCAAATCTCCTGATCTTGTTCAAGCCTTACCCAAGCCTTTCATTCCTGAGTCTCCTCCCCTTTTTCTTTAGTCGGGTAAGTCTTGTTGAGTACCCCAGTACTCAGGGTTTGTTAACCCCTGTTGCAGGTTTCTAACAGGTGACGTTGATCCTGATCATGTCAGTGGGCTTGATGTGATCTGGTTGCTCTCTCATCTCCAACTTAGGTACTCCGCCTAAGTGTGGTTCTGTACTACTACTCTACTTCCGCAACACCAGTTATTTTTATGTAAAAGTAACATCTTCATAACTTGTAAAATTGATCTATCTTGCTTCCGCACTTCGACGGTATTTTGTATCAACTGTTGTAATGTTGTGATTATTCCAACCTTCGTGATGATGGTCCTGTGGCTCGTGGATAATTCGGGGTCTCCACAGGGACACCCGACGGATCTTTCCAGTAACGTGTTTCATTTGCACAGTCATTTGGCTCCGTATGACGATGACGTGTGCAGGTGGGCCACATTATTGGGAGGTTCTGCCACACCTCCCCATTGGTTTGGTCCTTACGGACGTTAATCTCCCGCTTTTCGGGTATCCCTGATGTTTATACCCGACACATTTATTCATAGTGATCTCCATGAAGAAGTATTTATGCTCATTCGCCATGGATTTAAAACAAATCAAACTAATGGAAAGGTTGTTTGGTTGCATATATGTTATATTGATTCAATCATATCAATCCTCAAGGGCTTGGCTTCATCGCTTTAGGCCAATCAATGCTCAAGAGGTAAGGTAATGCTAATCACACATTATTCTATAGGAATTCTAGAGGTAAGGTAGCTCCTTTAAAGTCTATGTGGATGACATTGTGATTCCTAGCTATATGTCAGTCAAATGAGATTGCATGATTTTAAGAAATACCTTGCTCAATGCATTGTCTAACTAAGTTAAATGACTTGGTATAATTGTGATGTTTTCTTCAAATCAAAATTTCTCAGGATCCAAACAGAATCTTTCTTTCTCAAAGGAAATAATTATATATCTACTAGGAGACCAGTATGCTTGGATGTTGTCTTGCATCCACACCTATTGAACCCAAATCATTGTATGTAGGGACTCCAATAGATTGAGAGTGTTATGAAAGACTTGTTGGAAAACTTATACACCCTCTCTTGCACTCACCAAGGTATTTATTTTGTGGTAAGTGTAGTGAGCTAGTTTATGGATGACTCTAAATCACCTAAATCAGATGTTGTCTATCCCATCTTGTGGTATCTTAGGAGTTTCCTAGGGAAGGATCTTTTATACACTCGACAAGGAAATTTACATGTTGAACGCAGTGATGGTGATTTGGCTTGTTCATTGGATGATAGACGGACCAACTTCTAAATATTGTACATTTGTTGGAGGTAATCTAGTACATTGACGAAACAATAAGCAAAGTGTTATAACACAGGTCACAACTTAGGATGAATTTCATGCTATGGCTCATGGTGTGTGTGTGCGTGAGCTGCCAAACCTTTAATATAATGTTGTACTATGACAACAAGCAAGACAGCTACCGGTAAAGCCAACAATACTATTCATCATGATAGAACCAAGCACATTGGAATTGATGGTCACTTTATATCAAGGAGAAGTTGGATATACTAGTAAGACAATCTTGCTACCTAAGCTCCTGTGAATATTCCCCCCCCCCCCACCCCAAAAAAAAAACTCCTCTCCATGGCCAGCCAAAGTTTATATGGTTCGCGTGTTAATAATTTCCCCTAGCACAGTGTGTACATATGTCCAGCCAGTATATATGTATTCAAAAAAGAACTAGGGGCATGAACAAAGGAAATTTTGTCAAACAAGAGCAACTGAAAGACTGACATGACATGAGGAGAGCTAGATTGATCGACGGGTGTTAGTTACTACTCTCTTCGTCTCATTAAAAATATCATTTTTAACTTTTTATAATTGTTTGACTGATGTCCAACTTATTTAAATTTTTTATACCAATAATAAAATAAATAAGTTTCTATTAAAGTATCTCAAATGATAAAATAAATCGTAACAAAATAAAATATATGAAAATTTTGAATAAGAAGAACGATCAAATAAGAATTTTTTTTTTTTTAAAAAAAACAACGTTTGTGATAGTACGAAGTCTTCAGACTGTAGTACAGTGTCGCCCCGGCCACTTCACATGGCTAGGTAGTAGGTACACTACTAGCTCGTGGCCGGATTGCCGGCCTCCGGGCTTTGACCCAGGCGAGAAGCTAGCTAGTAGCTAGGCTAGCAACGTGCCAACGTACGTACACGGCCATCTATCTATCTTATCTATCGTCGGGTAGCAAACGCATATATGAATACAAAGAGGGCGGGCGGTCGTCGTACCAGTCTCACATCTCTCAATAAGTCTAAAATGTCACCTGGACCTGTGGGCTGTGGCTCTCTTGCTCTGGCATATGGCTGTGTCCTTCACTGTATGGATGCATATGCATAGATGGATCGGATGACGTACGTGTGTGTACTCGTCTTATCATAAACTACTAGCTTGGGGTGTAGCTAGACTCTACAGCAGGTCAGCAGGTAGCAGCTAGCAGTACAAAAGACAGGTGAGAGGCTTGCACGCGCTACTAGAAATCTAGAATAGACACACACACACACGCATGTATTACGTACGTATAATTGTCGTCTATCCCCATCTTGTAGTACGTACGAATGGACACGACGATTGCAGCATGCACAGCTAACAACTCAAGCTCAGCTGCGTGTGTACGTACTACAACAATTGTAGTACACGTACGTATTACGTACAGAGTGCATGCATGGCAGTAGCTACTAGTACGTAGTCACATGGTACATGCATTGTGCATCAGATCAGTGTGAGGTGTGGTATAGTACGTACAGACGACACAGCAGTGATACACATGTACTAGCACTAGCTAGCAGGCTGGCCGGGGTTGCTTCTGGGCCCTGGCGGTGGTGGTGGTGTGGTGTCCGGCCCACGGTCACAAAAGTTCCCGGAACGTGGTACAAGAAGAAACACGATACGTGGGACCTGAAACGGCCTCTGAGAGTTAAGACGAAAATGTTCCACGTCCCCGGTGACTATGGTCTGGCCGTCCGGCAGCCAGGCCGGCGCGGATGGTGGACACGGGACGACGGTGGATCGATGTGGACCGATCGATCGGGAGCCGCGATAGATCTCGCCCTGCTGCAGGCTAGCTAGGCCAGGCCACTCTTGAGCGAGGTGTCAAGATGGCAATAGATAAACCTCCATCGGTTATTGTTTTCCTAGATCCATCTCTCCATCATCATTAAAAAAATAATATCGTCATTAAAATCTCCATACCTACGACGGGTAAGAAATTTCCTCATACCCGTACTCGGCTGAGAGTAAACTTTACCCATCGGGTTATGCATATACCCGTCAACAATGTAAACAATTTAACTTGCACAATCTCTATACAATATGTGTTACAACAGCAATAAACACATGATAGCAAGAAGAACACATAAAGTTTAGACGAAATTGTAGCATGCAATGACCAAACATGTATTTGAACCTTCGGATATTTTTTACTCATACGCTAACGGGTATGATTGAGGACTATAGGAACATATCCGTACCTGCATATCTGTTGCTGGATGAAGATTTCGCCTCATTTAGAGACCTATGAGTGAAGGTTAATAGAGTAAATATCCATCGGGTCTCGAATCACGGGTCCCCCGTACCCATCTTTAGCGAGGTGGACGGGTCATTGGTCTGGGTCGTACGTGAGCGGGGAGCCCAGGCGGGGGGGCACGGCGGCGCACGCAACACGCGCACACACATGCATCCCCACGGGCAAAAGCGACCTGCCGGCCACTGACGTGTGCTGCGGCCATGCCATGCATGCATACCGCCCCGGGTCGGGCTCATCGGCCCGCGCGCGACCGCCGGGGCCGGCCGGGGGGCCATTGATGGCACACAACACAATTATATGCATGGCGCGCGCGCGCTAGCTAGCTGCGCACACGACAAACTCATCCACATATGGTCCCGGATCCCGGCCGGCCTTGTGTGTTTTTGGCAAGGACACTAGCTATAGTAGGCTTTTTACATTTGGTATAGTAGTTCGGTACTAGGGCTACCTCAGTCCACCTGTTACTTGCTAGTTTATTTGCTGGTCGTTTGCTTGCTGGTCCTTGCTACTGAGTGGTAGAGTAGGGGTTTTTTTTTTTACCAAGAAATCGATATTCAAAATCATTTTCATTCATGATTATATTCTTTGCTTTTTTTTAAAGCGTCCGGCTTCTAAATTCTAATAATTAAAGTCCTCCAGAATTTTCTCTACGGCCTATTGAATAATTTTTACGGATTCCCTCATTTCACCGACTCGCACGGGCCTTTAGCCCCGGTTGCCGAGCCGGGACTACGCTTCCGGGACTAAAGGCCCCCCTTTAGTCCCGGCTCCGGCCACCGGGGCTAAAGACCCCCCTTTAGTCCCGGTTGGTGTCGGGGGAACGCCAAAGGGGTACCCCCAATCAGCGCAAACAAACAGGTTAAACCTAGAACACCAATTAATAAAAAGACAAACCAGCCTAACCCCCTGGAGGACCAACACTTCAAAACCTGCTACGTTGGCCCACCAGGCCCCAGAGTCCATTCTAAAGGGGAAAAGGCCGTACCGACTTCCGAATCGGGACTGAAGCAAACGACCATTCTCCGCCTCACCCGAGCCCTCCAAGCCAGGCCTCGGGCGGGCTTTCATTCTCCGCCTCGCCCGAGCCCTCCAGGCCAGGCCTCGGACCGGTGCTCATTCTCCGCCTCGCCCGAGCCCTCCAGGCCAGGCCTCGGGCCGGTGCTCATTCTCCGCCTCGCCCGAGCCATCCAACCCAGGCCTCGGGCGGGCGTTCATTCTCCGCCTCGCCCGAGCCCTCCAGGCCAGGCCTCGGGCCGGCGCTCATTCTCCGCCTCGCCCGAGCCATCCAATCCAGGCCTACGTCAAAACCACGTCAAAACCACCACGCTCTAAAAAGGCGCGCCCGGTGGCACTGTTCGCCACTGTACCTACTCCATTGCACTTCTGACGCACCGCCATCGAACGTGCCGAAGTACGATGGAAGACTTGACTCTCCCTGGAAAGTCAAAAGCACTGTACACACGGTACGACTGACGTTGCGAGTACTAGACCCCCTGGCCTCATCCGAGCCCTCCGCGGTAGGCCTCGGAGGGCGTCTCCACAGTACAGGGAAAAGTCGACCCGATGACCGGAAACCACGGTGCAAGTCAACCCCCGGGGTAGAAACACCGACAGATACTTTACGGGTTGAAGCCGAGGCTCTTCAAAACCCTAAAAAACTTCGGAAAGGGATGGGCAGCAGAGCTCCCCTCGGTGCTGTGGGGGCCTCAGGACGACGCCGAATGCTCATTCTCCGCCTCGCCCGAGCCATCCAATCCAGGCCTCGGGCGGGTGCTCATTCTCCGCCTCGCCCGAGCCCTCCAGGCCAGGCCTCGGGCCGGTGCTCATTCTCCGCCTCGCCCGAGCCATCCAATCCAGGCCTCGGGCGGGCGGTCATTCTCCGCCTCGCCCGAGCCCTCCAGGCCAGGCCTCGGGCAGGTGCTCGGCCTCGGACGTACTCTCCACCACGCTCTAAATCTTCCTCAGGAAGGAAGCCCCTAGCTTCTCAACTCTGACAACCGCACTACCGCCTGCTGCACCCACGTCAGGTCAAAACCACGTCAAAACCACGTCAAAACCACCACGCTCTAAAAAGGCCCGCCCGGTGGCACTGTTCGCCACTGTACCCACTCCATTGCACTTCTGACGCACCGCCATCGAACGTGCCGAAGTACGATGGAAGACTTGACTCTCCCTGGAAAGTCAAAAGCACTGTACACACGGTACGACTGACGTTGCGAGTACTAGACCCCCTGGCCTCATCCGAGCCCTCCACGGTAGGCCTCGGAGGGCGTCTCCACAGTACAGGGAAAAGTCGACCCGATGACCGGAAACCACGGTGCAAGTCAACCCCCGGGGTAGAAACACCGACAGATACTTTACGGGTTGAAGCCGAGGCTCTTCAAAACCCTAAAAAACTTCGGAAAGGGATGGGCAGCAGAGCTCCCCTCGGTGCTGTGGGGCCTCAGGACGACGCCGAATCGAGCCACTGGGTTCACTCCTTTCTTCCTAACCTACGGCGCCGAGGCCGTCTTGCCTACTGACCTCGAATACGGCTCCCCTCGACTTCGAGCCTACAACGAGCAAACCAACGACGAAAGGCTCGCCGACGCCAAGGACCAGCTCGAGGAGGCTCGAGACGTGGCGCTCATCAACTCCGCACGCTACCAGCAGACACTTCGACGCTACCACGACAAGCATGTGCGCAAAAGAGACCTAGCAGTGGGGGACCTCGTGCTTCGACGGCTGCAAGACAACCGAGGGCGCCACAAGCTTACACCTCCATGGGAAGGCCCATACACCGTGGCTAAGGTGCTCAAGCCAGGAACATACAAGCTCTACGACGATCAAGGCAGGATCCTGGCGAACGCGTGGAACATATCTCAGCTACGTCGCTTCTACCCTTAAAGGCCTCGACGCCCTGTACATTTCTGTTGCTTTGTATATATATCGAATATGAATGAACAATCTCGTACATTGTCTTTCGTTTTACTTAGCAACTTAAGGTAGCCTTGACCTTGCTTTGCTCAAGGTCAAGCCTCCCTCGGGGGGCTGACAGGGGACCCCCCAGACTCCGGAAAAAACGCGTTTTTCTTTTAAAAATTCGACTCTCATCTCAATTCGTATCTCGAGCGAACTAGCAACGTCCAAATCCAAAAAATACCTCGAACCCCCAAGAGACGGGAGGCGTCGACGTAGTCGGCAACCTACGCCCCCGGGCTACGGTACCCTACCTACGCCTCCCCTCGTGGAGCTCGTGACGTATCAAAAGGAATAAAGACTAAGCTAGCAGAAACTCGAGCTAACGGCAAAAAGAGATGGTCGAACAAAATCAGAAAAGAAAATAACAGACAAAATTATAGACACATGCGGGCCTCAACGGGCCATAAGTCATAATACAAAATATCATGTTAGGCCTCGAAGGCCACAAGCTCGTTTTTCACAAAAAGTGTCCTCCCATGACACAGAGGCTCGATGGCCCAAACTAACTCTGTCCTTCATCTTGGGGCTCGGCCGCAGGAGCAGTCACCGGGGGGTCAGCAGGAGTAGTCGCCAGGGGGTCTTCGGAAGCCGAGGGCGCCACCGGGGGAAGACCCACGTCCTCTTCAAAGAAACGAGCAAGGGCCTCCCCAGGAGCCTCGACGGCCCTGGTGAACTCCGCGATCTCCCGCTCAGCTTCATCATCGTCGTCCGGCAGGATGAACCCCTGGCTAACGGCGTCAAAGTTGTGGCATGCGTAGTGGCTGGAGATCACGGCAAAAGCCCGCTTCACCCCAAGGTGCAGAGCGCCGCGCACCTGATCGTCCGTATGGCCCCTCAGGGCAGACAGACGGCTGACCAGGGAGCTCCCTGACTGACCCTCTGCGGCCCCAAGGGACGCGCAGGCCCTGATGGCGGCCTCCTGCAGAGCCTGGTGCTCCGAGGTCTCCGCCTGGTACACCGACTGCAAGGCGGCCGAAGCGTCCTCCACCTCAGTAAGCCTCCCGCGCAGCTCTGCAGAGGTTCGACGCGACTCGTCAAAAGAAGGATCGAAGTACGACAAGGAAACCATAAAGCAGACGGAACAAAAGGTTACCTTTCGCCGTGCCCTCCCACTTCTGGGCATCGTTGGCCGACGCCTCAGCAGACTTCCGAGCCTGCTCAAGGCCTGCGCCTTGGATGCCTCCTCGGCAACCTGAGCGCGGAGGGCCTCGACGGTCTTCTCTGACTCATCCAACCGCGACGCCAGGCCCTTGGCCCTCTCCACCTCCCGGACGCCGTGCTCCCGGGCCTCGGTGACCGCGACGGTCAAGTCTGAGCACTGAGTGCGCAGCCGACCCGTCTCGGCAACCGCAGCCGTCAGCTCCGAGCAACGGGCGCTCAGCCGGTCCGCCTTGGCGTTCTTCTCGGTAAGCTGCCCCTGGATATGAGCGAGCTCGGCTTTCGACGCCCGAAGCTGCTCCCAGACGTGGCTCTCCCGGCGGAGGAAGTCCGACTTGGCCCGTCAGGCCCCCATGAGCTCCTAAGATAAATAGTCGACCAAGCATTAACACCTCTTCATAGCAAAACGGGACGAAGAGTGTAACCTAAACAACGATACTCACCTGGACGGCCTGAGGGAGGTCCCTCTCCACCAGCGACAGGGACGTCTTCAACGACCGCGTGAGGAGCGAGCCGAGCTGCCCAAGCATGTTCCAGGTATCGAACTCGGGGGCATCATCGATGACGAAGGCCGGCTCGGCCCTGGGGTCGGCTGGATCCCTCCACTCCACCCGATCGCCCCAAGAGGAGGAGCGGTCTACCCAGCGAGCAAGGGCCGAGCTCTCGCCCCCTCCGGCTTCTGGCACCGGCAGCCTCGGCAGCACGCTAGTAACCTCGCCCTCCGCCTCCGCTTCCCCGCCTTTTGGGGACGTCTCGTAGGAGGAGATGTTGTGGACCTCCTCCGGTAAACGCGGCCCCTGGGGCAAGACACTAACCTCTGCACCAAGCGCGGTGGCCTGAGGCGGCTTAGCATCAGCCCCTGGCGCATCAGCCTGGGGCAAGACGCTAGCCTCAGCCCCGAGCGCGGCGGCCTGGGGCGGCTCAGCATTAGCCCCTGGCGCATCAATCTGGGACGGCGCGGCCTCGGCCCCGGACGCAATGGCCCGAGGTAGCACCGCCTCAGTCGCCTCGACCGCCCCGGCCTCAGCGGCAGAGGTCCCCGGGGCGCCTCCCTCCTTTGACGCCCCGGCGGCGGGGACCTCCTCCGGCGCCTCACTAGAGGCCGGGACCTCCTGCGGGATCCTGGCAGCTTCAGACGCGGCGTCCGACCCGCCGGACCCCGGGAGTGGTGGCGTCATGGACGGCACGACCGCCATCGCGCCGGCGGAGGAAGATAGCCCCGCCTTCAGCGCCTTCCGAGGGCGGAGAGACAAGGCCCCCGCGGACCGCTTCCCGCTGAAACGAAAAAAGACATGCATAAACGAAGGAAAAAAAATTCGCAAGCAAGCACAAGACGGGCGGCGAGCAATTACCCGGCCCTTGGCGCCCTCTTCGCGGAGAGCGCGGGAGAGACCTGTAGCCGCGGTGTCCCAGCCGGGGGAATCCCGCTCGGCGGAGGCGGGAGCTCCACCGAGGCGCCCGCCGCCGGCGGCCTTGGCTGGCGCTGAGCGGTCCCGTCGCCTCCTTGGGGCGCCGAGGCCTCGCCGCCTGCGCCCAGGGCAAGGACGGGGCTCTGGCTCGCCGCTTGCGCCTCGAGCACGCCCCTCGCAAAGCCCGCCGACTGGACCGGCGAACGGCCCACGTCCGGGACCCCCGCCAGGGGCTCGGAGTCCTCGTCTGACTCATCCTCGTCTTCATCATCAGAATCCTCCTCCGTGGGGGAGGACTCTTCTGGCTCGCCGCGGAGCCTCTGCTGCCGCCGACGCTTCGCCAGGTCATCTCGGGCCTTCTGGCGCTTGGCCCGCCTAGTCTTCTTGTCGTCCTTTTTCTTCTTCCTCTCCTCCGCCAGACGTCGCCTCTCCTCCCTTTCTTCAGAAAGGGGAGGTTTTGAAGCGGAGAACCCTCGCAGGCCCTACAAGGGGAAAAAGATAAGGACCAAAATCGCAAGAAGAAAGTTCCCCCGACGGCGATGCCATTGTGGCATCATCAGCCTTTGTCGTCTTCTTCACGCAATGGGTTTAGATTGTCGCGGATCCAGAAATATTCAAGAGCCTAAGTGAACAGTAAGACATATGTCAACCGTTGACTTAATACATAAGCAAAGTCAACAACTTAGTAGTTACGAACTAAGATCACTATATGCATGCGGATATTGCATACACTGAGACCAAGAAGATATCACAATAATTGTCTCATCATCACGACCCTAAAAACTAGAGATTTGCCAAAAACAACAATATATTTGGGCTAAAAAACATATGTCAGCTTACGTATATGAGTATTTTAGGACTAACTAGTAAAACACCCAAAGAATTAAACTTGTGGTCTATCTAAATCGCTGTCCACCAAACCCAGAATACAACCGGTACACATCACGCGATACAAAAAAAAGAAAATAAAATAAAAATAAAAATCCTACGATGGCTAGGAACACGAGATCAACTGTTGTGGGCATAAAATCGTCCAATACTGCAACATGATGGTCGACAGAGCATAAGTTTCCAGGACAATTCTTTGTGATTCTTTGGTCACGAGCAGCTTTTATGCCTTGAGTGCACGCCAAGATTTCAATGTGCATAGCATTTTAAGCCTGTTGAAGTTGAACACGTTTGGCAATAGTTTTTGCTAGGAAACCTTATTACCCGGTGGCAGATAGTATTTGGCCTAATTGTGCGTATGACCCTATCCTTTATCTTTCCCCCTTGGATGTGTAGTTTGTAGTCACCACATTTCTTATTATTCCTTTATACAAATAATGTCGAAAAGGAAAGACCCATTCAAATCCAGCATTGCAGAAACCACTCTATCATCCATACAACCATTTTAGGCTCAAAATTAGTAGTGTTTGTTTTAAAAATAGATAGATTAAATGCTGTGGGACATCCACGTTCTGCCGAGTCAAGATTCAGAATGGGTGTGATATATCTATAACTCCTATAAAGCAAACCCCCACTAGAATATTTTTCAGCAATTTCGTGAAGCCACATCATCAAGCGGGTCCTGCAACTCACTAATAATAATCAAGTAGCCAAAGCGTCTCCCTGCTAGCCGCAACAACGTTGTCTGTTGCCCTTCACCTCCCGCGCCACTGCCTCAAAGCACTACCTCCATTCACCGATGCATGTGCAGTTTTTATAGACATAATCCAGTTTTTTAGCTATAAAAGGAAAAGCCACACATACATTAGTCCCAACTTTTCATGTCTCACTGGCCGCATCTTGTGGCAGAACCTCCCGATAATGTGGCCCACCTGCACACGTCACCGTCTCCCGGAGCCCTAATGACTGTGCACATGTACCACATCACTGGAAAGATCTGTCGGGTGTCCCCGAGAGAACCCCGAATTATCCACGAACCACAGGATCATCATCATGAAGGTTGGAATAATTACAACATTACAACAGTTGAGACAAAATATCATCGGAGTGCGGAAGCAAGATAGATAAACTTTACAAAACATGAATAAGTTACTTTTTACATAAACATAACTGGTATTGTGGAATTAGAATAGTTATACGGAACCACACTTAGGCGGAGTACCTAAGTTGGAGAAGAAGTAACCAGATCACGTCTAGCCCACTGACCTGATCGTGATCGACATCACCTATTAGAGACCTGCAACAGGGGATTAACAAACCCTGAGTACTGTCGGTACTCAGCAAGACTTACCCGTCAAAAGAAAAGAAGAAGACTCAGGTATGAAGGCTGTAAGGATTCAAGGTAAGGCTTTAGCAAAGTCAAAGTATTTTCTTTTGCATAAAGCTTACTAAAAGTAAAACCTATTTTCAAGTTTTAACTCAAGTGTGAACTAACCAAAGATTCTCAAACCTTCACATTCTAGAATTCTCATTTCATGACCATCCCATTCTTTACTACGGTGCGGGTCGGGGGATTGAGGCTCCATATCCGAGGAAACACGGCGATTCGAATCGATTAACCCAGCTGGGGATTCAGTACCACACGACATATGTAGAACTTAATCTTGCATATATCAACCATATCTATAGATCCTCCCATACAAGAACGGGTCCGCGCTACCCGAGAGTACAGTACACCTCCAATCCGGGACTTTAACCCACGAGGGTACACGCTACTCCCGCCATCTTTCCACTCCCAGTGCGCGGTTAGCCATTCTCAGGTATCGGAATAGCTATAGATTAGGCTTACCACCGCATGTGGGCTGTACTCAAAGGTCTCAATCACAGCAGGCCAACAACGATCAGGTCCTATGTTGAGTAACCTTACAACAAGACTCCATTCTTGATGTAAGTTACTATCAATATCATGTTGTCTCAAGATTCATTATTCCCCATAACATAGTAACCATTTTTAAAAGCACCTACTGTAATAAAGTAGTATAGCATGGCTAAGCATACTAAGCATTTTCATAAAACAGGTAGCAAGGTATAAAATATTGATAACAAGGTTGGTCATGCATCAACAGGTTTAAAGCATTTATTTGATAAACATTTCATGCATCAGTTTATCGAGAGTAAGTGTAATTGTAAATCCAAGGAAATGGTTAAATGCACCGGGGCTTGCCTTCGTTGCAGGGAAGATAAGATCCAAGAATGATTCACAAAGGTTAGTTCCTTCATCTAGAAGTTAAGTCTTCTCGACGAAGCTTGTCCAACAAGAATCTCCTTCCGAGGCTTGTTCGACAAGGGTGATCATCAAAGCTTGATCAACATGACTTCAACATTCAACACTCTCGGATACTACATGTAGATAAATGATGGATGCTTTAGTATGATGCCATGTGATGTATGCTAAGGTGCAGGACAATTCAAATGCATAACGAAGATAATCACAAGATAAGAAAAGTCGAGTACAACTTTCCTATTATACTTAACAGGTGATTCACAACTTAATTAGCTCAAACAACTATAAATATTCAAACGATTAACTAAAGCATATAAATAAGAATAAAAATTTATTTTCTTCAACAGACCTCAAAATTTTTGTGAAGATACATTTTCAGCTAAAAACAGCTACAAAAATAGTTTCATGATTTTTGGACCTGTAACTAGGCCTACAAAAATCATCAAAGTCCATTTATTAAATAAAAGCCATATTTAAATCAGTTTCAAAATTTGTTCAAAACTCCAGTTTTATATTTTTATTAAATATCAGGCAGTTTGAGAAAGCCACACAAAAATTTTCACAATTTTTGGAGCTTCCTACAAAAAGATATCAAAAAGACAAAACACAACACTATACAAACAAAACAGAAAAAGAAAAAACGTTTCACCTCTCCTTACTGGGCTCGGCCCACCCGCGGCCTACGGCCACAGACAGCCAGGCTCCAGGTGACAGCGTCCTCTCTCTCCGCTTCGTGCCGAGGCCAGCGGGTTTTTCCCGTCTCGCCCGAGGCCAGCCGATCTCCGCCTCGCGCCGAGGCCAGCAGCCGAAGGCTTTGACCGAACGCGCACCTACGTTGTCCGGCCTCCAAACCTCATCGCCGGCGAAGTCTCCGACGACGGCGAGGCCTCCCACGCCCTCACCTGGATCTTGCGCATCGATCTAAACCCTCGAATCGACCAACGGAGGTTCGGTGACAGGGTATCCACGGCCATGGCGGGTGACCGAAGCTCGGCTCGGCGGCGACGCACTACACCGACCACTAGGGCTCGGTAGCAACCAAGATGGAGCTGGGAATCCACTAAGGAACTCATGGCGACAACTATGCGCACCCTAACTCCACCAGGGACGACCCGGAACCCTACGGTCCAAGCTGGCGGCCTTGGCGGCGCTTGCGCCGGTGGCAGACCTTGCGGACCGACCAAGACGACACGGTAGAGACCTAGACAAGGGACGCAGCACACTCAGGAACCCACTGCAACCACGATGCGCGCGCTAGACAGGCTAAAGAAGCTCTGGACCAAAGGTGGCTACGACGGCGGCACTGACAGAGCTTGCGCCGGTGGCCAACTCCGCGGACTGCTCAGGCCAAGGCGGTAGCGACCTCAACAGAGAGCCGAACACAACCAGGGCATCAAGGCGAAACGGTTGGTGAAGATGGTTTGGCTAAAACAGCCCCGAGCTCACCGGCCAAGGGCGAGCTTGAGCTCGGCGGAGGTCTGGCCGGCAGGGAGGAAGATGACCGCGGGCAGGGCCATCGGAAGCACTTGGGTTTGGCTAGCTAGCTCAGGGGAAGCAACGGAGTTAGGCGAAGCTATCTGGGGAGATGGAGAGCGCCGAGACGCAGGGATGGTGGCGAATTTGACCGGCGGAGGTGACTCGGTCCACGCCGGGCGAGAGCGACGCGTAGAGCGGCGGCTGCTGCGTGGCCGACTCTGGCGAGGCTAGCGCGGGGTTGAGCCACACGTTGCGGACAGCACGGCAAGCAAGCAGCTGCGTGGACAGCGGCGTGGCGCGCGGACGAACTGCGGTGCGGCGGTGGCGGTGCAGGGCACTGGCCAAGCCCTGATCTTTTCCCCCTCCTAAACTACTGTTCATCAGAGAGTATATCAAACTTCTTTCCTCTATTTCTCTCAAACCGGCTGAACAACAAAGAAAACTCCCAACATGAAAGTTGTTCCAAAAATTAGGATCTACAACTTTCATTAAAAGAGTACACCCAAAATCTGCTTAGATTTTGAAATAGAGTTCAAAATCAAATTTGGACCAAACTGAATTCAAAATTACTTTAAAACTTTCTGAACAACTTCAAATTGTACCAAAAAAAAAGTTGTTCCTAAACAAAAATAGAGCAACTTTGCTTTTGGTCATATATCCAAAATATGCATAATTTTGAAACTACACAAAAGGGGATAAAACTAGGTTTTAGAAATTGATTTTCCAATTGAAACCAAATCAAACTTGTTTTACAAATTACTTCAGATTTTCTTTAATAACTTGAAAATCTATCTTAATAAAAGTTGTTTCTTTTAACCTTTTCTACAACTTTTCTTAAAAGACCAAAGTCTAATTCTTTTTAGTTTTTGAAATCTAGTTTTGGGGTCAAATTCAGGATTTGAAAGATTTCAAATTTATTCAAACTTTTGTACAGAAACTTTGAAAACTTTGAATACCAAAGTTGTCCCTCTCAACAACAGCTACAACTTTGCTTTTGAAATCATTATGAAATTTAACACACTTTTTAACTTATAGAGAAAAGAATAAAAGAGCATAGAAAATTTAAGTTTTCTACTCACACTTATCATTTCATGTGACACCTAACCACATCACTTATCAAAGCATCACACAAGATCATGCAACACTCAAGCAAAACATATGAAGCATCACATTTGTACTTAAAAGATGAAATGCTTTATACCATGATGCCAGATGATTATGCATACTAAACATATTAATTAAAATTTTAATTAGGACTTAACACCAGGGGTGTTACAATCCTTCCCCCTTAAAGAAATCTCGTCCCGAGATTTAAGAAGCACTTAAAGATCTGGGGTTGAGTAATGGAAAAGGAAATATGTCACACTTGTTTACTCACAAGGAGTTCACGATGCAACTGGGTTGGGGTTCGGGAGTACAACTGAGATCAGAACATGGTTGTAAGTAGCAAGGTAGTGAACATTTGAGTGGAGCAAAGAAAATTATCAAGAGTCAAGAGAGAGCATACATTGGTTGCGGGCTATAATGGATCATGACTGTAGACCTCGATACCTGCGCGCACCCAGTGAAAACTAATGTGATCCGGACACACGAGATTCCTGGGTTCCGTCGCGGCACCGTGGTCACCAATCATGGCACCACAATAGAGCACAACTTCTATATCTCTCATCTCACATTGAGGAAATTATAACCAAAACAAGGGTTGGTTATAATTACAAGGAAAGTGGCTTTGAACTCCCTTTCGGGCGTTCAAAAACGAAAGCACTTTAACGATGGACTAGAAAGAATCATGACTATAGGCCTGGATATTAGCGAGCACCCGGCAGTAACGCCCTATGGTGGCCATCCATAGGTGACTCCAGGTTCCCACGCTTTTATCCGGTTCACAGATCAGGGTCCTTTCAAAGAACACAGTTTCAGTAACTTTCAACCACCATTCGTCGTTTTCACGACATCAAACAACTGGTATGTGCCAATTCAAGGCATGGCACACACATCTAGGAAGAACCAAAGATTTACCCTGATTCTGACTTTATGTGGTAGAGTGTATGAAAGATATCCAAAAGTTCCTAAGGATCAGAACTTATGGAACAAAAGTATCATGGGTAGCAGATTATAGGGACGATCAGCTATCGGGGATCATAGCTGCTTTTAGAATTTAGAAAAGAAGCACATTTTATCATTATGCATGATATGATGTATGCTCGTCCTATACGACCTTTCTCTGACAGGAGATCTCTGTCTCCACCTGTTAGTTAGGTATAGGGCTATACTTTATATACTAGCTACACTGACTTGGTGTAGGTGTGGATTATCTCTTCCGTTGCGGTTGGACGGGAAAGTTGATTCTCCATTAACTTTCTATAGACGAGTTGAAATCATCTCAATATCTTCAGCTTGAGTTGCCAGTAGAGTCTTCACAAAGTCTTTCAGCAAGAAAGAAATTGGAGGGAAGATTATTTTTAACTTGTTACTTCCAAAAACTTTTAGATTCTAAAATCATTTTGTAGTTTTTCAAAAGTAATGTTGTAACCAGTCTTCCCTTGATGACAATCCTGCTCCGATACCACTCTGTGGCAGAACCTCCCGATAATGTGGCCCACCTGCACACGTCACCGTCTCCCGGAGCCCTAATGACTGTGCACATGTACCACATCACTGGAAAGATCTGTCGGGTGTCCCCGAGAGAACCCCGAATTATCCACGAACCACAGGATCATCATCATGAAGGTTGGAATAATTACAACATTACAACAGTTGAGACAAAATATCATCGGAGTGCGGAAGCAAGATAGATAAACTTTACAAAACATGAATAAGTTACTTTTTACATAAACATAACTGGTATTGTGGAATTAGAATAGTTATACGGAACCACACTTAGGCGGGTACCTAAGTTGGAGAAGAAGTAACCAGATCACGTCTAGCCCACTGACCTGATCGTGATCGACATCACCTATTAGAGACCTGCAACAGGGGATTAACAAACCCTGAGTACTGTCGGTACTCAGCAAGACTTACCCGTCAAAAGAAAAGAAGAAGACTCAGGTATGAAGGCTGTAAGGATTCAAGGTAAGGCTTTAGCAAAGTCAAAGTATTTTCTTTTGCATAAAGCTTACTAAAAGTAAAACCTATTTTCAAGTTTTAACTCAAGTGTGAACTAACCAAAGATTCTCAAACCTTCACATTCTAGAATTCTCATTTCATGACCATCCCATTCTTTACTACGGTGCGGGTCGGGGGATTGAGGCTCCATATCCGAGGAAACACGGCGACTCGAATCGATTAACCCAGCTGGGGATTCAGTACCACACGACATATGTAGAACTTAATCTTGCATATATCAACCATATCTATAGATCCTCCCATACAAGAACGGGTCCGCGCTACCCGAGAGTAGCGTACACCTCCAATCCGGGACTTTAACCCACGAGGGTACACGCTACTCCCGCCATCTTTCCACTCCCAGTGCGCGGTTAGCCATTCTCAGGTATCGGAATAGCTATAGATTAGGCTTACCACCGCATGTGGGCTGTACTCAAAGGTCTCAATCACAGCAGGCCAACAACGATCAGGTCCTATGTTGAGTAACCTTACAACAAGACTCCATTCTTGATGTAAGTTACTATCAATATCATGTTGTCTCAAGATTCATTATTCCCCATAACATAGTAACCATTTTTAAAAGCACCTACTGTAATAAAGTAGTATAGCATGGCTAAGCATACTAAGCATTTTCATAAAACAGGTAGCAAGGTATAAAATATTGATAACAAGGTTGGTCATGCATCAACAGGTTTAAAGCATTTATTTGATATCGAGAGTAAGTGTAATTGTAAATCCAAGGAAATGGTTAAATGCACCGGGGCTTGCCTTCGTTGCAGGGAAGATAAGATCCAAGAAAATGGTTAAATGCACCGGGGCTTGCCTTCGTTGCAGGGAAGATAAGATCCAAGAATGATTCACAAAGGTTAGTTCCTTCATCTAGAAGTTAAGTCTTCTCGACGAAGCTTGTCCAACAAGAATCTCCTTCCGAGGCTTGTTCGACAAGGGTGATCATCAAAGCTTGATCAACATGACTTCAACATTCAACACTCTCGGATACTACATGTAGATAAATGATGGATGCTTTAGTATGATGCCATGTGATGTATGCTAAGGTGCAGGACAATTCAAATGCATAACGAAGATAATCACAAGATAAGAAAAGTCGAGTACAACTTTCGTATTATACTTAACAGGTGATTCACAACTTAATTAGCTCAAACAACTATAAATATTCAAACGATTAACTAAAGCATATAAATAAGAATAAAAATTTATTTTCTTCAACAGACCTCAAAATTTTTGTGAAGATACATTTTCAGCTAAAAACAGCTACAAAAATAGTTTCATGATTTTTGGACCTGTAACTAGGCCTACAAAAATCATCAAAGTCCATTTATTAAATAAAAGCCATATTTAAATCAGTTTCAAAATTTGTTCAAAACTCCAGTTTTATATTTTTCTTAAATATCAGGCAGTTTGAGAAAGCCACACAAAAATTTTCACAATTTTTGGAGCTTCCTACAAAAAGATATCAAAAAGACAAAACACAACACTATACAAACAAAACAGAAAAAGAAAAAACGTTTCACCTCTCCTTGCTGGCGGCCATGGCGGCGCTTGCGCCGGTGGCAGACCTTGCGGACCGACCAAGACGACACGGTAGAGACCTAGACAAGGGACGCAGCACACTCAGGAACCCACTGCAACCACGATGCGCGCGCTAGACAGGCTAAAGAAGCTCTGGACCAAAGGTGGCTACGACGGCGGCACTGACAGAGCTTGCGCCGGTGGCCAACTCCGCGGACTGCTCAAGCCAAGGCGGTAGCAACCTCAACAGAGAGCCGAACACAACCAGGGCATCAAGGCGAAACGGTTGGTGAAGATGGTTTGGCTAAAACAGCCCCGAGCTCACCGGCCAAGGGCGAGCTTGAGCTCGGCGGAGGTCTGGCCGGCAGGGAGGAAGATGACCGCGGGCAGGGCCATCGGAAGCACTTGGGTTTGGCTAGCTAGCTCAGGGGAAGCAACGGAGTTAGGCGAAGCTATCTGGGGAGATGGAGAGCGCCGAGACGCAGGGATGGTGGCGAATTTGACCGGCGGAGGTGACTCGGTCCACGCCGGGAACAGAGCAGGCGAGAGCGACGCGTAGAGCGGCGGCTGCTGCGTGGCCGACTCTGGCGAGGCTAGCGCGGGGTTGAGCCACACGTTGCGGACAGCACGGCAAGCAAGCAGCTGCGTGGACAGCGGCGTGGCGCGCGGACGAACTGCGGTGCGGCGGTGGCGGTGCAGGGCACCGGCCAAGCCCTGATCTTTTCCCCCTCCTAAACTACTGTTCATCAGAGAGTATATCAAACTTCTTTCCTCTATTTCTCTCAAACCGGCTGAACAACAAAGAAAACTCCCAACATGAAAGTTGTTCCAAAAATTAGGATCTACAACTTTCATTAAAAGAGTACACCCAAAATCTGCTTAGATTTTGAAATAGAGTTCAAAATCAAATTTGGACCAAACTGAATTCAAAATTACTTTAAAACTTTCTGAACAACTTCAAATTGTACCAAAAAAAAAGTTGTTCCTAAACAAAAATAGAGCAACTTTTCTTTTGGTCATATATCCAAAATATGCATAATTTTGAAACTACACAAAAGGGGATAAAACTAGGTTTTAGAAATTGATTTTCCAATTGAAACCAAATCAAACTTGTTTTACAAATTACTTCAGATTTTCTTTAATAACTTGAAAATCTATCTTAATAAAAGTTGTTTCTTTTAACCTTTTCTACAACTTTGCTTAAAAGACAAAAGTCTAATTCTTTTTAGTTTTTGAAATCTAGTTTTGGGGTCAAATTCAGGATTTGAAAGATTTCAAATTTATTCAAACTTTTGTACAGAAACTTTGAAAACTTTGAATACCAAAGTTGTCCCTCTCAACAAGAGCTACAACTTTGCTTTTGAAATCATTATGAAATTTAACACACTTTTTAACTTATAGAGAAAAGAATAAAAGAGCATAGAAAATTTAAGTTTTCTACTCACACTTATCATTTCATGTGACACCTAACCACATCACTTATCAAAGCATCACACAAGATCATGCAACACTCAAGCAAAACATATGAAGCATCACATTTGTACTTAAAAGATGAAATGCTTTATACCATGATGCCAGATGATTATGCATACTAAACATATTAATTAAAATTTTAATTAGGACTTAACACCAGGGGTGTTACACATCTCCCATTGTATTCCCTGGCAGTCTGCAGCAGCCCCTCCCATCCTGCCCCAATATATAGCTTGGCTGCTCATCCATGAGGATAGAGGACCGCTGCCATCTTCGGGAGTAGAGAATGAGGGTGTGTAATATCTGTGTGGGAAAAGGAGGATTCGGCCGGAGCCAGCGTGCCGGAGATCAAGGCCATGTACTGTCATGGCGTCGTCTGCAGGCGCATGTCGTCCATACGTGTGGATGCTACACCATACGGTCATACCTGCCTGATCAAGCTGCCTCCGACGAGGGATTCATCCCGCCGCACACGTCTGCCTTCTCCTCCTCTTCTTCGCCGTGAGGTGTTCTTCAGCTCTAGATCGATTCTATTGTTGAGGAAAGAAGCTTCGTTAGAAACAGACAGATGCATTCGAGGGAGGTGTGTGAGAAACACGATTAGATGCGGATGGCCATGTGGGAAATAAACTGAGTAGACCACAACTACACAGATTGTTCACACGCTGCCGCTTTCTTTCCTTTTAAAGGATAATATTATATATGGCTTCTTTTTTCTTATGGGAGACGAAGGGGTGGGTCAAGGTGATTTTAGGAGTATGGTACTTTAACATATGGTGGTTTATATGTTGGCCTTTTATTTTATTTATGTATTCCTGGGGCCAACAAACATCACCGATCAACAATTCTTGATATAAAAACGGAGATAAACTACATAGCAACTGGCTACTTATGATTTTCAAAAAATACTGGATATCTCAATGGAAGAACTACACAGCTGGCTACCTAATTATGTGATTTTCAAGAAATATTACTTGATATCTCAATGCCTGACCCAATAAAATATAGAATGCAACACAATTATTTTCACAGCAATGCCAACACTGCAAAATTCCCGCAGCAACGCGCGGGGTATCATCTAGTTTCAACCAAAGATGAAATCCAGATCTGCAATTTGTCTAGGCAACATGCATGGAGGGTATCCATATGTCGGGGACTTTATTATTACTCGATCGAGAATATGTTTGTGATGGATGGAATGTATCATATGCAGTGCAGGAGACTGGGAGAGAACATCTGGCGAGCGGCAGGCCACGAGAAGGCAATGGCGTCCTAGCCTAGCCTCCTAGGCAAACAAGGTTCACTTTGGCAGAACTTAACTTCTTGATTCTCAAGCTTCACTTCTTGATTCTCTGAATGAATTATTCTAGTAGGAAGCAAGATAGAGAGTGCTCCCTCCGTTCCAAAATAATTGTCGTTTTCGCTTCCCGAGAAACATCTTTAACTAAATATATATTTAAAAATATCAATATTTATTGTACATAATTAGTATCATTAGAAAGATCTTTAAATCTAGTTTTTAACAAAATTATTTGGAGATACAAATGTTATATGTATTTATTACAAATCGAGTCAAACTTGTGGTACGAAAACCGAAAACGACACTTAAATTGGAACAGAGGGAGTAGGTGAAAATCCATTCTATAAAAATGATTTTTATAACAAATGAATGGAGAACAACGGGAAGCAATGGATAGCAGATTTTTTTTAGCTCCTAGCTCGTATAGTTTAATAAAGAAGTGATTTTCGTCATCTCTCCACTAGAATCCAGTTGCATTTTAGGTGTTTAGTAAGGCTCCCCCTAGGACGGGGAGCTGTGCTAAAGGGACCCTGAGAACATGGCCGTGCTGCTCCAGCAGGCTGGCACCCATGGACGTAAACAGAGGGGAATGAATCACCACAGCACGAGCACGGTTACACCATCACTGCACGAGCACAACAATTGTGGCACGATATCAGCCACAACTTATTAAAAACTGCTAAAAAATTTATATCAGGTAGAGCTTGTTAAAAACTGCTATATAAAGCTCTAATTGGTCCAAACAGCTGAATTTATGTTTTTAGTTATCAGACCATCCGGCTAAATCAAAGCTATTGGAAGACTCCCTCAAGCTATTTCAGTTCATAAAAAGTCCTGCTGATCAAACCAGAGCAAAAACTCTGCAGGCGCAATGGTATGCACGTCGAGCTGGCCTCTACAACCAAAACGTTATGTTTGCATCACATGATAAATAACCAGTTCAAACCCAAGCAACTGTTCGTCGGAGAGACCATCGCAAAGTTTTTTTGGAAGCAAAGAGTACACAAGAGTCACAACACAATTTTCTAAAGAACCAGTCTAGTCTTTGGGAACTCGGAATGCAGTGTAAGGGTGGGTTCATAATATGATGCCCCTTAATCCCAGGCCTAGATGTCCATGGGTGCAGCAGCATCTTCTGAGCCCCTCTCCTCCTCCTGCATGGAGGAGGCTTCTGCGGGTGCCTCCTCGGCGACCTCCATGGAGTCGATAAGTTCTTGGATCCTTGTCGCATCAATCATCTCAAATGGCTCGATGGTGCCATCGTCTTTCCTGCCAACAATGGCCACGGTGCAGTTCGAGTTCGACAGCTTCTCGCCTTGCAGCGTCTCCTTAATGGCGGAGAGGGCATCCTTGATGAGCTGCTCTGGGGTGTAGTCGTTGTAGCCCTGGAACCTGCGCTCAAGGAAAGTCTTGGCGGCTTGAGAGCGAGAACCAATGGCGAATGCCTGGTACTCAAAGTAGTTCCCGCTGGGGCAGTTGTAGTACAGATGAGCTCCTGTCTCATCCAGTCCAGCAACAAGGAGGCCGACACCATAGGGCCTCTTCCATGACCGCTGTGTGCAAACCTGCAACAGCAATTAAAAAGGGTCAATACTCATCATCCACATAAAATGGAAGAGCATGCATGGACATAGGAACATATTGATTCTTGGTTCCCTTAAGATAGCCTTCAAAGTAATCAAGATGCCTATATTTATCTGGACCATCTTAGATTATAGACTACAAAAACGGAAAAAACTGAACAGACAATGAGACAATTATGGGATGGACAGAGCTAAACCTAAACTGGAGCTGAAGTATCATAATCAAGACATTACATAATATATGTCTACACACGGGTATGATCAGAATCAAGTGGAGGACATGCAACAGAATGAGAGAGAGATATTAATGAACCAACATTAAGTATTCTTCCACAAAATGTGGACATGATATGCACAAGACCACTCAGTAGTACACCCCCACACCAATACTAGGTTGGTGTGCTGAGCATAGCAAAGGTGTCTTCATCAGGTTATTCCAAATACCTAGCCCAGCCGTACTACGCCACCCTAACCCTAAGATCCAAACGTACACTAGTATGGAAGCATCCAGCTCCAAGTCAATACTATCTCTGATGTAGTCATCATTATATAAGAGGACAAAGGAATATCTACACACATTTAAAAGACAGAAATTCGCTCATTATACCAAGGCTCAATGGTATGGCAAATAATTAAAAGTACAATGACATGCAACTAAACACAAATGCAAGAAGGTTTAGCGTAGTTTGTTTATTTGTGAATAAGTGCAGAAAAAGATCGGAAGGGAAAATCAAGAATCAACTGAAACATAACAGAGAGCATGCTCATAAATAACTATTGATGGAGCTGGATTCTTCTATGCAAACGGGTGTGCCAAGGTAACTATGTCAATGTCATTATTACACACATGTAGCACAGACGCACAGTATTACTTTTTTGGACATACACATACAGTTTGAGAACAAGGATTAGAAAGAAAACCATATCAGATCCTAGACAAACACAAACTTCTTTCCAAGCATTAACAAAGTAACGATGGAAGAATAAAACAACGGACCAATAGAAGAACAGCTCCTGCCTGTCTCTAGTGTACTAAATATACTATACCAAATTATTAATTCATAGTAAAAATCATGGTTCTTATAATCCTTGACTCGTATCTAGCTCTTTTGTATTTTTCTTGGTTGACCTATATCTTTCTCAGTCCGTTGCACAATATATAAATCAGCCAATTTACGTGCTATATCTGAAATCAATTTTGTTGAATTCTGACATGATTTATTACAGGCAAAAAAAGGAGATGTAGCCAAGGAATCATGTTCAATTGGCCTTCAATTAAAATCCTACCAAGTGCCTCCAAGTTCAACTTAGCACAGGTGCTTCACAAGTGGCGGTACCATTGGAAATTTGGAAGAGCAAATTCAACAACATTTGCAATGGCTAATACCACATCTCAACCTGAAATTCTAAATACACATAAGACCATATTTAGCTAAGACGTCCTTAGCCGCAATCAGAATGACATGCCAAATGCATCAGGTGAAGATTAAGGGAGAGAAGTTCAGACTTCATACTTTTGGACAGAGACCTTCAGTATAACAACAGTGAGGACTAAGGACCAGCCCATAGACAAACTCTATTGCCCTAATCGCATCAGCGAAACACCCTAAACGCCCAAACTTAATCGCAGATCGGAGCAACAAACACCGAACTCAAGCACAGATCCTGACTCGTACAGCGAGACTTAAACCATGGAAATTCTAATGTTCACTCCGCCGGTCTGCCCGCGGGCTCGTAAGAGAAGAGATCGGGATTACGGGAGGGGGGAGGAGTCTGAGATGCGATGGAGGCGTACGGACCTGCGCCTTGTCGGCGAGCTTGAGCGCAAGCCTGGAGACGGGGAGCGGCGCCTCGTAGACGAAGAAGTGGTTGATGCACTCGTTGCGGAGGAAGCGCGAGAGGACGCGCCCGTCGGCGGTGAGGCCGGCGAGCGCGACCCCGGCGTGCTCAGCGACGCGGAACACCTTCCGCTGGTAGGAGGAGAGCTCGGAGGCGGGCTTGTTGACGGCGGCGAGGACGGCGTGGGTGCGGGACACGAGCCCCACGCAGGCGGAGCCCTGCTTGACGGCCTCCATGGCGTACTCCACCTGGAACAGCCGCCCCTGGGGGCTCCATGTGGTCACGTCGGTGTCGTACTGGTTGCGGAACATCCTCGAGGGCTCCCTTCCTCCGTCAGCCTGCTCGATTCGAGGGTCCCCGAGTGCGCCGGCCGGCGAGCGTAGGTAGGGTTTGGGGATCTCTTGGGGGTGGGGGCTCGCGTGCGATTTTAGTGGCAGCGGCGAGGGCGTCGGCCTTCTTCTTCTCCAAGATGGGGAAGAAAAGAAAAGCGTGGGGCCCGCGTGTCAGTGGGAGGAAGAAAGGACTTGGCGGCTGGCAGACGGGCTTCTTTTCTTTTCCTCTACGTTCAGAAAAGGGGAGCGGTTTATATGGGCCGTTTGAGCAGCTGGAATTTGGTTGGGCCTAATTCTATTCTATGGCCCAGCCGGCAAGGCACGCACTCGACCCCTTCGCTTTCTCCCTCTCGCGCAACAAGGCTGTCAGAATCAGAAGAGAAATGGAACGGCGGGCAGCTGCGAGTTTGCCAGAAATAGCTAGTGGGGAACGTCGACACCTCAGACCTCACGACGGGGATGGGAGCTTGCAATCTCCTCTCCTGAGACAGGGCACCAGGCAGGCCCCCGCCATGCATGCGTCACCCGAGCAGCTTGCAACAATCGTCAGCCACCCTTCTTCTTCCTCCCACCTCCCCCGCCTCCTCTCCGCCCTAGCTCCTCCTCCGCAATCTCCTGGCCGAGGCCGCCGCTACGTCTCCGAGAGGTAATAAGCTCGTCGCGTCGATCGCTGGATCTTGATTGAGATCACGCCGCTGTTGATTGCATAATGCACGCATGCATTATGTTGTCCAGAACAATATAATTCCCGAGATCTCCGATTCTTCTCCATGCATGTATCTTCTTCTTCATCTCGCCGCGCTAGCCATTAATGGATGTTTGCTGTGCTGACGACGATGAATCGCTCAGGGCGCTGGCAGGGGCGGCGCTCGGCCCGTCTGCAGCAGCCGCGCGGCCGCTGCTCGCGAGGACGCCGCCAGCACAGAACTAAATGTCCTCCTCCGCGGCAGCCGTTGTGGCGCCCGGCGCCACCGCCGCCGCGACGGACGGCGGCGGCGCCGCGGAGGGCGCGGCGACCGCGGCGGCGGCGCTGTCGTCGTCGGCGTCGCGCACGTCGTCGTTACGTCACCGCGCGATGAGCGCGTCGTCGAAGCTGCTGCGCACCTCGCTGAGCCGCAAGTCAATGGTGCGGCGCAGCAGCAAGGTGATGTCGGTGTCGATCGAGGACGTGCGGGACCAACCCATAGACAAACTCTATTGCCCTAAATCGCATCAGCAAAACACCCTAAACGCCCAAACTATAATCGCAGATCGGAGCAACAATCACCGAACTCAAGCATAGATCCTGACTCGTACAGCGACTTAAACCATGGAATTTCTAATGTTCACTCCGTCGGTCTGCCCGCGGGCTGAGATCGGGATTACGGGAGGGAGGGGGAGTCTGAGATGCGATGGAGACGTACGGACCTGCGCCTTGTCGGCGAGCTTGAGCGCAAGCCTGGAGACGGGGAGCGGCGCCTCGTAGACGAAGAAGTGGTTGATGCACTCGTTGCGGAGGAAGCGCGAGAGGACGCGCCCGTCGGCGCTGAGGCCGGCGAGCGCGACCCCGGCGTGCTCAGCGACGCGGAACACCTTCCGCTGGTAGGAGGAGAGCTCGGAGGCGGGCTTGTTGACGGCGGCGAGGACGGCGTGGGTGCGGGACACGAGCCCCACGCAGGCGTAGCCCGGCTTGACGGCCTCCATGGCGTACTCCACCTGGAACAGCCGCCCCTGGGGGCTCCATGTGGTCACGTCGGTGTCGTACTGGTTGCGGAACATCCTCGAGGGCTCCCTTCCTCCGTCAGCCTGCTCGATTCGAGGATCCCCGAGTGCGCCGGCCGGCGAGCGTAGGTAGGGTTTGGGGATCTCTTGGGGGCACCGCGTGCGATTTTAGTGGCAGCGACGAGGGCGTCGGCCTTCTTCTTCTCCAAGATGGGGAAGAAAAGAAAAGCGTGGGGCCCGCGTGGCAGTGGGAGGAAGAAAGGACTTTGCGGCGAGGGCGTCGGCCTTCTTCTTCTCCAAGACAGGCTGCTTTTCTTTTCCTCTTCATTCAGAAAAGGGGAGCTGTTTATATGGGTCGTTTGAGCCGCTGGAATTCGATTGGGCCTAATTGTTCTCTACTTCTATGGCCCAGCCGGCCTATGAGAAAACGCATGCGGAGGAAGGCACGCACTCGACCCCTTGGCTTTCCTTCTCACGTTTTTGGGCCTGTTTGGTTCCCTCCTACTAAAATTTAGTGACTAAACTTTAGTCACTTTTAGTAGCTAAGTTGCCAAACACTCATACTAAAAGTGACTAAAAAGTCCTTTTAGTCACTTTTAGTCCCTTTTAGTAGGGGTATTACTACTAAAAGTGACTAAAGTTTAGTCACTAAATTTTAGTGGGAGGGAACCAAACAGAGTTCACCACCCGTGGCGGTGCTCCCTCTCGCGCGACAACGCTGTGTCGCTGTCAGAAGAGAAATGGAACGGCGGGCAGCTGCGAGTTTGCCAGAAATAGCTAGTGGGGAACGTCGACACCTCAGACCTCACGACGGGGATGGGAGCTTGCAATCTCCTCTCCTGAGACAGGGCACCAGGCAGGCCCCCGCCATGCATGCGTCACCCGAGCAGCTTGCAACAATCGTCAGCCACCCTTCTTCTTCCTCCCACCTCCCCCGCCTCCTCTCCGCCCTAGCTCCTCCTCCGCAATCTCCTGGCCGAGGCCGCCGCTACGTCTCCGAGAGGTAATAAGCTCGTCGCGTCGATCGCTGGATCTTGATTGAGATCACGCCGCTGTTGATTGCATAATGCACGCATGCATTATGTTGTCCAGAACAATATAATTCCCGAGATCTCCGATTCTTCTCCATGCATGTATCTTCTTCTTCATCTCGCCGCGCTAGCCATTAATGGATGTTTGCTGTGCTGACGACGATGAATCGCTCAGGGCGCTGGCAGGGGCGGCGCTCGGCCCGTCTGCAGCAGCCGCGCGGCCGCTGCTCGCGAGGACGCCGCCAGCACAGAACTAAATGTCCTCCTCCGCGGCAGCCGTTGTGGCGCCCGGCGCCACCGCCGCCGCGACGGACGGCGGCGGCGCCGTGGAGGGCGCGGCGGCGGCGCTGTCGTCGTCGGCGTCGCGCACGTCGTCGTTGCGTCACCGCGCGATGAGCGCGTCGTCGAAGCTGCTGCGCACCTCGCTGAGCCGCAAGTCAATGGTGCGGCGCAGCAGCAAGGTGATGTCGGTGTCGATCGAGGACGTGCGGGACCAACCCATAGACAAACTCTATTGCCCTAAATCGCATCTGCAAAACACCCTAAACGCCCAAACTATAATCGCAGATCGGAGCAACAATCACCGAACTCAAGCATAGATCCTGACTCGTACAGCGACTTAAACCATGGAATTTCTAATGTTCACTCCGTCGGTCTGCCCGCGGGCTGAGATCGGGATTACGGGAGGGAGGGGGAGTCTGAGATGCGATGGAGACGTACGGACCTGCGCCTTGTCGGCGAGCTTGAGCGCAAGCCTGGAGACGGGGAGCGGCGCCTCGTAGACGAAGAAGTGGTTGATGCACTCGTTGCGGAGGAAGCGCGAGAGGACGCGCCCGTCGGCGCTGAGGCCGGCGAGCGCGACCCCGGCGTGCTCAGCGACGCGGAACACCTTCCGCTGGTAGGAGGAGAGCTCGGAGGCGGGCTTGTTGACGGCGGCGAGGACGGCGTGGGTGCGGGACACGAGCCCCACGCAGGCGGAGCCCTGCTTGACAGCCTCTGTGGCAGAACCTCCTAAATTAAGTGGCCCACATGCACCCATCATTGTCCTAAAGACCTTTGATCGGCGTACACGCGTTCCAAATGACTCAAGAGGTCTGTCGGGTGTCCTCGGGAAACCCGAATCATCCACGTTACATTACTTCCAGGAAAAATCCCTCATCAAGCATCACAGTATTACAACAGTTTTATAGATAAGATAAATCAGAGTAAAGCGGAAAGATTATAATACATAGGTTAAAAACTTAGAGTTTTACAAACCATAAGTACTTATTACATAAACGGTTCGGAACTTTATAATACTTATATCAAACAAATTCTTGTTACTTGCCCAAGGTCACACATCAGAATCATTATCACTCTCCTCTACAAGGGTGAAGTAGCACTGTCCATCAAAAGGTGGATCCATGTACTCTCCTGCAACAAGGGTTAACAAACCCTGAGTACAAAAGTACTCAACAAGACTTAACCGTCAAAGAAAAGATCCCAGGTCATGCTAGCTTTAAGGGATGTAGTGGGGCTAGCAATAGAGAAGGAATTTGCAGAATAAGCATTTTTAACAAAACATTCTTCTTTTCCTTAGTAATTCCAAATATACCATCAAAAGTACCCTTTTAGAAACAAACATCATTTCCCAACTGCTTTGGTTTTGAAAACTCTACGTTGAGAGTCAGAGATCGAGTCTCTTTTTATCGTAGAGCAACAACGATTCGAACCGCTTTATCTACCCAGCTGAGGGTTCCCAATCACACAATATGGCAGGACTCTAACCTGCAACATATTGCACAACCATAAGTGATTTGTATGGCAGGACTCTAACCTGCAACATATCAAAGCACACCGGCGTTGTATGGCAGGACTCTAACCTGCAACATATCAACCCGTAACCCGTGATTGGTACTATCATGCACTCGATCAAGGACCAACAACGACCGGTTCCTAATCGACACAGACAGGAACACTACATCAAGATTTCACTCCGGATGCAAGTTACCTGCCCGGTCTGAATTTCATTTTTCATCCATTTATCAATTGTACCTGAGAGAGGTATCCTAACAGTGATGACCTATCATCCCTTAGTTTGCTCAAGGCCTAAGCGGAGGATAATCTCATCACCGTGCATCTTGGCTAAACATTTACAATTAAATAGGTAACAAGGATAGAGTAAAGGTAACCAACTGGTAATGCAACTACTGGTGTCATCCAACTCCTATTACTTAAATGCAGTTGATAAATCATTGTATAAACTTTGTAATAGAAACATAAAGGTTAAATGCACCGGGGCTTGCCTTGAGGGTCAGCGAAGTCCGGAGATTCTGAAAAACGAGAAGAGTCTATACCCTCAGGAGAAATCCACTGAGAGTTAGGGCCTTCCGAAGCGGGATCTACACGTAAAAGTGCATATGCATGAATAATGGGATGCTTATGATATGATCATGGTAAAGATGGAAATTTTCTAAGCTGTAGACATTTATTCAAACAATCTTTCATCACGGTAAAGTTGCAAACCAACAAACTAACTTTAGCTATTATTAGCACTAAACAAGTTTTATTATTTTCTTTAAATATTGTTAAGCAACTTAACAAGCAACAAAAGTTTACTTGCATAAAGGAAACCCATAACCAGGGAGCAAATCTTGCTAGTTTCCCATTGGTTGTCAAACAATTCCAAAAGTCACACAAATCTACAGGGATCAACTATTTCTATTTATTTTATTAATCATTTTAATTAGCCTTTTATTTATATACCAAACATACTTTGTCAAACAGAGATGAAATTAAACATGAAGGTGTATATCAGTGATATAAACTCTCATGTTAAATTTCATGATTAACAGAGCTATAGATTAATTATAGCAAAAATAACAAAACTGATTACTGTTCAAAAAGACAGAAAAAGAAAAACTTAAACTAACCCAAACGGGGCTTTCGGCCCAGCCCAACTCAACTCAGCGTGGCGCGAACGCACGGCGGTGGGGGAAGGTTCGTTCGCTCGAGGCCTGGCTCGAACGAGACAGCGCCCGAGGGTCCGCTCGAGGCCTAGCTCGAGGCTCGGGCGATACGCTGCGCATGTGCCCGCTCGAGGCTTAGCTCGAGGCTCGGGTGAGACGGAAACGCTCGTCCGTCCGAGGCCTAGCTCGGGCGGGTCGGTGAACGCATTCGCCCGAGGCTGGGCTCGAGCGAAGCGGTGTGCCTGACAGTTTTGCAGAAAAGCCCTCCGGCTTGCGCTAAAACAACTCGCAGTCCATGGTGCTATTCACCTGAGTCTTGGACTTTGCAACCAACACCCTGGAACTTCTCATCTTTACAACGAGGAGGTCCTCGACCATGGCCGGCGCGCATGGCGATGAACCGAGCGGCGGCAAGTCTTACACCGGCCATCTCCGGCCAGCAGCGACCCAACTAACGCGAGCACAAGCATCAACAAGTCACCCGCGGCCGATAGAGCCTCTAACCCTAAACGCTACCGCTCCGGTGAGGTCTGGCCACGCACGGCGGCGGACCGAGCCACGGCGGAGCTGTTCCGGCGAACCTAGGTCGGTAGCAGTAGAACGGAAGGGCTAGGAAGCTTCAGTAGCTCACCCTGGTTCCGATGCGTTAGCTAGTTGGAGCGGAGGAGGAGCGGAGATAGGAGGTCCACGGCACAGAGAGCTTCGGCGGCAAACTCCGGCGAAGAGGCGATGGTTCCGGCGAGACCTGGGCGTCGAGAGGGAAACCATCGAGCCGATGAGTACTATGGGATCAAGATAAAACAGAAACGCAAGACAAAGGGAGTAGAGGAGTGCCCGGTTGGGCTGACCACGGCGAGGTCGAGCTTAGCGGAGCTTTTTCAATGGCGGAAGGAAGAACAACGATTGCTTGCTCTCTGAGTGAGTAGAGTTTGCGCGAAAAGGTGCTGGAGATGCGCAAAGGTGTAGGGTATTTATACCCGCGGTCAAATTGGGATGAGAACGATCGGTGTGCGGTGAATTGGAGATTGAGCCGAGAAGGTGCTCGTCGGTGCTCTGGTGGCAAACGTCGATGGCGAGTGCGGAAGAAGGCGCCACGACGCGAGGGTAAGTACCAGCGGCTGGGTAACTTTGCCACGGAGACGGACGCGAGCTTGTTCGAGAGGGATCGATGCCCAGCGCGCTGGCGTTGCCGACCCTAGCTCGGTCGGTCACCGCCATGAACAGGGAGGTGAGCTTATCCCCCCTTTTTCCCTACTTCCTTTTCTATCCTTTCTGAAAATCTAGGATTACTCTTGATTTTTGAATAAAAGTTGAAAATATGCTAAAATATCAAATGCTCAGAATTTAATACTGAACATCTTTCATTTTTGCAACATAAGCAGAATATGCTTAGATTTTAAATTAGAGTTTGCAAAACAAAAGAGAACAAAAAGGGCAGAAAAGTATTTTCCAAATTACTTTTGATTTCATATGAAAACTTGGAAAACTTGATACAAGCAAAGTTGTTCCCCCCCTTAAAGAAATCTCGTCCCGAGATTTAACCTGTAGGCTAACTAATGGAAAAGAAAATGTGTCAAGCACTTCCAATACTAACCTTTACATAAAGCAGGGAAAGGTTTCCATAAGACAGATAACAAGGACTATACAGAAGAGAGAAACTCCAGAAAACTTTCTAAGAGAAACTCTTCTGACTCCCACGTGGCTTCTTCCTCAGTATGTTGATTCCATTGAACCTTGTAGAACTTGACAGTTCTTTTTCGAGTAACTCGATCTTTCTGGTCAAGAATCTTGATAGGATATTCTGAGTATGTCAGATCAGGCTCTAATTCAATCTCTTCAACATGAATGACATGATCAGGCACTTGAAGACATTTCTTTAACTGAGAGACATGGAACACATTTTGGACTAAAGATAGCTGTGGTGGTAAATCAAGTTGATATGCCACCTTTCCACATCTTTTAAGGATCCGATAAGGACCTATATATCGTGGTGCCAACTTTCCTTTGATTCCAAATCGAGTAACTCCTTTCATTGGTGACACCTTGAGATAGACATAATCACCAATTTCAAAGGTAAGAGACCGACGTCTCTTATCGGCATAACTCTTTTGTCTGGATTGCGCTATCTTCATGTTCTCTCGAATTAACCTGACTTTTTCTTCAGCTTCCTTAACTAAGTCAACTCCAAAGAGACTACGTTCTCCCGATTCAGACCAGTTTAAAGGTGTTCTGCATCTTCTGCCATACAGAGCTTCAAATGGTGCCATCTTAATGCTCTCTTGATAACTGTTATTGTAAGAGAATTCTGCTAACGACAAACATTCATCCCATTTCTCTGAATAATTGAGCACACAGGATCTTAACATATCTTCTAAGATCTGATTAACTCTTTCAGTTTGGCCCCCAGTCTGTGGATGATAAGCTGTACTATGCAGAAGCTTGGTACCCAAAGACTCATGTAAGTGCCTCCAGAAAACATTAACAAACTGTGTCCCTCTATCAGACACAATAGTCTTGGGAACACCATGCAGACTTATAATTTTGTCAAAATATATCTTGGCATAGGTAGATGTTGGATATGTGGTCTTAACAGATATGAAATGAGCTGATTTGGTCAGACGATCAACAATGACCCATATGGAATCAAACCCTTTTGATGTCTTGGGCAGACCTACTATGAAGTCCATACTAATGTCATCCCATTTCCAAGAGGGAATTGATAATGGTTGCAATTCTCCAGCAGACCTAAGATGAATTGCCTTCACTTTCTGACAAGTATCACATTTAGCTACATAACTAGCAATTTCGAGTTTCATCTTAGTCCACCAGAATTTCTGTTTCAGATCATGATACATCTTATTACTGCCTGGATGTACTGAAAATCTTGTTGCATGAGCTTCATCAAGAATTTGCTTTCTGAGCTCAGGAACTTTTGGAACCACTAACCGTTCTTTGAACCAAATCACTCCAGCTTCATCTACTTTAAAATTAGAATTCTGCTCAGAGTGAATCTTTTCTTTTAGATGGATCATTCCCTTGCTTTCCTTCTGGGCTGCAATGATCTGATCTTTAATGGATGATTGAACGGTCACATTTGCAAGATTTCCTTGTGGAATCATTTCAAGATTTAACATCTCAAATTCATAGCACAAGGTAACATCTATTGGCTTGACTTCCAGACAATTGCAATGACTCTTTCGACTGAGTGCATCTGCAACTACATTGGCTCTACCGGGATGATAGTGTACTTCAATATCATAATCTTTTATCAGTTCTAACCATCTTCTCTGACGCATATTCAACTCAGACTGAGTGAAGATGTATTTCAAACTTTTATGATCAGTATATATGTGACAGAGATTACCCAACAAATAATGTCGCCAGATCTTTAGAGCATGGACTACAGCTGCCAACTCTAGATCATGTGTTGGATAATGTTCTTCGTGCCGCTTAAGCTGTCGTGAAGCATAGGCAATGACTCTGCCTTCTTGCATCAGTACACACCCAATGCCCTTGCCTGAAGCATCACAGTAAACATCAAAGGATTTTTAGCTGTAACACTCCAGTGTTATCCAAACTAAAACTTGCCATGTCATCATATGCATTAGCATTTTATTTGAGTGATAACTTGAGTATGCATTCACTAAAAACAAGTTTAAGTTAACATGTTTGTGTTTAGTGGATAGGAAATGTTAAGTGTGTAACCCTAGTTGTGTGATGCTTTCTTAAGTATATGGATATATGTTACATGAAATATAAGTGTAAGAGGAAACCTCTAATTTTCTATGTTTTCTTTTTTCTCCTCTCTTTAAGTTCCAAAAAGTATGGCAAATTTTAAAATGGTTTCAAAAGCAAAGTTGTAGCTCTTGTTGAGAAGGACAACTTTGGTATTCAAAGTTTTAAAAGTTTCTGTACAAAATTTTAAATAAATTTGAAAATCAATTTCCAAAATCAGTTTTTATCCCCTTTTGTGTAGTTTCAAAATTTAAGCACAATTTGGCTATACTCCAAAAAGCAAAGTTGTTCTATTTTTGATAAGGAACAACTTTGCTTTTTGGAGTATAGCCAAATTGTGCTTAAATTTTGAAACTACACAAAAGGGGATAAAAACTGATTTTGGAAATTGATTTTCAAATTTATTTAAAATTTTGTACAGAAACTTTTAAAACTTTGAATACCAAAGTTGTCCTTCTCAACAAGAGCTACAACTTTGCTTTTGAAACCATTTTAAAATTTGCCATACTTTTTGGAACTTAAAGAGAGGAGAAAAAAGAAAACATAGAAAATTAGAGGTTTCCTCTTACACTTATATTTCATGTAACATATATCCATATACTTAAGAAAGCATCACACAACTAGGGTTACACACTTAACATTTCCTATCCACTAAACACAAACATGTTAACTTAAACTTGTTTTTAGTGAATGCATACTCAAGTTATCACTCAAATAAAATGCTAATGCATATGATGACATGGCAAGTTTTAGTTTGGATAACACTGGAGTGTTACAGCCTCCATGGCGTACTCCACCTGGAACAGCCGCCCCTGGGGGCTCCATGTGGTCACGTCGGTGTCGTACTGGTTGCGGAACATCCTCGAGGGCTCCCTTCCTCCGTCAGCCTGCTCGATTCGAGGATCCCCGAGTGCGCCGGCCGGCGAGCGTAGGTAGGGTTTGGGGATCTCTTGGGGGCACCGCGTGCGATTTTAGTGGCAGCGGCGAGGGCGTCGGCCTTCTTCTTCTCCAAGATGGGGAAGAAAAGAAAAGCGTGGGGCCCGCGTGGCAGTGGGAGGAAGAAAGGACTTTGCGGCGAGGGCGTCGGCCTTCTTCTTCTCCAAGACGGGCTGCTTTTCTTTTCCTCTTCATTCAGAAAAGGGGAGCTGTTTATATGGGCCGTTTGAGCCGCTGGAATTCGATTGGGCCTAATTGTTCTCTACTTCTATGGCCCAGCCGGCCTATGAGAAAACGCATGCGGAGGAAGGCACGCACTCGACCCCTTGGCTTTCCTTCTCATGTTTTCGGGCCTGTTTGGTTCCCTCCTACTAAAATTTAGTGACTAAACTTTAGTCACTTTTAGGAGCTAAGTTGCCAAACACTCATACTAAAAGTGACTAAAAAGTCCTTTTAGTCACTTTTAGTCCCTTTTAGTAGGGGTATTGCTACTAAAAGTGACTAAAGTTTAGTCACTAAATTTTAGTGGGAGGGAACCAAACAGGCCCTTCAGTTCACCACCCGTGGCGGTGCTCCCTCTCGCGCGACAACGCTGTGTCGCTGTCAGAAGAGAAATGGAACGGCGGGCAGCTGCGAGTTTGCCAGAAATAGCTAGTGGGGAACGTCGACACCTCAGACCTCACGACGGGGATGGGAGCTTGCAATCTCCTCTCCTGAGACAGGGCACCAGGCAGACCCCCGCCATGCATGCGTCACCCGAGCAGCTTGCAACAATCGTCAGCCACCCTTCTTCTTCCTCCCACCTCCCCCGCCTCCTCTCCGCCCTAGCTCCTCCTCCGCAATCGTCAACCACTACGCTGGGGAAGGCCATGCGGTGAAAGGAAATCATGGTAGCAGGCATGGCCTCACTTGGGAAGAAGTCATAGGGGAAGATTTGGGTAGTGCCCTTGACCCAACAGGAATGGGTAGTGGAGAGAGGAATTTGGGTAGCCAACAAATTTATTGGGTGGGATAGGTAGTCTGCTGGAGCTGATTTTTGGCCCTCCACTACCTAAATTAGGGATAGGTAGTGGTTCTAAACATGCTCTAAGGGGAGGTAGGTGATCTCTCACATGGTTACATGCTCTAGAAATGGACCCTTGGTCGGGACCACTAGTAGCTAGTTTTCTCCCATGAACCTTTCACAACTATTTTTAACTCCTACTACAAACATAGATCACTTGTGCTGAGGAACATGAACCCCATCTCCACTAGATGTGGAGCAAGTTGCCTGATGAACTACTAAATCACTTTGGTCTCTGAGTGCTAAGCCATTCGAACCCAACGTGTGGCTCTTAACAAAATTGTTCATGGTACAAAATAGCGACAAGTGATATCTTGAGACATCAAGTTGGATTGGGATATATTACAAATGATGTTAAAAATATGCATTTTGTCGTATGTTCTAAATCACCAATTAGTAAATTCATCGTGGATTGTGTGTCTAGTCTTGGATGGTGAGACGGATGTCACAAGGATTATATTGGTTTAGGCAGAATAACGTCCTTATGTCCAGTGTCGAGCTGCTCGTGTTACCGACTCTGTTTGTAGTAGGGATTACAAACGACCGAGAGAGGGAAGAGTTCCCATGTCTATGCTGAAGGTAGTGGGTTGTGGTTACGATTGCTCATTGTCCCTTCTTGGGGACCCTGCCTCCCCTTTTATTATAATCCAAGAGGGCATGTTACATCTGAGAGAGAGAGGAAGAGAGAAAAAGAAGAAAGAAGAAACATGGGTAGACGTGGGGGATGATGGCGCCCTTTGAGACATATCATCCTTCCCTATTGTTTGTAGGCCCGACCTTACGCATAGATTGTTGGACAAGGATGGCCTCACTGTCGCGGCCGTGCTGGTCACTGATGCCACTAGCCGGTCGTGGCTCCCCATCCTACCATGGTGCGCAGAGTGGCGATGGACATCCATGATGGGCTCCGTACGAGAAGTTGGTAACACAATGCTCTCTTGTATATGTGCCGTGACGATGCATGACCCTAGTCGTGATCTGTTCGCGTCTTTAGGTAATGTCGAGATACGTCTATCTGTTCCCTGAATGTCAGAAGGTTGAACCTGGGTTCATCTTGCCCATGCCGTAGTGGATGGGAATTCTTCATGTCCCCATTGATTGTACATCCTTCATTCGACGCCTCATTCTTAGAGTCAAGCGAGGTGGAGTCTGTGTCCTTGGAATTGAGCAAAGTGAAATCTATGTCCTTGTGTCCGGACGAGGTGGAGTCACCTCGTGAGGAGTCGGGCAGTGTGGAGTCACCCTATCGGGAGCCGGGCCACATGAAGTCACCCCACGGGGGGGGGGGGGGGGGTGACGCGGAGTTGCCCCGTCTGGGCGGGCAACATGGAGTTGCCGTGCGAGGAATCAGGCGATGCAGAGTCATCCTCTTATGGGTCGGATGAGTTCACCACTAGGCCCTCTTTGACCTCCCCATTGGTTTGGTCCTTACGGACGTTAATCTCCCGCTTTTCGGGTATCCCTGATGTTTATACCCGACACATTTATTCATAGTGATCTCCATGAAGAAGTATTTATGCTCATTCGCCATGGATTTAAAACAAATCAAACTAATGGAAAGGTTGTTTGGTTGCATATATGTTATATTGATTCAATCATATCAATCCTCAAGGGCTTGGCTTCATCGCTTTAGGCCAATCAATGCTCAAGAGGTAAGGTAATGCTAATCACACATTATTCTATAGGAATTCTAGAGGTAAGGTAGCTCCTTTAAAGTCTATGTGGATGACATTGTGATTCCTAGCTATATGTCAGTCAAATGAGATTGCATGATTTTAAGAAATACCTTGCTCAATGCATTGTCTAACTAAGTTAAATGACTTGGTATAATTGTGATGTTTTCTTCAAATCAAAATTTCTCAGGATCCAAACAGAATCTTTCTTTCTCAAAGGAAATAATTATATATCTACTAGGAGACCAGTATGCTTGGATGTTGTCCTGCATCCACACCTATTGAACCCAAATCATTGTATGTAGGGACTCCAATAGATTGAGAGTGTTATGAAAGACTTGTTGGAAAACTTATACACCCTCTCTTGCACTCACCAAGGTATTTATTTTGTGGTAAGTGTAGTGAGCTAGTTTATGGATGACTCTAAATCACCTAAATCAGATGTTGTCTATCCCATCTTGTGGTATCTTAGGAGTTTCCTAGGGAAGGATCTTTTATACACTCGACAAGGAAATTTACATGTTGAACGCAGTGATGGTGATTTGGCTTGTTCATTGGATGATAGACGGACCAACTTCTAAATATTGTACATTTGTTGGAGGTAATCTAGTACATTGACGAAACAATAAGCAAAGTGTTATAACACAGGTCACAACTTAGGATGAATTTCATGCTATGGCTCATGGTGTGTGTGTGCGTGAGCTGCCAAACCTTTAATATAATGTTGTACTATGACAACAAGCAAGACAGCTACCGGTAAAGCCAACAATACTATTCATCATGATAGAACCAAGCACATTGGAATTGATGGTCACTTTATATCAAGGAGAAGTTGGATATACTAGTAAGACAATCTTGCTACCTAAGCTCCTGTGAATATTCCCCCCCCCCCCCCCCCACCCCAAAAAAAAAACTCCTCTCCATGGCCAGCCAAAGTTTATATGGTTCGCGTGTTAATAATTTCCCCTAGCACAGTGTGTACATATGTCCAGCCAGTATATATGTATTCAAAAAAGAACTAGGGGCATGAACAAAGGAAATTTTATCAAACAAGAGCAACTGAAAGACTGACATGACATGAGGAGAGCTAGATTGATCGACGGGTGTTAGTTACTACTCTCTTCGTCTCATTAAAAATATCATTTTTAACTTTTTATAATTGTTTGACTGATGTCCAACTTATTTAAATTTTTTATACCAATAATAAAATAAATAAGTTTCTATTAAAGTATCTCAAATGATAAAATAAATCGTAACAAAATAAAATATATGAAAATTTTGAATAAGAAGAACGATCAAATAAGAAGTTTTTTTTTTTAAAAAAAAAACAACGTTTGTGATAGTACGAAGTCTTCAGACTGTAGTACAGTGTCGCCCCGGCCACTTCACATGGCTAGGTAGTAGGTACACTACTAGCTCGTAGCCGGATTGCCGGCCTCCGGGCTTTGACCCAGGCGAGAAGCTAGCTAGCTAGTAGCTAGGCTAGCAACGTGCCAACGTACGTACACGGCCATCTATCTATCTTATCTATCGTCGGGTAGCAAACGCATATATGAATACAAAGAGGGCGGGCGGTCGTCGTACCAGTCTCACATCTCTCAATAAGTCTAAAATGTCACCTGGACCTGTGGGCTGTGGCTCTCTTGCTCTGGCATATGGCTGTGTCCTTCACTGTATGGATGCATATGCATAGATGGATCGGATCACGTACGTGTGTGTACTCGTCTTATCATAAACTACTAGCTTGGGGTGTAGCTAGACTCTACAGCAGGTCAGCAGGTAGCAGCTAGCAGTACAAAAGACAGGTGAGAGGCTTGCACGCGCTACTAGAAATCTAGAATAGACACACACACACGCATGTATTACGTACGTATAATTGTCGTCTATCCCCATCTTGTAGTACGTACGAATGAACACGACGATTGCAGCATGCACAGCTAACAACTCAAGTTCAGCTGCGTGTGTACGTACTACAACAATTGTAGTACACGTACGTATTACGTACAGAGTGCATGCATGGCAGTAGCTACTAGTACGTAGTCACATGGTACATGCATTGTGCATCAGATCAGTGTGAGGTGTGGTATAGTACGTACAGACGACACAGCAGTGATACACATGTACTAGCACTAGCTAGCAGGCTGGCCGGGGTTGCTTCTGGGCCCTGGCGGTGGTGGTGGTGTGGTGTCCGGCCCACGGTCACAAAAGTTCCCGGAACGTGGTACAAGAAGAAACACGATACGTGGGACCTGAAACGGCCTCTGAGAGTTAAGACGAAAATGTTCCACGTCCCCGGTGACTATGGTCTGGCCGTCCGGCAGCCAGGCCGGCGCGGATGGTGGACACGGGACGGGTAAGATGGCAATAGATAAACCTCCATCGGTTATTGTTTTCCTAGATCCATCTCTCCATCATCATTAAAAAAATAATATCGTCATTAAAATCTCCATACCTACGACGGGTAAGAAATTTCCTCATACCCGTACTCGGCTTAGAGTAAACTTTACCCATCGGGTTATGCATATACCCGTCAACAATGTAAACAATTTAACTTGCACAATCTCTATACAATATGTGTTACAACAGCAATAAACACATGATAGCAAGAAGAACACATAAAGTTTAGACGAAATTGTAGCATGCAATGACCAAACATGTATTTGAACCTTCGGATATTTTTTACTCATACGCTAACGGGTATGATCGAGGACTATAGGAACATATCCGTACCTGCATATCTGTTGCTGGATGAAGATTTCGCCTCATTTAGAGACCTATGAGTGAAGGTTAATAGAGTAAATATCCATCGGGTCTCGAATCACGGGTCCCCCGTACCCATCTTTAGCGAGGTGGACGGGTCATTGGTCTGGGTCGTACGTGAGCGGGGAGCCCAGGCGGGGGGGCACGGCGGCGCACGCAACACGCGCACACACATGCATCCCCACGGGCAAAAGCGACCTGCCGGCCACTGACGTGTGCTGCGGCCATGCCATGCATGCATACCGCCCCGGGTCGGGCTCATCGGCCCGCGCGCGACCGCCGGGGCCGGCCGGGGGGCCATTGATGGCACACAACACAATTATATGCATGGCGCGCGCGCGCTAGCTAGCTGCGCACACGACAAACTCATCCACATATGGTCCCGGATCCCGGCCGGCCTTGTGTGTTTTTGGCAAGGACACTAGCTATAGTAGGCTTTTTACATTTGGTATAGTAGTTCGGTACTAGGGCTACCTCAGTCCACCTGTTACTTGCTAGTTTATTTGCTGGTCGTTTGCTTGCTGGTCCTTGCTACTGAGTGGTAGAGTAGGGTCTTTTTTTACCAAGAAATCGATATTCAAAATCATTTTCATTCATGATTATATTCTTTGCTTTTTTTTAAAGCGTCCGGCTTCTAAATTCTAATAATTAAAGTCCTCCAGAATTTTCTCTACGGCCTATTTGTCGGTGTTTCGAAACCGGGGTATGACACCAACGAGTAATATGATCGCGTGCTCTCTTCCTGGATGGTGATGCAAGAAGACACAAGGATTTATCCTGGTTCGGGCAAAGAAGGCCCTACGTCCAGCGGGGGAGGAGGTTCTTGTATTACTTGCACCTAAGTGCTTGTACAGGGGCGAATACAAGCTCAGTGAGCGTGGACCGGAGTCCGGACTCGTGTGTGTGGACTTGGGTGTTGTCTTTTTGAAGTTAAGTAACTTTGGACCCGTGTGTTCTCCTTTCTCGCGCGAAGGGCCCTGGCGTCCCCTTTTATAGAGCAAGAGGAGGCCAAGGTTTACACAGGATCGGCACGCACAACGCTCGGTATGGCATAGGGTAGGGATCCTGTCTTGTCGGGGCCACTGGAGCCGATGTGGGCGTTGCTGTTGAAGCGTCCTTGGAGCGTGGTCTCCGTCCAGGCGCGGACGTGGCGGCGTGGCGACGTGAGGGCCGAGCAGCATCCATCCCGGCTCGTACAGGACGCGGCGCGGTCCCTCCGGGTCTTGGGGTACCTGTCCACCAATCATATGAGAGCAGTTAGGGCTCGAGGGGCGCGGAGCCGGCCTCGAGGTGGCGCCACGGGGGCTCGAGGGGCGCAGAGCCGGCCTCGAGGTGGCGTTCACAGGGGCTCAAGGGGCACGGAGTAGGCCTCGAGGTGTTACAGTGCATGGTATGGCCGAACAGCGCTGTACTGGTGCCCTTTTGCCCATGCTTGTGGTGAAAGCGAGACTTGACCTTTACACCGAGTTACTGTGGTACGTGCTGTGCACCAGTGGACATGACCAGGGTAGGTGAAGGCATTAAATGCGTGGTATGGGGCTGGTACAGCTGTCTGTGCCGCTCGAGGCCCGTGCGTTTAAGGCTCGAGGTGTAGGGGCATGTTCGCCCGAGGCCTGGAGGGCTCGGGCGAGACGGAGAGCGATCGTGCTCGCCCGAGGCCTGGCTCAGAGGGCTCGGGCGAGACGGAGATAGAGCGTTCGCTCGAGGCCTGACTGGGAGGGCTCGGGCGAGACGGAGAGCGATCGTGCTCGCCCGAGGCCTGGCTCAGAGGGCTCGGGCGAGACGGAGATAGAGCGTTCGCTCGAGGCCTGACTGGGAGGGCTCGGGCGAGACGGAGAGCGATCGTGCTCGCCCGAGGCCTGGCTCAGAGGGCTCGGGCGAGACGGAGATGGGGCGTTCGCCCGAGGCCTGGCTGGGAGGGCTCGGGCGAGACGGAGATGGGGCGTTCGCCCGAGGCCTGGCTGGGAGGGCTCGGGCGAGACGGAGATTGAGTGCTCGGGTGTTTGCGTTGATTGGGGGCACCCCTTTTTTGTACCACCGACACTATTGAATAATTTTTACGGATTCCCTCATTTCACCGACTCGCACGGGCCTTTAGCCCCGGTTGCCGAGCCGGGACTACGCTTCCGGGACTAAAGGCCCCCCTTTAGTCCCGGCTCCGGCCACCGGGGCTAAAGACCCCCTTTAGTCCCGGTTGGTGTCGGGGGAACGCCAAAGGGGTACCCCCAATCAGCGCAAACAAACAGGTTAAACCTAGAACACTAATTAATAAAAAGACAAACCAGCCTAACCCCCTGGAGGACCAACACTTCAAAACCTGCTACGTTGGCCCACCAGGCCCCAGAGTCCATTCTAAAGGGAATCGGGACTGAAGCAAACGACCATTCTCCGCCTCACCCGAGCCCTCCAAGCCAGGCCTCGGGCGGGCGTTCATTCTCCGCCTCGCCCGAGCCCTCCAGGCCAGGCCTCGGGCCGGTGCTCATTCTCCTTCTCGCCCGAGCCCACCAGGCCTCGGGCGGGTGCTCATTCTCCGCCTCTCCCGAGCCCTCCAGGCCAGGCCTCGGGCCGGTGCTCATTCTCCGCCTCGCCCGAGCCATCCAATCCAGGCCTCGGGCGGGCGCTCATTCTCCGCCTCTCCCGAGCCCTCCAGGCCAGGCCTCGGGCCGGTGCTCATTCTCCGCCTCGCCCGAGCCATCCAAGCCAGGCCTCGGGCGGGTGCTCATTCTCCGCCTCGCCCGAGCCCTCCAGGCCAGGCCTCGGGCGGGTGCTCATTCTCCGCCTCTCCCGAGCCCTCCAGGCCAGGCCTCGGGCGGGTGCTCATTCTCCGCCTCTCCCGAGCCCTCCAGGCCAGGCCTCGGGCCGGTGCTCATTCTCCGCCTCGCCCGAGCCATCCAATCCAGGCCTCGGGCGGGCGTTCATTCTCCGCCTCGCCCGAGCCCTCCAGGCCAGGCCTCGGGCGGGTGCTCATTCTCCGCCTCTCCCGAGCCCTCCAGGCCAGGTACTCATTCTCCGCCTCGCCCGAGCCCTCCAAGCCAGGCCTCGGGCGGGTGCTCGGCCTCGGACGTACTATCCACCACGCTCTAAATCTTCCACGTCGCCACGTCGCCACGTCGCCGCACCCACGCCTGGAATGGGAGCCACGCCTCAAGGACGCTACAACGACAACCCCCCACGTCAGCGGTGGTGGACCGACGGGACAGAATTCCTACTACACGCAAAACTAGGCACCGCCCAAACTACTCCTGTACAATCTCATGTAACCCCGGCCTCCCCTGGCTCTATAAAAGGGGACGCCGGGGGCCTTCTTACGGGCAGCGCGAGCGCAAGCGCAATAGAGCACGCACGACACAGCACACAAGTCCACCCACGAGTCCGAACTCCGGTCCACGCTCACAAAGCTTGTATTCGCCCCTGTACAAGCACTTAGGTGCAAGAAGTACAAGAACTTCGGAAACACCGACGTTGGTGGACTAGTTGGTGCTATACCCCGGGGTAGAAACACAAGTCTTCTCGCATCACCATCCAGGGAGAGAGCACGCGATCATATTACTAGTTGGTGCTATACCCCCGGGGTAGAAACACCGACAGATACCTTACGGGTTGAAGCCGAGGCTCTTCAAAACCCTAAAAAACTTCGGAAAGGGATGGGCAGCAGAGCTCCCCTCGGTGCTGTGGGGCCTCAGGACGACGCCGAATCGAGCCACTGGGTTCACTCCTTTCTTCCTAACCTACGGCGCCGAGGCCGTCTTGCCTACTGACCTCGAATACGGTTCCCCTCGACTTCGAGCCTACAACGAGCAAACCAACGACGAAAGGCTCGCCGACGCCAAGGACCAGCTCGAGGAGGCTCGAGACGTGGCGCTCATCAACTCCGCACGCTACCAGCAGACACTTCGACGCTACCACGACAAGCATGTGCGCAAAAGAGACCTAGCAGTGGGGGACCTCGTGCTTCGACGGCTGCAAGACAACTGAGGGCGCCACAAGCTTACACCTCCATGGGAAGGCCCATACACCGTGGCTAAGGTGCTCAAGCCAGGAACATACAAGCTCTATGACGATCAAGGCAGGATCCTGGCGAACGCCTGGAACATATCTCAGCTACGTCGCTTCTACCCTTAAAGGCCTCGACGCCCTGTACATTTCTGTTGCTTTGTATATATATCGAATATGAATGAACAATCTCGTACATTGTCTTTCGTTTTACTTAGCAACTTAAGGTAGCCTTGACCTTGCTTTGCTCAAGGTCAAGCCTCCCTCGGGGGCTGACAGGGGACCCCCCCAGACTACGGAAAAAACGCGTTTTTCTTTTAAAAATTCGACTCTCATCTCAATTCGTATCTCGAGCGAACTAGCAACGTCCAAATCCAAAAAATACCTCGAACCCCCAAGAGACGGGAGGCGTCGACGTAGTCGGCAACCTACGCCCCCGGGCTACGGTACCCTACCTACGCCTCCCCTCGTGGAGCTCGTGACGTATCAAAAGGAATAAAGACTAAGCTAGCAGAAACTCAAGCTAACGGCAAAAAGAGATGGTCGAACAAAATCAGAAAAGAAAATAACAGACAAAATTATAGACACATGCGGGCCTCGACGGGCCATAAGTCATAATACAAAATATCATGTTAGGCCTCGAAGGCCACAAGCTCGTTTTTCACAAAAAGTGTCCTCCCATGACACAGAGGCTCGATGGCCCAAACTAACTCTGTCCTTCATCTTGGGGCTCGGCCGCAGGAGCAGTCACCGGGGGGTCAGCAGGAGTAGTCGCCAGGGGGTCTTCGGAAGCCGAGGGCGCCACCGGGGGAAGACCCACGTCCTCTTCAAAGAAACGAGCAAGGGCCTCCCCAGGAGCCTCGACGGCCCTGGTGAACTCCGCGATCTCCCGCTCAGCTTCATCATCGTCGTCCGGCAGGATGAACCCCTGGCTAACGGCGTCAAAGTTGAGGCCGGCGTAGTGGCTGGAGATCACGGCAAAAGCCCGCTTCACCCCAAGGTGCAGAGCGCCGCGCACCTGATCGTCCGTATGGCCCCTCAGGGCAGACAGACGGCTGACCAGGGAGCTCCCTGACTGACCCTCTGCGGCCCCAAGGGACGCGCAGGCCCTGATGGCGGCCTCCTGCAGAGCCTGGTGCTCCGAGGTCTCTGCCTGGTACACCGACTGCAAGGCGGCCGAAGCGTCCTCCACCTCAGTAAGCCTCCCCCGCAGCTCTGCAGAGGTTCGACGCGACTCGTCAAAAGAAGGATCGAAGTATGACAAGGAAACCATAAAGCCGACGGAACAAAAGGTTACCTTTCGCCGTGCCCTCCCACTTCTGGGCATCGTTGGCCGACGCCTCAGCAGACTTCCGAGCCTGCTCAAGGCCTGCGCCTTGGATGCCTCCTCGGCAACCTGAGCGTGGAGGGCCTCGACGGTCTTCTCTGACTCATCCAACCGCGACGCCAGGTCCTTGGCCCTCTCCGCCTCCCGGACGCCGTGCTCCCGGGCCTCGGTGACCGCGGCGGTCAAGTCTGAGCATTGAGTGCGCAGCCGACCCGTCTCGGCAACCGCAGCCGTCAGCTCCGAGCAACGGGCGCTCAGCCGGTCCGCCTCGGCGTTCTTCTCGGTAAGCTGCCCCTGGATATGAGCGAGCTCGGCTTTCGACGCCCGAAGCTGCTCCCAGACGTGGCTCTCCCGGCGGAGGAAGTCCGACTTGGCCCGTGAGGCCCCCATGAGCTCCTAAGATAAATAGTCGACCAAGCATTAACACCTCTTCATAGCAAAACGGGAGGAAGAGTGTCACCTAAACAACGATACTCACCTGGACGGCCTGAGGGAGGTCCCTCTCCACCAGCGACAGGGACGTCTTCAACGACCGCGTGAGGAGCGAGCCGAGCTGCCCAAGCATGTTCCAGGTATCGAACTCGGGGGCATCATCGATGACGAAGGCCGGCTCGGCCCTGGGGTCGGCTGGATCCCTCCACTCCACCCGATCGCCCCAAGAGGAGGAGCGGTCTACCCAGCGAGCAAGGGCCGAGCTCTCGCCCCCTCCGGCTTCTGGCACCGGCAGCCTCGGCAGCACGCTAGTAACCTCGCCCTCCGCCTCCGCTTCCCCGCCTTTTGGGGACGTCTCGTCGGAGGAGATGTTGTGGACCTCCTCCGGTAAACGCGGCCCCTGGGGCAAGACACTAACCTCTGCACCAAGCGCGGTGGCCTGAGGCGGCTTAGCATCAGCCCCTGGCGCATCAGCCTGGGGCAAGACGCTAGCCTCAGCCCCGAGCGCGGCGGCCTGGGGCGGCTCAGCATTAGCCCCTGGCGCATCAGTCTGGGACGGCGCGGCCTCGGCCCCGGACGCAATGGCCCGAGGTAGCACCGCCTCAGTCGCCTCGACCGCCCCGGCCTCAGCGGCAGAGGTCCCCGGGGCGCCTCCCTCCTTTGACGCCCCGGCGACGGGGACCTCCTCCGGCGCCTCACTAGAGGCCGGGACCTCCTGCGGGATCCTGGCAGCTTCAGACGCGGCGTCCGACCCGCCGGACCCCGGGAGTGGTGGCGTCATGGACGACACGACCGCCGTCGCGCCGGCGGAGGAAGATAGCCCCGCCTTCAGCGCCTTCCGAGGGCGGAGAGACAAGGCCCCCGCGGACCGCTTCCCGCTGAAACGAAAAAAGACATGCATAAACGAAGGAAAAAAATTCGCAAGCAAGCACAAGACGGGCGGCGAGCAATTACCCGGCCCTTGGCGCCCTCTTCGCGGAGAGCGCGGGAGAGACCTGTAGCCGCGGTGTCCCAGCCGGGGGAATCCCGCTCGGCGGAGGCGGGAGCTCCGCCTCGGGAGCCTCCACCGAGGCGCCCGCCGCCGGCGGCCTTGGCAGGCGCTGAGCGGTCCCGTCGCCTCCTTGGGGCGCCGAGGCCTCGCCGCCTGCGCCCATTGCAAGGACGGGGCTCTGGCTCGCCGCTTGCGCATCGAGCACGCCCCTCGCAAAGCCCGCCGACTGGACCGGCGAACGGCCCACGTCCGGGACCCCCGCCAGGGGCTCGGAGTCCTCGTCTGACTCATCCTCGTCTTCATCATCAGAATCCTCCTCCGTGGGGGAGGACTCTTCTGGCTCGCCGCGGAGCCTCTGCTGCCGCCGACGCTTCGCCAGGTCATCTCGGGCCTTCTGGCGCTTGGCCCGCCTAGTCTTCTTGTCGTCCTTTTTCTTCTTCCTCTCCTCCGCCAGACGTCGCCTCTCCTCCCTTTCTTCAGAAAGGGGAGGTTTTGAAGCGGAGAACCCTCGCAGGCCCTACAAGGGGAAAAAGATAAGGACCAAAATCGCAAGAAGAAAGTTCCCCCGACGGCGATGCCATTGTGGCATCATCAGCCTTTGTCGTCTTCTTCACGCAATGGGTTTAGATTGTCGCGGATCCAGAAATATTCAAGAGCCTAAGTGAACAGTAAGACATATGTCAACCGTTGACTTAATACATAAGCAAAGTCAACAACTTAGTAGTTACGAACTAAGATCACTATATGCATGTGGATATTGCATACACTGAGACCAAGAAGATATCACAATAATTGTCTCATCATCACGACCCTAAAAACTAGAGATTTGCCAAAAACAACAATATATTTGGGCTAAAAAACATATGTCAGCTTACGTATATGAGTATTTTAGGACTAACTAGTAAAACACCCAAAGAATTAAACTTGTGGTCTATCTAAATCGCTGTCCACCAAACCCAGAATACAACCGGTACACATCACGCGATACAAAAAAAAGAAAATAAAATAAAAATAAAAATCCTACGATGGCTAGGAACACGAGATCAACTGTTGTGGGCATAAAATCGTCCAATACTGCAACATGATGGTCGACAGAGCATAAGTTTCCAGGACAATTCTTTGTGATTCTTTGGTCACGAGCAGCTTTTATGCCTTGAGTGCACGCCAAGATTTCAATGTGCATAGCATTTTAAGCCTGTTGAAGTTGAACACGTTTGGCAATAGTTTTTGCTAGGAAACCTTATTACCCGGTGGCAGATAGTATTTGGCCTAATTGTGCGTATGACCGTATCCTTTATCTTTCCCCCTTGGATGTGTAGTTTGTAGTCACCACATTTCTTATTATTCCTTTATACAAATAATGTCGAAAAGGAAAGACCCATTCAAATCCAGCATTGCAGAAACCACTCTATCATCCATACAACCATTTTAGGCTAAAAATTAGTAGTGTTTGTTTTAAAAATAGATAGATTAAATGCTGTGGGACATCCACGTTCTGCCGAGTCAAGATTCAGAATGGGTGCGATATATCTATAACTCCTATAAAGCAAACCCCCACTAGAATATTTTTCAGCAATTTCGTGAAGCCACATCATCAAGCGGGTCCCGCAACTCACTAATAATAATCAAGTAGCCAAAGCGTCTCCCTGCTAGCCGCAACAACGTTGTCTGTTGCCCTTCACCTCCCGCGCCACTGCCCTCAAAGCACTACCTCCATTCACCGATGCATGTGCAGTTTTTATAGACATAATCCAGTTTTTTAGCTATAAAAGGAAAAGCCACACATACATTAGTCCCAACTTTTCATGTCTCACTGGCCGCATCTTGTGGCAGAACCTCCCGATAATGTGGCCCACCTGCACACGTCACCGTCTCCCGGAGCCCTAATGACTGTGCACATGTACCACATCACTGGAAAGATCTGTCGGGTGTCCCGAGAGAACCCCGAATTATCCACGAACCACAGGATCATCATCATGAAGGTTGGAATAATTACAACATTACAACAGTTGAGACAAAATATCATCGGAGTGCGGAAGCAAGATAGATAAACTTTACAAAACATGAATAAGTTACTTTTTACATAAACATAACTGGTATTGTGGAATTAGAATAGTTATACGAAACCACACTTAGGCGGAGTACCTAAGTTGGAGAAGAAGTAACCAGATCACGTCTAGCCCACTGACCTGATCGTGATCGACATCACCTATTAGAGACATGCAACAGGGGATTAACAAACCCTGAGTACTGTCGGTACTCAGCAAGACTTACCCGTCAAAAGAAAAGAAGAAGACTCAGGTATGAAGGCTGTAAGGATTCAAGGTAAGGCTTTAGCAAAGTCAAAGTATTTTCTTTTGCATAAAGCTTACTAAAAGTAAAACCTATTTTCAAGTTTTAACTCAAGTGTGAACTAACCAAAGATTCTCAAACCTTCACATTCTAGAATTCTCATTTCATGACCATCCCATTCTTTACTACGGTCCGGGTCGGGGGATTGAGGCTCCATATCCGAGGAAACACGGCGATTCGAATCGATTAACCCAGCTGGGGATTCAGTACCACACGACATATGTAGAACTTAATCTTGCATATATCAACCATATCTATAGATCCTCCCATACAAGAACGGGTCCGCGCTACCCGAGAGTACAGTACACCTCCAATCCGGGACTTTAACCCACGAGGGTACACGCTACTCCCGCCATCTTTCCACTCCCAGTGCGCGGTTAGCCATTCTCAGGTATCGGAATAGCTATAGATTAGGCTTACCACCGCATGTGGGCTGTACTCAAAGGTCTCAATCACAGCAGGCCAACAACGATCAGGTCCTATCACAGCAGGCCAACAACGATCAGGTCCTATGTTGAGTAACCTTACAACAAGACTCCATTCTTGATGTAAGTTACTATCAATATCATGTTGTCTCAAGATTCATTATTCCCCATAACATAGTAACCATTTTTAAAAGCACCTACTGTAATAAAGTAGTATAGCATGGCTAAGCATACTAAGCATTTTCATAAACAGGTAGCAAGGTATAAAATATTGATAACAAGGTTGGTCATGCATCAACAGGTTTAAAGCATTTATTTGATAAACATTTCATGCATCAGTTTATCGAGAGTAAGTGTAATTGTAAATCCAAGGAAATGGTTAAATGCACCGGGGCTTGCCTTCGTTGCAGGGAAGATAAGATCCAAGAATGATTCACAAAGGTTAGTTCCTTCATCTAGAAGTTAAGTCTTCTCGACGAAGCTTGTCCAACAAGAATCTCCTTCCGAGGCTTGTTCGACAAGGGTGACCATCAAAGCTTGATCAACATGACTTCAACACTCTCGGATACTACATGTAGATAAATGATGGATGAAGCTTGTCCAACAAGAATCTCCTTCCGAGGCTTGTTCGACAAGGGTGACCATCAAAGCTTGATCAACATGACTTCAACACTCTCGGATACTACATGTAGATAAATGATGGATGCTTTAGTATGATGCCATGTGATGTATGCTAAGGTGCACGACAATTCAAATGCATAACGAAGATAATCACAAGATAAGAAAAGTCGAGTACAACTTTCCTATTATACTTAACAGGTGATTCACAACTTAATTAGCTCAAACAACTATAAATATTCAAACGATTAACTAAAGCATATAAATAAGAATAAAAATTTATTTTCTTCAACAGACCTCAAAATTTTTGTGAAGATACATTTTCAGCTAAAAACAGCTACAAAAATAGTTTCATGATTTTTGGACCTGTAACTAGGCCTACAAAAATCATCAAAGTCCATTTATTAAATAAAAGCCATATTTAAATCAGTTTCAAAATTTGTTCCAAACTCCAGTTTTATATTTTTGCTTAAATATCAGGCAGTTTGAGAAAGCCACACAAAAAATTTCACAATTTTTGGAGCTTCCTACAAAAAGATATCAAAAAGACAAAACACAACACTATACAAACAAAACAGAAAAAGAAAAAACGTTTCACCTCTCCTTACTGGGCTCGGCCCACCCTCGGCCTACGGCCACAGACAGCCAGGCTCCAGGTGACAGCGTCCTCTCTCCGCTTCGTGCCGAGGCCAGCGGGTTTTTCCCGTCTCGCCCGAGGCCAGCCGATCTCCGCCTCGCGCCGAGGCCTGCAGTTCTCCGCCTCGCGCCGAGGCCTGCAACTCTCCGCCTCGACCGAACGCGCACCTACGTTGACCGGCCTCCAAACCTCATCGCCGGCGAGGTCTCCGACGACGGCGAGGCCTCCCACGCCCTCACCTGGATCTCGCGCATCGATCTAAACCCTCGAATCGACCAACGGAGGTTCGGTGACAGGGTATCCACGGCCATGGCGGGTGACCGAAGCTCGGCTCGGCGGCGACGCACTACACCGACCACTAGGGCTCGGTAGCAACCAAGATGGAGCTGGGAATCCACTAAGGAACTCATGGCGACAACTATGCGCACCCTAACTCCACCAGGGACGACCCGGAACCCTACGGTCCAAGCTGGCGGCCATGGCGGCGCTTGCGCCGGTGGCAGACCTTGCGGACCGACCAAGACGACACGGTAGAGACCTAGACAAGGGACGCAGCACACTCAGGAACCCACTGCAACCACGATGCGCGCGCTAGACAGGCTAAAGAAGCTCTGGACCAAAGGTGGCTACGACGGCGGCACTGACAGAGCTTGCGCCGGTGGCCAACTCCGCGGACTGCTCAGGCCAAGGCGGTAGCGACCTCAACAGAGAGCCGAACACAACCAGGGCATCAAGGCGAAACGGTTGGTGAAGATGGTTTGGCTAAAACAGCCCCGAGCTCACCGGCCAAGGGCGAGCTTGAGCTCGGCGGAGGTCTGGCCGGCAGGGAGGAAGATGACCGCGGGCAGGGCCATCGGAAGCACTTGGGTTTGGCTAGCTAGCTCAGGGGAAGCAACGGAGTTAGGCGAAGCTATCTGGGGAGATGGAGAGCGCCGAGACGCAGGGATGGTGGCGAATTTGACCGGCGGAGGTGACTCGGTCCACGCCGGGAACAGAGCAGGCGAGAGCGACGCGTAGAGCGGCGGCTGCTGCGTGGCCGACTCTGGCGAGGCTAGCGCGGGGTTGAGCCACACGTTGCGGACAGCACGGCAAGCAAGCAGCTGCGTGGACAGCGGCGTGGCGCGCGGACGAACTGCGGTGCGGCGGTGGCGGTGCAGGGCACCGGCCAAGCCCTGATCTTTTCCCCCTCCTAAACTACTGTTCATCAGAGAGTATATCAAACTTCTTTCCTCTATTTCTCTCAAACCGGCTGAACAACAAAGAAAACTCCCAACATGAAAGTTGTTCCAAAAATTAGGATCTACAACTTTCATTAAAAGAGTACACCCAAAATCTGCTTAGATTTTGACATAGAGTTCAAAATCAAATTTGGACCAAAATGAATTCAAAATTACTTTAAAACTTTCTGAACAACTTCAAATTGTACCAAAAAAAAGTTGTTCCTAAACAAAAATAGAGCAACTTTGCTTTTGGTCATATATCCAAAATATGCATAATTTTGAAACTACACAAAAGGGGATAAAACTAGGTTTTAGAAATTGATTTTCCAATTGAAACCAAATCAAACTTGTTTTACAAATTACTTCAGATTTTCTTTAATAACTTGAAAATCTATCTTAATAAAAGTTGTTTCTTTTAACCTTTTCTACAACTTTTCTTAAAAGACCAAAGTCTAATTCTTTTTAGTTTTTGAAATCTAGTTTTGGGGTCAAATTCAGGATTTGAAAGATTTCAAATTTATTCAAACTTTTGTACAGAAACTTTGAAAACTTTGAATACCAAAGTTGTCCCTCTCAACAAGAGCTACAACTTTGCTTTTGAAATCATTATGAAATTTAACACACTTTTTAACTTATAGAGAAAAGAATAAAAGAGCATAGAAAATTTAAGTTTTCTACTCACACTTATCATTTCATGTGACACCTAACCACATCACTTATCAAAGCATCACACAAGATCATGCAACACTCAAGCAAAACATATGAAGCATCACATTTGTACTTAAAAGATGAAATGCTTTATACCATGATGCCAGATGATTATGCATACTAAACATATTAATTAAAATTTTAATTAGGACTTAACACCAGGGGTGTTACACATCTCCCATTGTATTCCCTGGCAGTCTGCAGCAGCCCCTCCCATCCTGCCCCAATATATAGCTTGGCTGCTCATCCATGAGGATTGAGGACCGCTGCCATCTTCGGGAGTAGAGAATGAGGGTGTGTAATATCTGTGTGGGAAAAGGAGGATTCGGCCGGAGCCAGCGCGCCGGAGATCAAGGCCATGTACTGTCATGGCGTCGTCTGCAGGCGCATGTCGTCCATACGTGTGGATGCTACACCGTACGGTCATACCTGCCTGATCAAGCTGCCTCCGACGAGGGATTCATCCCGCCGCACACGTCTGCCTTCTCCTCCTCTTCTTCGCCGTGAGGTGTTCTTCAGCTCTAGATCGATTCTATTGTTGAGGAAAGAAGCTTCGTTAGAAACAGACAGATGCATTCGAGGGAGGTGTGTGAGAAACACGATTAGATGCGGATGGCCATGTGGGAAATAAACTGAGTAGACCACAACTACACAGATTGTTCACACGCTGCCGTTTTCTTTCCTTTTAAAGGATAATATTATATATGGCTTCTTTTTTCTTATGGGAGACGAAGGGGTGGGTCAAGGTGATTTTAGGAGTATGGTACTTTAACATACGGTGGTTTATATGTTGGCCTTTTATTTTATTTATGTATTCCTGGGGCCAACAAACATCACCGATCAACAATTCTTGATATAAAAACGGAGATAAACTACATAGCAACTGGCTACTTATGATTTTCAAAAAATACTGGATATCTCAATGGAAGAACTACACAGCTGGCTACCTAATTATGTGATTTTCAAGAAATATTACTTGATATCTCAATGCCTGACCCAATAAAATATAGAATGCAACACAATTATTTTCACAGCAATGCCAACACTGCAAAATTCCCGCAGCAACGCGCGGGGTATCATCTAGTTTCAACCAAAGATGAAATCCAGATCTGCAATTTGTCTAGGCAACATGCATGGAGGGTATCCATATGTCGGGGACTTTATTATTACTCGATCGAGAATATGTTTGTGATGGATGGAATGTATCATATGCAGTGCAGGAGACTGGGAGAGAACATCTGGCGAGCGGCAGGCCACGAGAAGGCAATGGCGTCCTAGCCTAGCCTCCTAGGCAAACAAGGTTCACTTTGGCAGAACTTAACTTCTTGATTCTCAAGCTTCACTTCTTGATTCTCTGAATGAATTATTCTAGTAGGAAGCAAGATAGAGAGTGCTCCCTCCGTTCCAAAATAATTGTCGTTTTCGCTTCCCGAGAAACATCTTTAACTAAATATATATTTAAAAATATCAATATTTATTGTACATAATTAGTATCATTAGAAAGATCTTTAAATCTAGTTTTTAACAAAATTATTTGGAGATACAAATGTTATATGTATTTATTACAAATCGAGTCAAACTTGTGGTACGAAAACCGAAAACGACACTTAAATTGGAACAGAGGGAGTAAATTGGAACAGAGGGAGTAGGTGAAAATCCATTCTATAAAAATGATTTTATAACAAATGAATGGAGAACAACGGGAAGCAATGGATAGCAGATTTTTTCTAGCTCCTAGCTCGTATAGTTTAATAAAGAAGTGATTTTCGTCATCTCTCCACTAGAATCCAGTTGCATTTTAGGTGTTTAGTAAGGCTCCCCCTAGGACGGGGAGCTGTGCTAAAGGGACCCTGAGAACATGGCCGTGCTGCTCCAGCAGGCTGGCACCCATGGACGTAAACAGAGGGGAATGAATCACCACAGCACGAGCACGGTTACACCATCACTGCACGAGCACAACAATTGTGGCACGATATCAGCCACAACTTATTAAAAACTGCTAAAAAATTTATATCAGGTAGAGCTTGTTAAAAACTGCTATATAAAGCTCTAATTGGTCCAAACAGCTGAATTTATGTTTTTAGTTATCAGACCATCCGGCTAAATCAAAGCTATTGGAAGACTCCCTCAAGCTATTTCAGTTCATAAAAAGTCCTGCTGATCAAACCAGAGCAAAAACTCTGCAGGCGCAATGGTATGCACGTCGAGCTGGCCTCTAGAACCAAAACGTTATGTTTGCATCACATGATAAATAACCAGTTCAAACCCAAGCAACTGTTCGTCGGAGAGACCATCGCAAATTTTTTTTGGAAGCAAAGAGTACACAAGAGTCACAACACAATTTTCTAAAGAACCAGTCTAGTCTTTGGGAACTCGGAATGCAGTGTAAGGGTGGGTTCATAATATGATGCCCCTTAATCCCAGGCCTAGATGTCCATGGGTGCAGCAGCATCTTCTGAGCCCCTCTCCTCCTCCTGCATGGAGGAGGCTTCTGCGGGTGCCTCCTCGGCGACCTCCATGGAGTCGATAAGTTCTTGGATCCTTGTCGCATCAATCATCTCAAATGGCTCGATGGTGCCATCGTCTTTCCTGCCAACAATGGCCACGGTGCAGTTCGAGTTCGACAGCTTCTCGCCTTGCAGCGTCTCCTTAATGGCGGAGAGGGCATCCTTGATGAGCTGCTCTGGGGTGTAGTCGTTGTAGCCCTGGAACCTGCGCTCAAGGAAAGTCTTGGCGGCTTGAGAGCGAGAACCAATGGCGAATGCCTGGTACTCAAAGTAGTTCCCGCTGGGGCAGTTGTAGTACAGATGAGCTCCTGTCTCATCCAGTCCAGCAACAAGGAGGCCGACACCATAGGGCCTCTTCCATGACCGCTGTGTGCAAACCTGCAACAGCAATTAAAAAGGGTCAATACTCATCATCCACATAAAATGGAAGAGCATGCATGGACATAGGAACATATTGATTCTTGGTTCCCTTAAGATAGCCTTCAAAGTAATCAAGATGCCTATATTTATCTGGACCATCTTAGATTATAGACTACAAAAACGAAAAAAACTGAACAGACAATGAGACAATTATGGGATGGACAGAGCTAAACCTAAACTGGAGCTGAAGTATCATAATCAAGACATTACATAATATATGTCTACACACGGGTATGATCAGAATCAAGTGGAGGACATGCAACAGAATGAGAGAGAGATATTAATGAACCAACATTAAGTATTCTTCCACAAAATGTGGACATGATATGCACAAGACCACTCAGTAGTACACCCCCACACCAATACTAGGTTGGTGTGCTGAGCATAGCAAAGGTGTCTTCATCAGGTTATTCCAAGTACCTAGCCCAGCCGTACTACGCCACCCTAACCCTAAGATCCAAACATACACTAGTATGGAAGCATCCAGCTCCAAGTCAATACTATCTCTGATGTAGTCATCATTATATAAGAGGACAAAGGAATATCTACACACATTTAAAAGACAGAAATTCGCTCATTATACCAAGGCTCAATGGTATGGCAAATAATTAAAAGTACAATGACATGCAACTAAACACAAATGCAAGAAGGTTTAGCGTAGTTTGTTTATTTGTGAATAAGTGCAGAAAAAGATCGGAAGGGAAAATCAAGAATCAACTGAAACATAACAGAGAGCATGCTCATAAATAACTATTGATGGAGCTGGATTCTTCTATGCAAACGGCTGTGCCAAGGTAACTATGTCAATTTCATTATTACACACACATGTAGCACAGACGCACAGTATTACTTTTTTGGACATACACATACAGTTTGAGAACAAGGATTAGAAAGAAAACCATATCAGATCCTAGACAAACACAAACTTCTTTCCAAGCATTAACAAAGTAACGATGGAAGAATAAAACAACGGACCAATAGAAGAACAGCTCCTGCCTGTCTCTAGTGTACTAAATATACTATACCAAATTATTAATTCATAGTAAAAATCATGGTTCTTATAATCCTTGACTCGTATCTAGCTCTTTTGTATTTTTCTTGGTTGACCTATATCTTTCTCAGTCTGTTGCACAATATATAAATCAGCCAATTTACGTGCTATATCTGAAATCAATTTTGTTGAATTCTGACATGATTTATTACAGGCAAAAAAAGGAGATGTAGCCAAGGAATCATGTTCAATTGGCCTTCAATTAAAATCCTACCAAGTGCCTCCAAGTTCAACTTAGCACAGGTGCTTCACAAGTGGCGGTACCATTGGAAATTTGGAAGAGCAAATTCAACAACATTTGCAATGGCTAATACCACATCTCAACCTGAAATTCTAAATACACATAAGACCATATTTAGCTAAGACGTCCTTAGCCGCAATCAGAATGACATGCCAAATGCATCAGGTGAAGATTAAGGGAGAGAAGTTCAGACTTCATACTTTTGGACAGAGACCTTCAGTATAACAACAGTGAGGACTAAGGACCAGCCCATAGACAAACTCTATTGCCCATAGACAAACTAAGGACCTTCAGTAGAAGAGATCGGGATTACGGGAGGGGGGAGGAGTCTGAGATGCGATGGAGGCGTACGGACCTGCGCCTTGTCGGCGAGCTTGAGCGCAAGCCTGGAGACGGGGAGCGGCGCCTCGTAGACGAAGAAGTGGTTGATGCACTCGTTGCGGAGGAAGCGCGAGAGGACGCGCCCGTCGGCGGTGAGGCCGGCGAGCGCGACCCCGGCGTGCTCAGCGACGCGGAACACCTTCCGCTGGTAGGAGGAGAGCTCGGAGGCGGGCTTGTTGACGGCGGCGAGGACGGCGTGGGTGCGGGACACGAGCCCCACGCAGGCGGAGCCCTGCTTGACGGCCTCCATGGCGTACTCCACCTGGAACAGCCGCCCCTGGGGGCTCCATGTGGTCACGTCGGTGTCGTACTGGTTGCGGAACATCCTCGAGGGCTCCCTTCCTCCGTCAGCCTGCTCGATTCGAGGGTCCCCGAGTGCGCCGGCCGGCGAGCGTAGGTAGGGTTTGGGGATCTCTTGGGGGTGGGGGCTCGCGTGCGATTTTAGTGGCAGCGGCGAGGGCGTCGGCCTTCTTCTTCTCCAAGATGGGGAAGAAAAGAAAAGCGTGGGGCCCGCGTGTCAGTGGGAGGAAGAAAGGACTTGGCGGCTGGCAGACGGGCTTCTTTTCTTTTCCTCTACGTTCAGAAAAGGGGAGCGGTTTATATGGGCCGTTTGAGCAGCTGGAATTTGGTTGGGCCTAATTCTATTCTATGGCCCAGCCGGCAAGGCACGCACTCGACCCCTTCGCTTTCTCCCTCTCGCGCAACAAGGCTGTCAGAATCAGAAGAGAAATGGAACGGCGGGCAGCTGCGAGTTTGCCAGAAATAGCTAGTGGGGAACGTCGACACCTCAGACCTCACGACGGGGATGGGAGCTTGCAATCTCCTCTCCTGAGACAGGGCACCAGGCAGGCCCCCGCCATGCATGCGTCACCCGAGCAGCTTGCAACAATCGTCAGCCACCCTTCTTCTTCCTCCCACCTCCCCCGCCTCCTCTCCGCCCTAGCTCCTCCTCCGCAATCTCCTGGCCGAGGCCGCCGCTACGTCTCCGAGAGGTAATAAGCTCGTCGCGTCGATCGCTGGATCTTGATTGAGATCATGCCGCTGTTGATTGCATAATGCATGCATGCATTATGTTGTCCAGAACAATATAATTCCCGAGATCTCCGATTCTTCTCCATGCATGTATCTTCTTCGTCATTTCTCCACGCCAGCCACTAATGGATGTTTGCTGTGCTGACGACGATGAATCGCTCAGGGCGCTGGCAGGGGCGGCGCTCGGCCCATCTGTAGCAGCCGCGCGGCCGCTGCTCGCGAGGACGCCGCCAGCACAGAACTAAATGTCCTCCTCCGCGGCAGCCATTGTGGCGCCCGGCGCCACCGCCGCCGCGACGGACGGCGGCGGCGCCGTGGAGGGCGCGGCGACCGCGGCGGCGGCGCTGTCGTCGTCGGCGTCGCGCACGTCGTCGCTGCGTCACCGCGCGATGAGCACGTCGTCGAAGCTGCTGCGCACCTCGCTGAGCCGCAAGTCGATGGGGCGGCACAGCAGCAAGGTGATGTCGGTGTCGATCGAGGACGTGCGGGACCAACCCATAGACAAACTCTATTGCCCTAAATCGCATCAGCAAAACACCCTAAACGCCCAAACTATAATTGCAGATCGGAGCAACAATCACCGAACTCAAGCACAGATCCTGACTCGTACAGCGACTTAAACCATGGAATTTCTAATGTTCACTCCGCCGGTCTGCCCGCGGGCTGAGATCGGGATTACGGGAGGGAGGGGGAGTCTGAGATGCGATGGAGACGTACGGACCTGCGCCTTGTCGGCGAGCTTGAGCGCAAGCCTGGAGACGGGGAGCGGCGCCTCGTAGACGAAGAAGTGGTTGATGCACTCGTTGCGGAGGAAGCGCGAGAGGACGCGCCCGTCGGCGGTGAGGCCGGCGAGCGCGACCCCGGCGTGCTCAGCGACGCGGAACACCTTCCGCTGGGAGGAGAGCTCGGGGGCGGGCTTGTTGACGGCGGCGAGGACGGTGTGGGTGCGGGACACGAGCCCCACGCAGGCGGAGCCCTGCTTGACGGCCTCCATGGCGTACTCCACCTGGAACAGCCGCCCCTGGGGGCTCCATGTGGTCACGTCGGTGTCGTACTGGTTGCGGAACATCCTCGAGGGCTCCCTTCCTCCGTCAGCCTGCTCGATTCGAGGATCCCCGAGTGCGCCGGCCGGCGAGCGTAGGTAGGGTTTGGGGATCTCTTGGGGGCACCGCGTGCGATTTTAGTGGCAGCGACGAGGGCGTCGGCCTTCTTCTTCTCCAAGATGGGGAAGAAAAGAAAAGCGTGGGGCCCGCGTGGCAGTGGGAGGAAGAAAGGACTTTGCGGCGAGGGCGTCGGCCTTCTTCTTCTCCAAGACAGGCTGCTTTTCTTTTCCTCTTCATTCAGAAAAGGGGAGCTGTTTATATGGGCCGTTTGAGCCGCTGGAATTCGATTGGGCCTAATTGTTCTCTACTTCTATGGCCCAGCCGGCCTATGAGAAAACGCATGCGGAGGAAGGCACGCACTCGACCCCTTGGCTTTCCTTCTCACGTTTTCGGGCCTGTTTGGTTCCCTCCTACTAAAATTTAGTGACTAAACTTTAGTCACTTTTAGTAGCTAAGTTGCCAAACACTCATACTAAAAGTGACTAAAAAGTCCTTTTAGTCACTTTTAGTCCCTTTTAGTAGGGGTATTACTACTAAAAGTGACTTTTAGTAGGGGTATTACTACTAAAAGTGACTAAAGTTTAGTCACTAAATTTTAGTGGGAGGGAACCAAACAGAGTTCACCACCCGTGGCGGTGCTCCCTCTCGCGCGACAACGCTGTGTCGCTGTCAGAAGAGAAATGGAACGGCGGGCAGCTGCGAGTTTGCCAGAAATAGCTAGTGGGGAACGTCGACACCTCAGACCTCACGACGGGGATGGGAGCTTGCAATCTCCTCTCCTGAGACAGGGCACCAGTCAGGCCCCCGCCAGGCATGCGTCACCCGAGCAGCTTGCAACAATCGTCAGCCACCCTTCTTCTTCCTCCCACCTCCCCCGCCTCCTCTCCGCCCTAGCTCCTCCTCCGCAATCTCCTGGCCGAGGCCGCCGCTACGTCTCCGAGAGGTAATAAGCTCGTCGCGTCGATCGCTGGATCTTGATTGAGATCACGCCGCTGTTGATTGCATAATGCATGCATGCATTATGTTGTCCAGAACAATATAATTCCCGAGATCTCCGATTCTTCTCCATGCATGTATCTTCTTCTTCATCTCGCCGCGCCAGCCATTAATGGATGTTTGCTGTGCTGACGACGATGAATCGCTCAGGGCGCTGGCAGGGGCGGCGCTCGGCCCGTCTGTAGCAGCCGCGCGGCCGCTGCTCGCGAGGACGCCGCCAGCACAGAACTAAATGTCCTCCTCCGCGGCAGCCGTTGTGGCGCCCGGCGCCACCGCCGCCGCGACGGACGGCGGCGGCGCCGTGGAGGGCGCGGCGACCGCGGCGGCGGCGCTGTCGTCGTCGGCGTCGTGCACGTCGTCGCTGCGTCACCGCGCGATGAGCGCGTCGTCGAAGCTGCTGCGCACCTCGCTGAGCCGCAAGTCGATGGTGCGGCGCAGCAGCAAGGTGATGTCGGTGTCGATCGAGGACGTGCGGGACCAACCCATAGACAAACTCTATTGCCCTAAATCGCATCAGCAAAACACCCTAAACGCCCAAACTATAATCGCAGATCGGAGCAACAATCACCGAACTCAAGCATAGATCCTGACTCGTACAGCGACTTAAACCATGGAATTTCTAATGTTCACTCCGCCGGTCTGCCCGCGGGCTGAGATCGGGATTACGGGAGGGAGGGGGAGTCTGAGATGCGATGGAGACGTACGGACCTGCGCCTTGTCGGCGAGCTTGAGCGCAAGCCTGGAGACGGGGAGCGGCGCCTCGTAGACGAAGAAGTGGTTGATGCACTCGTTGCGGAGGAAGCGCGAGAGGACGCGCCCGTCGGCGGTGAGGCCGGCGAGCGCGACCCCGGCGTGCTCAGCGACGCGGAACACCTTCCGCTGGTAGGAGGAGAGCTCGGAGGCGGGCTTGTTGACGGCGGCGAGGACGGCGTGGGTGCGGGACACGAGCCCCACGCAGGCGGAGCCCTGCTTGACGGCCTCCATGGCGTACTCCACCTGGAACAGCCGCCCCTGGGGGCTCCATGTGGTCACGTCGGTGTCGTACTGGTTGTGGAACATCCTCGAGGGCTCCCTTCCTCCGTCAGCCTGCTCGATTCGAGGATCCCCGAGTGCGCCGGCCGGCGAGCGTAGGTAGGGTTTGGGGATCTCTTGGGGGCACCGCGTGCGATTTTAGTGGCAGCGGCGTGGGCGTCGGCCTTCTTCTTCTCCAAGATGGGGAAGAAAAGAAAAGCGTGGGGCCCGCGTGGCAGTGGGAGGAAGAAAGGACTTTGCGGCGAGGGCGTCGACCTTCTTCTTCTCCAAGACGGGCTGCTTTTCTTTTCCTCTTCATTCAGAAAAGGGGAGCTGTTTATATGGGCCGTTTGAGCCGCTGGAATTCGATTGGGCCTAATTGTTCTCTACTTCTATGGCCCAGCCGGCCTATGAGAAAACGCATGCGGAGGAAGGCACGCACTCGAACCCTTGGCTTTCCTTCTCACGTTTTCGGGCCTGTTTGGTTCCCTCCTACTAAAATTTAGCGACTAAACTTTAGTCACTTTTAGTAGCTAAGTTGCCAAACACTCATACTAAAAGTGACTAAAAAGTCCTTTTAGTCACTTTTAGTCCCTTTTAGTAGGGGTATTGCTAATAAAAGTGACTAAAGTTTAGTCACTAAATTTTAGTGGGAGGGAACCAAACAGGCCCTTCAGTTCACCACCCGTGGCGGTGCTCCCTCTCGCGCGACAACGCTGTGTCGCTGTCAGAAGAGAAATGGAACGGCGGGCAGCTGCGAGTTTGCCAGAAATAGCTAGTGGGGAACGTCGACACCTCAGACCTCACGACGGGGATGGGAGCTTGCAATCTCCTCTCCTGAGACAGGGCACCAGTCAGGCCCCCGCCATGCATGCGTCACCCGAGCAGCTTGCAACAATCGTCAGCCACCCTTCTTCTTCCTCCCACCTCCCCCGCCTCCTCTCCGCCCTAGCTCCTCCTCCGCAATCTCCTGGCCGAGGCCGCCGCTACGTCTCCGAGAGGTAATAAGCTCGTCGCGTCGATCACTGGATCTTGATTGAGATCACGCCGCTGTTGATTGCATAATTGTGACGGAACGACCCTAATCTCATGGCCCACGTGTCCCTGTCAACCTCTGACAGCCGAACCCATGTTCCATGTGATTAAGACCTCTTCGCCACCGGGCTACATCAGTGCCCACTGTCCGCAGGATCATCTCACAATTCGGTTACAGCATTGCATACTTTTACAAATAACATCGGAATAAAGAGCGGAAGACTTAAATAACATTAGTTTTACAAAACAGGGTTCCAAATAGAAATTAAGGTGCAGTTATTACAAACCAAGTTCTGATAATAGAAATAGACATAGGCAACATAGTGAAGAACAGCAAAGATACTTATAATCACCCAGCCCGAGGGTGTACAACTATTCTTCGGCCTCATCGGCCTCTTCCTGGATGATGGTCATGCAGCAGGGTGCAAGACACATCGGGGACTCTGTCATACCTGCAGCATGGGTAACAAACCCTGAGTACTGGGGTACTCAACAAGACTTACCCGACTAAATAAAAGGGAGAAGACTCAGGAATGAGAGGCTTAGGGTAGTCAAGGTAAGGCTTAAGCAAGATCAGGTATTTTGCAGAAAAGCATTTTGTAAACCTTATTTTATTTTGGAAAGATTCAGTATTCCTCAATTCTTCATCGTTCATGATTCATTTTACATTTCAAAACATACCTAGTTGAGAACCACTCTCCGTTGACAGTCAGTGACCAAGTCTCCATAACCGAGGAGCAACGTTAATCCGGATAAATAATACTCAGCTGAGGATCCCTATCCACACTGCATATGTAGCATCCAAGCTTGCATATGCCAACTCGTCTACCACGATTCCTCCAAGATTGGGCCCGGTCCTACGCCACCCGGAAGTACAGTACACCACTCCTATCCAGGTACGACGACCACGTGGGTACATGCTACTTCCGCCATCTCTCCACTCCCAGTGCGCGGTTGTCGGTCCAATAAAGGATTCCTCGGAGCCAGAGTTTTCCGAAGTATGTGAATAGTTACAAGTCTTGACCAGCAGGCCCCCATACGGATGGTCCCTAATTTTCCAGCCAGAACTATACCTTGGTTATATCTCACCCAAGCGTAATAGTCCCGTCAGTTTTTCAACCCTGTCCTGGTCGGTGTCAACTGTTGAGTCCCGGACTACAACATGACGGCACCGTACGCTCGGACAACCTCTCCTCGCTATTGACTAGGTACGGATCAGACACCTAGCCAACAGCCGGGGAGTAAGACCAAATTCCCATAAACATTTCTTAAGTGATCACACTTTTGAAATTGGCATTTTATTGCAAAGTCTAATTCAATAAGCATTGCTAAGCATTTTTTTTAAATACTTTTGAAAAGCAGGTATCGGGTGTATCAGTGGTCAAGGTGGATAGTGCATCAATTAGGATAGCACAGAACTCCTATAAACCTAATGCAATAATTTAACTCAAAAGCATTTAAGGAAATTATTTTATAAATTCAAGGAAAAGGTTAAATGCACCGGGGCTTGCCTTGAAGAGCAAAGAGGGTAGGCTCGAGGGCGGCGGGACAGTTGTCGGAGCTCGGGGTAGCCTCGGGGACAGGTTCGTCAGCGGCTGCCTCGATCTTGGCTCCTTCTTCGGTGACTATACGAATGCAATGATGCATGCACATGAGTATGCTAGCATGAACAATGCAAAACAGGGCATACAACATGAACCCTAATCACCCTTTCTATTTTTTCTTAATTATTTAAAAAGGTCATTTTATGCAGTTGCTCCAAAAATTACCAAATTAATCACATAAGTTTATTATGGTGTAGATAGATGGCAAAACAAATTTCATAATTTTTGGAGGTCATTAAGGTGCTCAAATAAAATCAGACATTAATTAACAGAAGGCACTATTTAACAATTAAAATAAATGCTCAAAAAAACAACTTGCTCCAAAGGACTTCAAAATTCACCAGAGACTAAACATGGCATAGGAAGCTCACAAAAATTTATCTCATGATTTCTGGAGTTATAAATGATTTTTCTAAAAAATCCAGAACCATCCATTTATTAATTAAAAGAGGGATTTTACATTTTCAAATCCTTCCAGAAAAGTCAAGTTTCATATTTTTCTAAAATACTACAAGGTATAAAGAGTCTACCATCAAATTTTCAGAATTTTTGGAGCGACACAGAAAATCACACAAAAAGAAGAAAAAGGAACACTATTCACAACTTCCCAAAAGGAAAAGAGCACTGTGCTCTTTCCTCGCAAGGCTCGGGCGAAAAACGGGCTCGGGCGAGACGGAAGACGGTCGTTTCGTCTGAGGCCTGGCTCGGAGGCTCGGGCGAGACGGAAACGGTTGTTTCGTCCGAGGCCTGGCTCGGAGGCTCGGGCGAGACGGAGGCTGTCGTTTCGTCCGAGGCCTGGCTCGGAGGCTCGGGCGAAACGCAGGCGAGGCGGACGGCGGACCGGCCGCTCGGAGCTCGAGCTGGGAAATCCGAGGGTGGGGAAAGATTCGCGGGCTGACCGTGAGTCGGGAGGGAGGCTCGGCGAGGCGGTGCAGGGTCGGAGGAGGGAGCTCGACGTTGGCGGTGCTTCGGCGGAGCTCTCTAGCGGCGAGCGGCGTCCGGCGGCTCTGTCCACCGAAAGGGATCGCCGAGGAGCGGTTAGGAGCGCACGGAGGTGAGGAAGAAAGGGCAGGGGTCGGAGGGAAAAGAGGAAAACTCACGGCGGCGAATTTCTCGCTTAGCCGAAGCGCGGCCGTATGCCGGAGTTGGAGAAGAAGCTCCTGCGCCGGCGAGAGGAGGGCGGAGGGGTGAAATTGATTGCTCGGGAAGGTGGAGCAGCTCAAGGCGAAGGCAACGGCGGGCTCGGCTGGTGCTGGGGAGGTCCGGTGGTGCGGGGCGCCGTGGTGGCGGTAATGGCGGAACTCGCGGCTTCTTATAGCCGCGGGCGGAGCTGGGGAGGGGTCCGGGCGAGGGGTGAGAGCGCTCGCGCGACATTAAGGGACGTAGGGAGCAGGGTAGGGCGGCTCGGCGTGGGCGGAAGCTCGCGCGCGGCGCGGCGGCTTGCCGGCGGCCGGCAGCTGCCCGCTGTCCGCGGCCGTAGGGGAAGAGGGAGGGGTAGGGAACGGCGAAGGCAGGCGTAGGTAGGGGCCGAGAGGAAAACGAGCGCCAGCACTTGGCCGCGCGCGGCACGGGCGCGGGTCAGCTGGGCTCGGCATGGGCGGCGAGGCTCGCGCGTGGCGCGGCGGCCTTGCCGGTGGCCGGGGCCCCGTGCACAGTGTCGTCATTTATTCCAAAACTTCCCCTTTCTGAACTTTTGAAATTACTCCGAAAAAGTGAACTACACAAAGAAAACTCAAAACACCAAAGTTGCTCAAAATTTTGAGACCTACAACTTTGTCAACATAAACCTTTTCTAAAACTCAAAGGTTTTTGAGATAATTTTGAAAACCGAAAAAGGGACAAAAAGAAGTTTGAAAGAATCTGAAATTACTTCTGATTTTATATTGAAACTTGAAAAACTGTAAACACCAAAGTTGTTCCTCTTGACAAGACTTACAACTTTGCTAAAAGGACCAACTTCAAATTTTGAATAGTTTTTAAATTAATAAAAGAGGGGTAAAAACCAGGGTTTGGAAATCAGGGTTTTTCAAAAGGAATTTGAAATCTGTTTTAGATTTTTGAACTTTGATCAACACAACAAAACAACAGGGCACAAAACTGAACAAGAAATTACACAAGCAAGTCACAGAGGTGAAATTTCCATTTTGCCCTTAAAGGAAGATTTGGGCTTTTAGGGTTTTCGAAAAAGAAATCATTACACAGGTATTTAGCAAACTTAAATGCATGACAAGAATGATTAAAGACTAAAGATGATGACATGTCAGGTTAATTACATATTAAACACCAGAGGTGTTACAGCCTTCCCCCCTAAAAGAAATCTCGCCCCGAGATTTAGCGTCTTAAGAAAGGACAAAAGGTAAAACCTTACATCTACAGAGTATCGAGGAAGTCGGGATAGTTTTTTGCTAAGAAGTCTTCAGACTCCCAAGTGGCTTCTTCTTCAGAGTGTTGGTTCCACTGGATCTTGTACCATCTCGTGGTAGTTCTCCGGGTAACACGGTCCTTGCAATCCAACACACGAACTGGATACTCAGAGTATGACAGATCAGGTTCTAACTCAACACCTTCAACTTCCACCACATGTTCGGGCACTCGGAGACACTTCTTGAGTTGGGAGACGTGAAACACATTGTGGACTGCGGAAAGATGATCGGGTAACCTTAGCTTGTAAGCTACCTTGCCACAACATTCCAGAATTTCAAAGGGACCAATATAGCGAGGTACTAACTTCCCTTTAACTCCAAAACGAGTGACTCCTTTGGTGGGTGAGACCTTCAGGTACACATAATCCCCGATCTTGAACTGCAGAGGTCGACGTCTCTTGTCGGCATAACTTTTCTGTCGAGACTGTGCAATCTTCATGTTCTCTTGTATTTGCTTGACTTTTTCTTCCATATCTTTTACTAGATCAACCCCAAAGAATTCCCTTTCTCCAGGTTCAGACCAACTGAGAGGTGTACGACAACGGTGACCGTACAGTGCTTCAAAGGGTGCCATCTTGATGCTTTCTTGGTAGCTGTTATTATATGAGAATTCTGCCAAGGGCAAACAGTCATCCCAAGTATCTGCGAAGGTGAGCACGCAGGCTCTCAACATATCCTCCAACACTTGGTTGACTCGCTCAGTTTGTCCATCTGTTTGTGGATGATATGCTGTACTATTGCAAGAGCTTGGTTCCAAGTGAGGCATGGAACGCTTTCCAAAACTTTGCGACAAACTGGGTACCACGATCAGAGATAATGGTCTTGGGTATGCCATGGAGTTTTACTATGTTGTTCTTGTACAAAGTGGCATAAGTGGGGACGGTGTAACTGGTCTTGACTGGAAGAAAGTGAGCTTGCTTAGTGAGGCGATCCACGATCACCCATATGGAATCAAAACCTCTTGATGTCTTGGGTAGACCATTGATAAAATCCATACTGATATCGTCCCATTTCCAAGCAGGTACAGATAAAGGTTGCAATTCTCCTCCGGGCTTCATGTGCACGGCTTTGACTTTCTGGCAGGTATCGCACTGAGCGACATACCGGGCGATCTCAATCTTCATCTTTGTCCACCAGAATTTCTGCTTCAAATCGTGGTACATTTTGTTGCTGTCGGGGTGGATGGAGAATCTAGTCAAGTGTGCTTCATCAAGGATTAACTTTCTTAACTCAGACACTTTAGGAACTACTAGCCGACTCTTAAACCATACTATTCCTGCATCATCAATCCTGAAACAATCAGCTTTTCCGGATTGGATCTTTTCGATGATGTGCTTGATTCCAGGGTTATCTTTTTGTGCAGCGATGATCTGCTCTCTGATAGGGGTTTCTATTCTGATATTACTCAGAGTTCCTTGCGGAATCATTTCAATATTCAACTTTTCCAGCTCATAACACAAAGAAGAATCATAGGGTTTCTTCATCAGACAGTTGCAATAAGACTTGCGACTGAGTGCATCGGCGACCACATTCGCCTTACCCGGATGGTAATGCACTTCAAGATCATAGTCCTTAATTAACTCAAGCCATCTTCTCTGTCTCATATTCAGCTCTTCTTGAGTGAAGATATACTTCAGACTTTTGTGATCAGTGTACACATTACAGGTACTGCCCAACAGATAATGACGCCAGATCTTCAAGGCATGCACTACTGCTGCTAACTCGAGATCATGAGTTGGGTAATTCTCTTCATGTCGCTTAAGCTGTCGGGAGGCATATGCGATCACTCGACCTTCTTGCATCAAAACACAGCCCAAACCAGTACCAGATGCATCACAGTAGACATCAAAGGGCTTTTCGATGTTCGGCTGGGCTAGCACTGGTGATGTGGTTAACAGTCTCTTTAATGTCTGAAAGGCTTGTTCACAAGCTGGTGACCAGACAAACTTCACAGAATCCTTTACTAACTCGGTGATAGGCTTGGCGATTCTGGAGAAATCCGGAATGAAACGGCGATAATATCCAGCCATTCCCATGAAGCTGCGGATTTGATGAACAGTGGTAGGTGGCTTCCAATCCAGAATGTCTGCCACTTTTCCAGGGTCAACTGACACACCTTCAGCGGATAGGACATGACCAAGGAACTGTATCTGATCTAACCAGAACTCACATTTACTGAACTTGGCATAAAGCCGATGATCTCTGAGACGGGATAGAACGATACGAAGATGTTCGGCATGATCTTCCGGGGTTTTTGAGTAGACAAGGATGTCGTCAATGAATACTACCACGAATTTGTCAAGCTCTGGCATGAATACAGAGTTCATGAGATACATGAAGTGGGCAGGGGCATTGGTCAAACCGAAAGACATGACCAAGTACTCATATAGGCCGTATCTGGTGGTGAAAGCTGTTTTAGGAATATCTTCAGGACGAATCTTTATTTGGTGGTAGCCAGATCTGAGGTCGATCTTGGAGAACACTTTGGCTCCAGCTAGCTGGTCAAAGAGAAGATCAATACGAGGCAAGGGATATTTATTTTTGATGGTGACCTCGTTGAGTGGGCGATAATCAATGCATAACCGGAGACTCTTGTCTTTCTTCTTTACAAAGATTGCAGGACAGTCCCAAGGAGACGAGCTTGGGCGAATGAGGCCCTTATCCAGCAATTCTTGTAATTGGATTTTTAGCTCTGCCAACTCTCTGGGAGGCATTCGATAAGCTCTGCGGGATATAGGAGCAGTCCCGGGCTTTAGCTCTATGGCAAACTCAACATCACGGTCAGGAGGCAGACCAGGTAAGTCCTTTGGAAAAACATCAGGGAATTCGCAGACCACGGGGATGTCTCTGGTTTCCAGAACATAGGTGGTATTTATTTGAGTGGCTGCTGGTTTTTGAGGCATTGGAAGTTGGAGAAGGAGTTTGGCGGTACTGTTAGGGATGTCCACTCTCACAACCCTATTCAGGATGTCGATCATGGCTTTATACTGACACATCCAATTCATGCCTAGAATGACATCTATCTCCTGATCTCGTAGCACTATCATGGTGGTAGGAAATACATGTTCCCCCAACATTACAGGTATACTGCGAACCACTTCCTTAGTACTTATACGCCCTCCAGGCGAAAATATGCAGAAATTTTCTTTTAAATCCTCAATTGATACCTCATGCTTGATGACAAAAGTACGACTGATGAAGGAATGCGATGCACCAGAATCAAACAACACAACTGCAGGGTGATTGGCAACAGGAAACCTACCGATCATGACGGGCTCCCCTTCTGGTATATCGCTGACAGCGGTGTAGTAGACTTGCCCGTGCTTCTTGACAACCTTGCCCTTCTGAGCATGCTGCTGCTGTGCACGGTGCTGCTGCTGCTGCTGAGATCCTCCAGGGTTCTTCTGAGTATTCTGGGCATACCTCTTGGGCTTTGGGCACTCACGAGACCAGTGACCAAGCTGGCCGCAGTTGTAGCAGGGATGGTTGTAGGCTGTTTGTGGATTGGTGATACGAACACCTGGGGCGTTCGGCTGTGTGGCACTCTGCTGGTTGGCATTATGGGTGGTGGCCGCGGTACGGACGACCACTTGCTGGTTTGGGTAAGGTAGGCGATTTTGGTGGTGACTGGGGTGGTATATGATCCTCTGGCGCTTGTGACCGCCAGAGAAACTGCTGGATCCTGCTTTCTTCTTTTTCTTTTCCTCTTGGTACTGACGGTTGCTTTCTTCAAAAGCAACAGCCCGGTCAACAACATCATGATAAGACCCAGTCAGGTTATTAGACAGGCTCCTGCGGATCTTGGGGTGCAGACCTCTAAGGAAACAATCCCTCTTCTTTTCATCTGTGTTGACATACTCTGAGGCATACTGGCTGAGATGATTGAATTGACCCACATATTGCATGACTGTGGAGTCTTTCTGTTGGAGAGCCAGGAACTGATCAAGCTTCATTTTCATCAATCCGGAAGGGATGTGATGAGCACGGAAAGCAGTGCGGAACTCTTCCCAGGTCAACTGATGACCTTCTGGCTGGGCAGCCAACAGGTTGGCATACCAAGCGCTTGCTGGACCACGAAGCTGCTGAGAAGCGAACCGGGGCTTCTGAGTGTCGGTGCAGTGGATAAGACTAAACTTCTGCTCCATGGTGCGGAGCCAATCATCAGCTTCGAGGGGCTCATCGGCCTTGGTGAAGACCGGTGGACGGGTTTCCATGAACTCCACATAGGTTGCCTCATTGTTGATATGCTGACGACCACGGTGACCATTATTCTGCTGTTGGCCCTGGTTTCTAGCCATGAGGTTAGCAGCGGCTGCCAAGGCTGCGATGGCATCTGCTAGCGTAGCTGGTACAGGTGGAGGATTGGGAAGGTTGGCATCCTCAGAACCTCCAGCTCCGGTGCGAGTGTTCACCGGCATCTGTTTAAGCAACTTGGAACTTAGCATCCAAAAATTAAGTTCTGAAATAGCTGACTGAGAAACTTCATTGATTCAAAGGTAGATGGTGGATACAGATGACTGACAGGTGGCAACTGACTGATAAGGGAAAAAGGTACGAAAAAAAAGATACAGGCTCGACTTAACAAAAGACAGACTAGCGCCCCCAAACCTAGACTAAGGGTTTAGGTAAGCAGGTGGTACAGACACATGGGAACTCCATCTCCTAAAGACGGGTCTAGTCCTCATCGATGATGAACATGTCCTCGTCGTCGTCTTCCTCTTCGAGGATGAGCTCAGGCTCAACCTCCTCATTCATGCTTGGCTCTTGTTCTTCGTCCGGCTCTTCCACTACTCCGTCCTCAGGGTCCTCGACAACCGAGGGAACCATGGGGTGGAGTTGGTCGTACAGCTGGTGTACCTCCTCATGAAGCATGTCATTGAACTGTTCAATCTGAGCTGTGTACTGCTGCAGTCCGTGGACCTCGGCTCTGGTGACGTCCTCGCGGATCCAAGCATCATTGCGCTGCTCGATAGCGCGAACCGTGTTCCGGTTGGCCTGCTCCAGGGAGGCTCGTGCCTCATAAAACTCCAGGCGTGAGTGGTAGAAGTCATGCTCCATGTTCTCCATCTCAGCCTTCAGATTCTTGATTTCCTCCTTCAGGTTCTTACGGGTGCGGCGGGGAAAGCGACGATTGTTGGAAGATTCGGCAGTCTCTTCTCCAACGCGTGGTGCCAGCTGGTGACGCGGCACACCGTTCGGTCCAGTCGACTTGCGGGCAGTCAGCTTGATGCGAGCCATGTCTGGATAAGAGAAGATGGATGAGAAAGGCTAGCAAGAACAGGTAAAGGCATACTACCCCAACGAACTTAGAGAGGAAGTTACTTAAGTGATTATGACATGATGCATGAATCGTTCCTACGGAACAAAGCAATGCAATAAATAAATAAGGTACATAGGGCTTAAAACATGTTGTTCCACTAGCTAGTGTTGCCATATGAGAGACAAGATAAGAGAAGCAATTTGGACTCAAAATAGTCAAGTTTAGTTTGTTTGGACTCAAAGATCTTTTGAAGTTTTCGCAAGAACAAACACTGCAACGTTAAAGTGAGATGCTCCGATACCACTCTGTGACGGAACGACCCTAATCTCATGGCCCACGTGTCCCTGTCAACCTCTGACAGCCGAACCCATGTTCCATGTGATTAAGACCTCTTCGCCACCGGGCTACATCAGTGCCCACTGTCCGCAGGATCATCTCACAATTCGGTTACAGCATTGCATACTTTTACAAATAACATCGGAATAAAGAGCGGAAGACTTAAATAACATTAGTTTTACAAAACAGGGTTCCAAATAGAAATTAAGGTGCAGTTATTACAAACCAAGTTCTGATAATAGAAATAGACATAGGCAACATAGTGAAGAACAGCAAAGATACTTATAATCACCCAGCCCGAGGGTGTACAACTATTCTTCGGCCTCATCGGCCTCTTCCTGGACGATGGTCATGCAGCAGGGTGCAAGACACATCGGGGACTCTGTCATACCTGCAGCATGGGTAACAAACCCTGAGTACTGGGGTACTCAACAAGACTTACCCGACTAAAGAAAAGGGAGAAGACTCAGGAATGAGAGGCTTAGGGTAGTCAAGGTAAGGCTTAAGCAAGATCAGGTATTTTGCAGAAAAGCATTTTGTAAACCTTATTTTATTTTGGAAAGATTCAGTATTCCTCAATTCTTCATCGTTCATGATTCATTTTACATTTCAAAACATACCTAGTTGAGAACCACTCTCCGTTGACAGTCAGTGACCAAGTCTCCATAACCGAGGAGCAACGTTAATCCGGATAAATAATACTCAGCTGAGGATCCCTATCCACACTGCATATGTAGCATCCAAGCTTGCATATGCCAACTCGTCTACCACGATTCCTCCAAGATTGGGCCCGGTCCTACGCCACCCGGAAGTACAGTACACCACTCCTATCCAGGTACGACGACCACGTGGGTACATGCTACTTCCGCCATCTCTCCACTCCCAGTGCGCGGTTGTCGGTCCAATAAAGGATTCCTCGGAGCCAGAGTTTTCCGAAGTATGTGAATAGTTACAAGTCTTGACCAGCAGGCCCCCATACGGATGGTCCCTAATTTTCCAGCCAGAACTATACCTTGGTTATATCTCACCCAAGCGTAATAGTCCCGTCAGTTTTTCAACCCTGTCCTGGTCGGTGTCAACTGTTGAGTCCCGGACTACAACATGACGGCACGGTACGCTCGGACAACCTCTCCTCGCTATTGACTAGGTACGGATCAGACACCTAGCCAACAGCCGGGGAGTAAGACCAAATTCCCATAAACATTTCTTAAGTGATCACACTTTTGAAATTGGCATTTTATTGCAAAGTCTAATTCAATAAGCATTGCTAAGCATTTTTTTTAAATACTTTTGAAAAGCAGGTATCGGGTGTATCAGTGGTCAAGGTGGATAGTGCATCAATTAGGATAGCACAGAACTCCTATAAACCTAATGCAATAATTTAACTCAAAAGCATTTAAGGAAATTATTTTATAAATTCAAGGAAAAGGTTAAATGCACCGGGGCTTGCCTTGAAGAGCAAAGAGGGTAGGCTCGAGGGCGGCGGGACAGTTGTCGGAGCTCGGGGTAGCCTCGGGGACAGGTTCGTCAGCGGCTGCCTCGATCTTGGCTCCTTCTTCGGTGACTATACGAATGCAATGATGCATGCACATGAGTATGCTAGCATGAACAATGCAAAACAGGGCATACAACATGAACCCTAATCACCCTTTCTATTTTTTCTTAATTATTTAAAAAGGTCATTTTATGCAGTTGCTCCAAAAATTACCAAATTAATCACATAAGTTTATTATGGTGTAGATAGATGGCAAAACAAATTTCATAATTTTTGGAGGTCATTAAGGTGCTCAAATAAAATCAGACATTAATTAACAGAAGGCACTATTTAACAATTAAAATAAATGCTCAAAAAAACAACTTGCTCCAAAGGACTTCAAAATTCACCAGAGACTAAACATGGCATAGGAAGCTCACAAAAATTTATCTCATGATTTCTGGAGTTATAAATGATTTTTCTAAAAAATCCAGAACCATCCATTTATTAATTAAAAGAGGGATTTTACATTTTCAAATCCTTCCAGAAAAGTCAAGTTTCATATTTTTCTAAAATACTACAAGGTATAAAGAGTCTACCATCAAATTTTCAGAATTTTTGGAGCGACACAGAAAATCACACAAAAAGAAGAAAAAGGAACACTATTCACAACTTCCCAAAAGGAAAAGAGCACTGTGCTCTTTCCTCGCAAGGCTCGGGCGAAAAATGGGCTCGGGCGAGACGGAAGACGGTCGTTTCGTCTGAGGCCTGGCTCGGAGGCTCGGGCGAGACGGAAACGGTTGTTTCGTCCGAGGCCTGGCTCGGAGGCTCGGGCGAGACGGAGGCTGTCGTTTCGTCCGAGGCCTGGCTCGGAGGCTCGGGCGAAACGCAGGCGAGGCGGACGGCGGACCGGCCGCTCGGAGCTCGAGCTGGGAAATCCGAGGGTGGGGAAAGATTCGCGGGCTGACCGTGAGTCGGGAGGGAGGCTCGGCGAGGCGGTGCAGGGTCGGAGGAGGGAGCTCGACGTTGGCGGTGCTTCGGCGGAGCTCTCTGGCGGCGAGCGGCGTCCGGCGGCTCTGTCCACCGAAAGGGATCGCCGAGGAGCGGTTAGGAGCGCACGGAGGTGAGGAAGAAAGGGCAGGGGTCGGAGGGAAAAGAGGAAAACTCACGGCGGCGAATTTCTCGCTTAGCCGAAGCGCGGCCGTATGCCGGAGTTGGAGAAGAAGCTCCTGCGCCGGCGAGAGGAGGGCGGAGGGGTGAAATTGATTGCTCGGGAAGGTGGAGCAGCTCAAGGCGAAGGCAACGGCGGGCTCGGCTGGTGCTGGGGAGGTCCGGTGGTGCGGGGCGCCGTGGTGGCGGTAATGGCGGAACTCGCGGCTTCTTATAGCCGCGGGCGGAGCTGGGGAGGGGTCCGGGCGAGGGGTGAGAGCGCTCGCGCGACATTAAGGGACGTAGGGAGCAGGGTAGGGCGGCTCGGCGTGGGCGGAAGCTCGCGCGCGGCGCGGCGGCTTGCCGGCGGCCGGCAGCTGCCCGCTGTCCGCGGCCGTAGGGGAAGAGGGAGGGGTAGGGAACGGCGAAGGCAGGCGTAGGTAGGGGCCGAGAGGAAAACGAGCGCCAGCACTTGGCCGCGCGCGACACGGGCGCGGGTCAGCCGGGCTCGGCATGGGCGGCGAGGCTCGCGCGTGGCGCGGCGGCCTTGCCGGTGGCCGGGGCCCCGTGCACAGTGTCGTCATTTATTCCAAAACTTCCCCTTTCTGAACTTTTGAAATTACTCCGAAAAAGTGAACTACACAAAGAAAACTCAAAACACCAAAGTTGCTCAAAATTTTGAGACCTACAACTTTGTCAACATAAACCTTTTCTAAAACTCAAAGGTTTTTGAGATAATTTTGAAAACCGAAAAAGGGACAAAAAGAAGTTTGAAAGAATCTGAAATTACTTCTGATTTTATATTGAAACTTGAAAAACTGTAAACACCAAAGTTGTTCCTCTTGACAAGACTTACAACTTTGCTAAAAGGACCAACTTCAAATTTTGAATAGTTTTTAAATTAATAAAAGAGGGGTAAAAACCAGGGTTTGGAAATCAGGGTTTTTCAAAAGGAATTTGAAATCTGTTTTAGATTTTTGAACTTTGATCAACACAACAAAACAACAGGGCACAAAACTGAACAAGAAATTACACAAGCAAGTCACAGAGGTGAAATTTCCATTTTGCCCTTAAAGGAAGATTTGGGCTTTTAGGGTTTTCGAAAAAGAAATCATTACACAGGTATTTAGCAAACTTAAATGCATGACAAGAATGATTAAAGACTAAAGATGATGACATGTCAGGTTAATTACATATTAAACACCAGAGGTGTTACAATAATGCATGCATGCATTATGTTGTCCAGAACAATATAATTCCCGAGATCTCCGATTCTTCTCCATGCATGTATCTTCTTCTTCATCTCGCTGCGCCAGCCATTAATGGATGTTTGCTGTGCTGACGACGATGAATCGCTCAGGGCGCTGGCAGGGGCGGCGCTCGGCCCGTCTGTAGCAGCCGCGCGGCCGCTGCTCGCGAGGACGCCGCCAGCACAGAACTAAATGTCCTCCTCCGCGGCAGCCGATGTGGCGCCCGGCGCCACCGCCGCCGCGACGGACGGCGGCGGCGCCGTGGAGGGCGCGGCGACCGCGGCGGCGGCGCTGTCGTCGTCGGCGTCGCGCACGTCGTCGTTGCGTCACCGCGCGATGAGCGCATCGTCGAAGCTGCTGCGCACCTCGCTGAGCCGCAAGTCGATGGTGCGGCGCAGCAGCAAGGTGATGTCGGTGTCGATCGAGGACGTGCGGGACCAACCCATAGACAAACTCTATTGCCCTAAATCGCATCAGCAAAACACCCTAAACGCCCAAACTATAATCGCAGATCGGAGCAACAATCACCGAACTCAAGCATAGATCCTGACTCGTACAGCGACTTAAACCATGGAATTTCTAATGTTCACTCCGCCGGTCTGCCCGCGGGCTGAGATCGGGATTACGGGAGGGAGGGGGAGTCTGAGATGCGATGGAGACGTACGGACCTGCGCCTTGTCGGCGAGCTTGAGCGCAAGCCTGGAGACGGGGAGCGGCGCCTCGTAGACGAAGAAGTGGTTGATGCACTCGTTGCGGAGGAAGCGCGAGAGGACGCGCCCGTCGGCGGTGAGGCCGGCGAGCGCGACCCCGGCGTGCTCAGCGACGCGGAACACCTTCCGCTGGTAGGAGGAGAGCTCGGAGGCGGGCTTGTTGACGGCGGCGAGGACGGCGTGGGTGCGGGACACGAGCCCCACGCAGGCGGAGCCCTGCTTGACGGCCTCCATGGCGTACTCCACCTGGAACAGCCGCCCCTGGGGGCTCCATGTGGTCACGTCGGTGTCGTACTGGTTGCGGAACATCCTCGAGGGCTCCCTTCCTCCGTCAGCCTGCTCGATTCGAGGATCCCCGAGTGCGCCGACCGGCGAGCGTAGGTAGGGTTTGGGGATCTCTTGGGGGCACCGCGTGCGATTTTAGTGGCAGCGGCGAGGGCGTCGGCCTTCTTCTTCTCCAAGATGGGGAAGAAAAGAAAAGCGTGGGGCCCGCGTTGTGGCGGAACCGTCCTGATTATAAGAGCTCAAGTATTATCTTAGCCAAATCCGTCTGACTTCGACTCATACTTGAACCCATATAACCCCGGTAGTCCAGAAATCTCGCAGGATTTCTAACACCATACATCATACAGGATCGCATTGTTCAAGGATCACATTCGTAAAGATACATCACAGCGAAAACGAAACCGAATTTAAAATATCAGAGTGCGAATTTAAAACGGAGTTATTACAATACCGAGATTGAAAGTGCGGAAGCTGAAATAGTTTGAAGCACGACCACTACACATGTGGTCCAAATAAAACATTGTTTGAAAAACCAACTCGACACAACTCACTCTTCCCTTTTAAGATAATGTGCCACTAGAAGTCTCAGTCCAGCAAAAGATAAGGGAAAAGCTTTTGGAAGACCCTGCCCTGGGCCTACTCCTCATCACCTTCCACGGGGTAGAGGCAGTGCTTACAATAGCCGAAGTAGACCTGGCCATCTGCAACAAACGGGATAAACCCTGAGTACGGGAATGTACTCAGCTAGACTTACCCGTCCAACTGAAAATAAAGACACCAAGGGTATGCAAGGCCTTTTCGGGTGGAGCTGGGATCTTTTAGTTGCGAGAAGCTCAAGTTCAGATAGGAAGTAATTAGTGATAAAGATGAGCTGCCATTTTTAGACCTATTCCTTAATTCTAGGTTTTTCACCTGTACTAGAGCACTCACTTGAATCTACCAATCAATAATATAACCATATCCCGTTGACTTATCCACATTTTAGTTGAACCTTACATCATTACATGGAGTTGTATCGTGGTGAAGCTCGTCATAGTTTCCCACTAACCGGGGGAGACGGCGACTCGAATCGAATTCCAAATCAGCTGATGAAAGACCTTTAATACCAGCCCACACTTTCCCCGTCGGGTCCATGCATTGGGCAACCGCTCGACGCTTGTTCGTGGTGGTAATCGTCGCGGTTCAAGCACGGACCGCCCAATCAGAGTCTGGCGATGGCCTCACGCGGCAGATCGCAACTTCCGTACTAGAGGGCACGACACGGGTTGAAACCGGCCCGAACAGCTTCTAACCGGCTTTGGGGTCGATGATTACAGCACCGACATATCCCTAAGTAAAAGGGCGCGTTCAAAAATGAACGAGGGCCAACATCGATACAAACCTACACGATCCAACGGATGGACTGCCCCAAGTTTCCAAACTTGTGCCTTGCCTTCCAGTTGACCGTATTTCATTACTACTCAGGTTCTTTTCCACGATAGCAAATATAGCCAACCGTGATCCGATAAATACCCATTCGGGTATTACGGAAACATCCTTAACTACTACTTTCATTAAGCAGGCTAAGCAATTCTACATTGTAAATAAATAACAGGATAACAAGGCAGATATTAATCAATAACCAAGGAATGGTAATGCAGCAAATGGGATTCATTCCAACTCCTATACCTAATGCATCACAATATAAAAGGACTCAAGTAATTTTAATTGCAAAAGATAGGAGGCTTAATATGCTCCGGGGCTTGCCTTGGGTGAAGACTGATGCCTCGTGAGAGGGGCACTCAGGTAAGTTAGGGTCGTGGACGGGGTCGACTTCCTCCGGCTGCTGCAGCTCCTGGATCTCCGGCTCGGCGTTTAACTCCTGCTCTGGGTGGGGCTCCGGCGGGGTCGATCCTATTGCGTGCGATGAATATATAATTAAATAAATGCGGTGCTAGATGAAGAAGACCTGACAAAATATTTCTTGCAAACCAATAATCCCAACTTGTTGAACCACTTTTGACATTGAGGCAAATATTCATTAAAACAAAATCTGCTTATTCATCCTTTTCTTATTTTAATAATTCAAAAGAACTTAGGTTTGAACTGCAAGTGCACTTTTCTGGACTCAGAAAAATCCATGAAATTTCCAGAAGGCAAACAACAGTCGCAGGACTCCACTGAACAAATTTCAGCCAAAACTAAAATTCAGAACTGCAGATATAAAAATAACAAGCAAACTGCCCAAAAAGGTGTTTTGAACTACAACCCTACTGTAAAAGGATACACAACTCCATTTCATATTTTTCCCAGATTCTACTTCAATTTTTATGCTTACCAAGAAAGTTCCATGAACAGAAACATTATATTATTTCTTACATGAATTTCCAAAGGAAAACACAGAAAAGCACAGTTGTAAGGCAACTACAACTTTTTCCATAAAATAGATCGGGTTTATATTTTTCTTAGACTCTTCATGGTATACAGAGACTGCACAAAATTTCCCATATTTTATTTCAACCTATAAAACACCTTAACACTTTTTCTAAGAAATCAGCAAAAAAAGAACTTTTAACCATAACAGGAACTCTTTCATAAGAACAGTACTTCCTATAATTTTTCACAGGCACCAAACATAACAAAGAACCTATACAAATTTTCCCATGAATTAACTCCACCAGAAAACATATACAACCATTTATCTAAACAAAAGCATATAAACTGAAATAAATGAAAACAGTAAAATAAACTGCCACCAAAAATACTTTCATATTTTTCCATGATAGATCTACTCATAAACAAACTAGCAAAACTGAAAGCACTCCATTTGGACTTATAAAACGTGCTACACAAAAATAACAAGCATCTCTGGAAAATAAAACTAAAAGAAAAACATTTGAATCTCCCGACTTGGCTACGTGCACCCGGTCCATGGACCAGCGAGTGGCTGACGCGCGGGGCTCGTGGGTCAACGGGAACCCACCCTGGCTCGAGCGCACGGCGGAAGGGGTGATCGGCCGAGGCCTGGCTCGAACGAGACAGCGCCCGGGGCTCGCTCAAGGTCGAGGCCCGTCCGAGGCCTGGCTCGAAGGCTCGGTCGAGGCCTGACTCGAGGTCTCGGTCGAGACGGAAGTCTGTCCGAGGCCTGGCTCGAGGGCTCGGGCGAGACGGAAAAACACTCGCCCGTCCGAGGCCTGGCTCGAGGGCTCGGGCGAGGCGGAAACACACACGCCCGTCCGAGGCCTGGCTCGAGGGCTCGGGCGAGACGGAAACAGAGGAGAGGTTTTGACCGGCGGCTGCTCGCCGGCGGTGAGGTTTCCGGCGGCGAGGCTAGGCTAGATAGATTCGTCTCAACGAGGCGCATCCGATGGTGGTGATGGCTTGGCCAGCGCATGGCCGGAGCATGCCGGCGACGAGCGGCAGCGCACGGAGGCGGCGGTGACGTGCGACTACACCGTCTCCGGCGGTCGCCGGTGAAATTAGGGGAGGCAAAAGCTCGCGTGGACCCTAAGGATCAAAGCTACGGGGTTGGTTTGGCTCGGGTGGCTTCAGAGGAGCTTGGCCACGAGCGAGGTCCGCGGCGGACGGCCATGGCGTTCGGCCGGGGAAGAAGATGTGGGAGAGAGAGCGGTAGCGTTGAGGCTAGACGGTGTTCTCACCTTGCCTTGACTCGGTGAAGCTCGAGGAGGAAGAAGAAGAGTCGGTGGAGCTCGGGTTGGGGAAGAACGGTGTTGCGGCTCGACGGAGGCGACTGGCGGACCGAAGGAGGCGCTATGTCCTCCGGCGGCGTCAGGGCTCGGTTGGTGATGACGACGTGCGCACGGCGTGTGCACGGCGTAGGCGGAGCTTGGTGCAGAAGTAATCGGACGGTGGTGCTCGGTGGAAATGGGAACGGAGAGGGGTGGTTGCGGCGAGAGCGAGCAGTGTTCTCGGCTCGCGTTCGTGGGTGAGGAGAGTGTGAGCGAGAGTGGAAGAGTGTGTGCGGTTGGGAGAGAGGGCGAAGGGTGCCCGGGGTCTTAGCCGGGGGCCTTGGCCGGCCAGCGGTGGTGGCGGGGCCGGCGACGGGACGTCGCGGCAGCGCGGCGCGGTCGGCGAGGCGGTGCGACAGGCAAGACCGCGCGGGAGTGGGCAAGCGCGATCGCTTGCGTGCTCAGGTGAGAGAGGATCGAGTGAGGAGTGGCCGGCGAGGGTCCTCGGCAGGATACGGCGGCCACGTGGCGGTTGCGGCCGGCGTACGGCGCGGCGTGTCAGCGGCGACAGCGCGCGGCGCGCGCGGCACGCGGGCGAGCTGGGAGCGGGCCGGCGCTGGCGCGGCGAGCGGGACGCGCGGGCGAGCGGGAGCGGGCGCGGGTTGGGCCGAAAAGGCCGGATGGGCCGAAAGGTGGGGCGCCGGGAAGAAATCGTTTTCCTTTTCTTTTTCCAAAAACTTTTCAAACTTTGACCACTCAAAAACAGTTTCAAAACTCCAAACTAGGTTTTGACCCAAATATGAAAGTTGTTCAAAATAATTTTCTCTACAACTTTCATATAAGACACTTTTTCTGAAAACCATTTTTAAGTCCTCTACATAAAGAAAGCCAAAACAGAGATCCAATTAAATCATCAAGTCAAATAGAAATCCAATACCCAAATAAATAAACAAAAGACAAAAAGCACTCTCGTGCACATGAAATGATGCAATGCATTGCTTATGCTTCTTTAGTAGCTAATGAAGTTCCTAATGCAGTGCTTGACACTAGGGTGTCACAGCCCTTCCCCCCTTAAAGAAATCTCGTCCCGAGATTTGAGTTACGTACCATTTCTTAACAAAAGCGGGATAGCTTACGCGTAGGTACTCCTCGGTTTCCCATGTCGCATCATTGGGTCCGTGATTGCTCCAGAGAATCTTGTAAGTCTTCACTGTTCGGTTACGAGTCTCTCGGGTCTTGGTATCCAAAATCTCCTTGGGCTGCTCGTAGTACTCCAGATCCGATCTGATGGTGATGTCTGGAATTCGAACCTCCTCTTGTTCTGGAACTCGAAGACACTTCTTCAACTGCGATACGTGGAATACCGGAAAAACGGTGCTCATTTCTGGGGGTAACTGTACTTCGTATGCCACTTGTCCCTTCTTTGCTATGATCGGGTATGGTCCCACATACCGAGGTGCTAGCTTCTTCTTGATTCCAAAACGTTGGACCTTCCTCATAGGTGAAACCTTGAGATACACATAGTCTCCAACTTGAAATTCCAAGGGTCTCCTTCGGGTGTCAGCATAACTCTTTTGTCGAGACTGTGCTACCTTGATATGTTTTTGTACGGTCTGCACGATTTCCTCGGCATCTTTTACATAATCTGATCCATAGAATCCTCGATCTCCAGACTCAACCCAATTTACTGGGGTTCTGCATCTTCGTCCATATAAAACTTCAAAAGGTGCCATCTTTATACTCTCTTGATAGCTGTTGTTGTATGAAAACTCAGCTAGGGGTAACCATTTCTCCCATGACTCTCCTGAAGATAAGACACAAGCTCTTAGGATATCCTCCAAAATCTGATTCACTCTTTCTGTCTGTCCTGCAGTTTGAGGGTGATAGGCTGAACTTCTTACCAACTTGGTTCCTAACTCCTTGTGCAACTGTTCCCAAAAACGTGCTATGAACTGGGGTCCTCTATCAGAAACTATCCGCTTTGGAATTCCATGCAACCTCAGGATATTCTGAATATACAGGTCTGCATACTGATGGGGGCGGTGAGTAGTCTTAACTGGTATGAAGTGAGCCACTTTAGATAACCGATCCACGATAACCCAAATCGAATCATTCCCTTTCTGAGTAGTGGGAAGTCCGGTGATAAAGTCCATACTGATCTCTTCCCACTTCCACTCTGGGATTGACAACGGTTGTAACAGTCCGGCGGGTTTCAGATGTATTGCCTTTATCCTGCAACAAGTATCACATCTGGCGACATAGGCTGCGACTTCTTTCTTCATCTTTGACCACCAAAATCTGGTTTTCAAATCCTGATACATCTTACTGCTTCCTGGGTGGATAGACAACTTTGAATTGTGAGCCTCGTTCAGAATCCTCTCTTTCAGCCCTGAATTCTTAGGAACAACTATCCTTTGTTTATACCATAGAATTCCCTGTTCATCTGTTCTAAAGTTCGACGAACTACTGGTTTCCAACCTCTTCTTTATCTGACAGATTTCTTCATCGGTCTTCTGTCTCTCGATGATGTCACTTTCCAAGGTGCACTGAAGAGTGATATTGTTTAGCATGACAGGGTGCATAAGATTAAATCCATCTTCGAGCAGTGGTTGTAGAGAGTTGCAATGAGTCTTGCGACTCAAGGCATCAGCTACAACATTCGCTTTTCCAGGGTGGTAATGCACTTCTAGGTTATAATCCTTAATCAATTCTAGCCATCTTCTTTGCCTCATGTTCAACTCTGGCTGGGTGAAGATATATTTCAGACTTTTATGATCTGTGTACACATGACATAGGTTTCCCATAAGATAATGTCTCCATATCTTGAGTGCATGCACGACGGCTGCTAGTTCCAGATCATGAGTGGGATAGTTCTCTTCGTGCGGTTTCAACTGGCGAGATGCATAGGCGATAACTTTTCCATTTTGCATGAGTACACATCCAAGTCCAATCTTGGATGCGTCGCAAAACACATCAAAAGGTTCCTCCAAGTTTGGCTGAGCCAAAACGGGTGCGGATGTCAACAACGTTCGCAGAGTGCGGAAAGCTGCTTCACACTCTGGAGTCCATTCGAACTTCTTGTTTTTCTGCGTTAAACGAGTCATAGGCTTGGCTATTCTTGAAAAATCCGGAATAAACCGACGGTAGTATCCGGCCAAACCCAAAAAGCTGCGAACCTCAAAAACACTCGTGGGTGCTTCCCAATCCATTACTTCTTGTACCTTAGAAGGGTCTACAGAGATCCCTTCCTCTGAAAGGACGTGACCAAGGAAAGGTACCTTCTTCAACCAAAACTCACACTTGCTGAACTTAGCATACAACTTATGCTCTCTAAGCCGGGTTAAAACAACTCGTAGATGCTCAGCATGGCCCTTCTCATTCTCAGAGTATACCAAGATGTCATCGATGAACACTACAACAAACTTATCCAACTCCGGCATGAAAACTGAATTCATCAGGTACATGAAATGTGCCGGTGCATTGGTCAATCCAAAGGACATAACTAAATATTCATAGAGTCCGTATCTGGTAGAGAAAGCTGTTTTTGGCACGTCTTCTCTTCTGATCTTAATCTGATGGTATCCTGACCTCAGGTCGATCTTGGAGAACACTTTTGCTTTTGACAACTGATCAAACAAGATATCGATTCGAGGTAAGGGGTACTTATTCTTTATGGTTACTGCATTAAGCGGTCGGTAGTCCACACACATCCTTAAAGTTTTATCCTTCTTTTTCACAAAGATAGCGGGACATCCCCAAGGTGACGAACTAGGGCGTATCAAACCCTTATCAAAAAGTTCCTGTATTTGAACCTTAAGCTCTGCTAACTCTTTAGCGTGCATTCTATACGGTCTTCGGGATATAGGTGCTGTTCCCGGGATTAACTCTATAGCAAATTCCACATCTCTATCAGGCGGTAAACCAGGCAACTCATCAGGAAAGACATCCGGAAACTCACATACTACCGGAATTTCCGCTATCTGCTTTGCCGTGATATTGAACAACACTCCAATCTCATGGGGGTTTCGGGGTAACTTGAACCTGAAAGAAGATCCATTCCTGGGACTAACCATGGACACTATTCTCTCTGCGGTGTCTAGATTAACCTTCCATAGTTTCATCCAACTCATACCCAAAATTACATCCAAACCTAGACCAGGAATGACTATGGGGTCCACTACGGCCTGTTTATCCCCAAAGGTCATTTCCACTCCTTTAGCCATTTTACGCGCGGAGAGAACAGCTCCGGCGGAACTTATCTGATATCCCCGGTCTAACTCTCTCAACTCAAGATTACTTCTTATAACAAAGTTCTCACTTATAAAAGAATGCGATGCTCCAGAATCAAACAGCACAACTGCGGGGCATTGATTAACAAGAAACGTACCAGCGGTGACAGGCTCTCCTTCTGGCACTTCTTCCACGGTGGTGTGATGCACATGACCGGTACGAGGTGGGGGCTGAGTGTACTGCTTCCTTGGGCGAGGGCACTGACGTGACAAGTGTCCAGTTTGGCCACAGTTATAGCATGGACCAATCACATAAGGGGTCTTGGATCCTGCTGCACTTCCTGCCTTATTCTTGTTCTGCATCATGGGGGCGGTGTACGGCTTCTGGAAGCTGGGACGGGGACGGTTGGTGGTGATCTTCCTCTGTGGGGGACGGTATCGTGCTCCTGCGACAGGCGGGCGATAAGGGGCGCGTGCTCCAAAAGGGGTCCTCTGCTGGGACGAACCTCCTTCATTTGCACGGCGGCGCGTCTCTGTCGCTAGCCGGCTGTCATTGGCCTCTTGATTCAGGCAGTCACTGACGAAGTCACTGAAAGTGGTGCGGTGACTGTTACCCATCTTTGATAGCATGGTGGCACTCATGCCATGCTTGAAACTTGCAATCTTTTTGGCCTCAGTGTTCACAAAATCTGGGGCATATCGGGCCAGAGTGTTGAAGCTGTGGAGGTACTCGGACATAGACCTAGTCCCCTGGGATAACCTCATGAACTCTGCAACCTTCATTTCCATCAGTCCACTAGGGATGTAGTGGTTGCGCATAGCGGTGGAGAACTGATCCCAAGTGGTACGTGCATTTACTGGCAAGGATGCACGGTACTGGGCCCACCACAAACCTGCGGGTCCTTCCAACATGTGGGCGGCGTACTCCGCCTTGAGCTCTTCTGTCAGACGAAGCAGACGGAACTTCTGAGTGATGGAGTTGAGCCATTCGTCAGCTTCGAGCGGTTCGGTGGCTTCCTTGAACACAAGAGGGCGAGTGTCCAAGAAGTCACGGTAAGAGCTGTACTGGTTGGGCTCCGGTCCTTGACGTTGATGATGCTGCTGTGCAGTGTTGTTAGCGATATTGCGAAGGGTGGCCTCCATGTGCCTCTGCATTTCCTCCATATTCCTTTGGCTGCCCAAGAACTGGCCAAAGAACGCTTCCGGCGTCATCGGCGGCGGTGGGGGAGGTGGCAAATTCTCCTCCTGTCCTGCTCCCTGTCCGCGTTGGCTGCGAGTGTGTGCCGGCATCTGCATATCCCATTATTAAACAATCATTAGGTGATGTTACATCGCTCATGAATAAAATACTGCGCTGTACATAATTTGAAAATTTAGCACACGACCAAGTATAATTACTCATTTCCATACAACATCACGAAATAATCGCTCAAAATTAGACATGCAACGACGGATTTCCATAAAAGGTGCCGGATCGAAGTCCGGACTTTGTCCAAAAGCTTTACATACCATCAAGCGGTTAAGCACCAACACATGTTTAGGGCATTACATCACTTAGCGAGCAAGCTCAAGCTATACAAAAGAAAAACGTCTCCTAGCTAAACTAGCGCTCAGACGTCTCCAGCGGTGGATGCAGCGTCCTATGCGTCGACGTCGATCATCGGCTCGTCAGCATGATCCTCCTCTGGTGGGGCGTCGGGACCAAGGACTTCTCCGTCCTGGGGATCCGGGACCTCAGCTGCTGGGGCGGCGGCCTCCTGTGCGGCGTGGTGCATCTGATGGACGGCCTCGTGGAGCTGGTCGATGTAGGCCTGCTGTCCGTGTATCTGCTGTATCAACAGGTGGGCTCCCTCTCTGAGCTGGTCGAGCGCGGTGCGGGCCTCATCCCTCTGAAGAGCGGTAGTCAGGTACATCTGCTCTGCAACTGTCCTGGCAGTGGACTGTGCTGCTGCTGTGGTGCGGGCGTCGTCGCGCTCCAGAGTGAGCTGCTGAATCCTCTCCTGCAGACGGGCAACCTCAGCGTCGAAGTCCTCCTGAAGCTTCCTCTTGCTCTGGTAGGTGGCGGTGAGGGTGAAGGACACGCTCTCGAGAGTGTGCTCCAAACTCTCACATACACCCAACAAAGCTCCGGTGGCGCTCATCGCAGGCGTCTCACAGTAGAACCTCTCCTCCGGGCTCCCTGTCAAGACTGACTCTGAAGTCTGCTTCCAGCGCAATGGGAAAAGTGATCCACGGGGAAACACTCCTGCCATCGCACTTGCCAGGTCAGCGGGGAAACGGGCGATGATATCCTTCAGCACTAGGTATGCTGCCCTGTTGGCTCCATCCTTGGCGCAAGTGCCTCTGGTGATCTCAGTCCATCCTGTCCAGTGTGGCTTGGCAGGCAAGGCTTTGACCTTGATCTCTACCATAACCAGGGAATCCTGCCCGTAGATCTCCTTCTGCCATGAGTACTTGGGCTCCTGTCCTTCCTCATAACCCACTGCCTGCAAAATCCTCCAAAGGATCGTCGGCAATCCAAAGTAGGTCAGGAACGTCCTCCGGGTCAGCTTGGTGGCCAAGCGGTGACGCGGAACTCCTCTGCCTCCGGTGGCTTTGCGAGCGGTCAGCTTAGTCCGGGCCATCTGTAGAAACAAAGGGTTTCGAACTCTCGTGAGACGGATATTAAGTTGACAAATTTTATAGAAAAGAGACAACTTTTAATTTAAGGGGAGGTAATGTAAATGCAAGAATTTAAACATGGTGCATGATCGTACTTACGTTCTCACTCACTAATATGACTCGTAAGTCCTAACGTTCTAGTCGGTGGCAAGAACGATCTCTCATGCGTTATCTACACGTCTACTCGTTCGCATAGTTAGTGTACCTGCAGAAGATTCATTTCAGCCCAAAGAAATCCCCAATGATAAAACAATTGAGTATTGGCCAATATGCGCAAAATACATAGAAGCCAACACTAAATACCATGCAGCAACTTAGAAAACACCCTTGAAAACATTGATACCCTCGTATGTGTTCGCGTGGAGCTCGCACATACTTGGTATAAGAACTCTCACCTAGACCGACGGTTGGACGGTCATGCTCTCATATCTCACAAAATCATTTTATGCATGTTTTCGCGATCGACGCATTCTCTTTTTCCCGAGAATGGACCAGCAAATAAAGATCCAGCATGAACAAAACCCTGAACCCTGTTAGCAGTTAAGCCACCTAAATCCTAATATAGGGCTTAAGGACGGGACTGGGCACACTTAGTAATTGAAAATAGTTTCAAAAATAGTTTTGAAATACCCATTAGTTCGGAAATAGCTCTTTACGGAGGTAATCACTTGAACCATGCTCTGATACCAGGCTGTGGCGGAACCGTCCTGATTATAAGAGCTCAAGTATTATCTTAGCCAAATCCGTCTGACTTCGACTCATACTTGAACCCATATAACCCCGGTAGTCCGGAAATCTCGCAGGATTTCTAACACCATACATCATACAGGATCGCATTGTTCAAGGATCACATTCGTAAAGATACATCACAGCGAAAACGAAACCGAATTTAAAATATCAGAGTGCGAATTTAAAACGGAGTTATTACAATACCGAGATTGAAAGTGCGGAAGCTGAAATAGTTTGAAGCACGACCACTACACATGTGGTCCAAATAAAACATTGTTTGAAAAACCAACTCGACACAACTCACTCTTCCCTTTTAAGATAATGTGCCACTAGAAGTCTCAGTCCAGCAAAAGATAAGGGAAAAGCTTTTGGAAGACCCTGCCCTGGGCCTACTCCTCATCACCTTCCACGGGGTAGAGGCAGTGCTTACAATAGCCGAAGTAGACCTGGCCATCTGCAACAAACGGGATAAACCCTGAGTACGGGAATGTACTCAGCTAGACTTACCCGTCCAACTGAAAATAAAGACACCAAGGGTATGCAAGGCCTTTTCGGGTGGAGCTGGGATCTTTTAGTTGCGAGAAGCTCAAGTTCAGATAGGAAGTAATTAGTGATAAAGATGAGCTGCCATTTTTAGACCTATTCCTTAATTCTAGGTTTTTCACCTGTACTAGAGCACTCACTTGAATCTACCAATCAATAATATAACCATATCCCGTTGACTTATCCACATTTTAGTTGAACCTTACATCATTACATGGAGTTGTATCGTGGTGAAGCTCGTCATAGTTTCCCACTAACCGGGGGAGACGGCGACTCGAATCGAATTCCAAATCAGCTGATGAAAGACCTTTAATACCAGCCCACACTTTCCCCGTCGGGTCCATGCATTGGGCAACCGCTCGACGCTTGTTCGTGGTGGTAATCGTCGCGGTTCAAGCACGGACCGCCCAATCAGAGTCTGGCGATGGCCTCACGCGGCAGATCGCAACTTCCGTACTAGAGGGCACGACACGGGTTGAAACCGGCCCGAACAGCTTCTAACCCGCTTTGGGGTCGATGATTACAGCACCGACATATCCCTAAGTAAAAGGGCGCGTTCAAAAATGAACGAGGGCCAACATCGATACAAACCTACACGATCCAACGGATGGACTGCCCCAAGTTTCCAAACTTGTGCCTTGCCTTCCAGTTGACCGTATTTCATTACTACTCAGGTTCTTTTCCACGATAGCAAATATAGCCAACCGTGATCCGATAAATACCCATTCGGGTATTACGGAAACATCCTTAACTACTACTTTCATTAAGCAGGCTAAGCAATTCTACATTGTAAATAAATAACAGGATAACAAGGCAGATATTAATCAATAACCAAGGAATGGTAATGCAGCAAATGGGATTCATTCCAACTCCTATACCTAATGCATCACAATATAAAAGGACTCAAGTAATTTTAATTGCAAAAGATAGGAGGCTTAATATGCTCCGGGGCTTGCCTTGGGTGAAGACTGATGCCTCGTGAGAGGGGCACTCAGGTAAGTTAGGGTCGTGGACGGGGTCGACTTCCTCCGGCTGCTGCAGCTCCTGGATCTCCGGCTCGGCGTTTAACTCCTGCTCTGGGTGGGGCTCCGGCGGGGTCGATCCTATTGCGTGCGATGAATATATAATTAAATAAATGCGGTGCTAGATGAAGAAGACCTGACAAAATATTTCTTGCAAACCAATAATCCCAACTTGTTGAACCACTTTTGACATTGAGGCAAATATTCATTAAAACAAAATCTGCTTATTCATCCTTTTCTTATTTTAATAATTCAAAAGAACTTAGGTTTGAACTGCAAGTGCACTTTTCTGGACTCAGAAAAATCCATGAAATTTCCAGAAGGCAAACAACAGTCGCAGGACTCCACTGAACAAATTTCAGCCAAAACTAAAATTCAGAACTGCAGATATAAAAATAACAAGCAAACTGCCCAAAAAGGTGTTTTGAACTACAACCCTACTGTAAAAGGATACACAACTCCATTTCATATTTTTCCCAGATTCTACTTCAATTTTTATGCTTACCAAGAAAGTTCCATGAACAGAAACATTATATTATTTCTTACATGAATTTCCAAAGGAAAACACAGAAAAGCACAGTTGTAAGGCAACTACAACTTTTTCCATAAAATAGATCGGGTTTATATTTTTCTTAGACTCTTCATGGTATACAGAGACTGCACAAAATTTCCCATATTTTATTTCAACCTATAAAACACCTTAACACTTTTTCTAAGAAATCAGCAAAAAAAGAACTTTTAACCATAACAGGAACTCTTTCATAAGAACAGTACTTCCTATAATTTTTCACAGGCACCAAACATAACAAAGAACCTATACAAATTTTCCCATGAATTAACTCCACCAGAAAACATATACAACCATTTATCTAAACAAAAGCATATAAACTGAAATAAATGAAAACAGTAAAATAAACTGCCACCAAAAATACTTTCATATTTTTCCATGATAGATCTACTCATAAACAAACTAGCAAAACTGAAAGCACTCCATTTGGACTTATAAAACGTGCTACACAAAAATAACAAGCATCTCTGGAAAATAAAACTAAAAGAAAAACATTTGAATCTCCCGACTTGGCTACGTGCACCCGGTCCATGGACCAGCGAGTGGCTGACGCGCGGGGCTCGTGGGTCAACGGGAACCCACCCTGGCTCGAGCGCACGGCGGAAGGGGTGATCGGCCGAGGCCTGGCTCGAACGAGACAGCGCCCGGGGCTCGCTCAAGGTCGAGGCCCGTCCGAGGCCTGGCTCGAAGGCTCGGTCGAGGCCTGACTCGAGGTCTCGGTCGAGACGGAAGTCTGTCCGAGGCCTGGCTCGAGGGCTCGGGCGAGACGGAAAAACACTCGCCCGTCTGAGGCCTGGCTCGAGGGCTCGGGCGAGGCGGAAACACACACGCCCGTCCGAGGCCTGGCTCGAGGGCTCGGGCGAGACGGAAACAGGGGAGAGGTTTTGACCGGCGGCTGCTCGCCGGCGGTGAGGTTTCCGGCGGCGAGGCTAGGCTAGATAGATTCGTCTCAACGAGGCGCATCCGATGGTGGTGATGGCTTGGCCAGCGCATGGCCGGAGCATGCCGGCGACGAGCGGCAGCGCACGGAGGCGGCGGTGACGTGCGACTACACCGTCTCCGGCGGTCGCCGGTGAAATTAGGGGAGGCAAAAGCTCGCGTGGACCCTAAGGATCAAAGCTACGGGGTTGGTTTGGCTCGGGTGGCTTCAGAGGAGCTTGGCCACGAGCGAGGTCCGCGGCGGACGGCCATGGCGTTCGGCCGGGGAAGAAGATGTGGGAGAGAGAGCGGTAGCGTTGAGGCTAGACGGTGTTCTCACCTTGCCTTGACTCGGTGAAGCTCGAGGAGGAAGAAGAAGAGTCGGTGGAGCTCGGGTTGGGGAAGAACGGTGTTGCGGCTCGACGGAGGCGACTGGCGGACCGAAGGAGGCGCTATGTCCTCCGGCGGCGTCGGGGCTCGGTTGGTGATGACGACGTGCGCACGGCGTGTGCACGGCGTAGGCGGAGCTTGGTGCAGAAGTAATCGGACGGTGGTGCTCGGTGGAAATGGGAACGGAGAGGGGTGGTTGCGGCGAGAGCGAGCAGTGTTCTCGGCTCGCGTTCGTGGGTGAGGAGAGTGTGAGCGAGAGTGGAAGAGTGTGTGCGGTTGGGAGAGAGGGCGAAGGGTGCCCGGGGTCTTAGCCGGGGGCCTTGGCCGGCCAGCGGTGGTGGCGGGGCCGGCGACGGGACGTCGCGGCAGCGCGGCGCGGTCGGCGAGGCGGTGCGACAGGCAAGACCGCGCGGGAGTGGGCAAGCGCGATCGCTTGCGTGCTCAGGTGAGAGAGGATCGAGTGAGGAGTGGCCGGCGAGGGTCCTCGGCAGGATACGGCGGCCACGTGGCGGTTGCGGCCGGCGTACGGCGCGGCGTGTCAGCGGCGACAGCGCGCGGCGCGCGCGGCACGCGGGCGAGCTGGGAGCGGGCCGGCGCTGGCGCGGCGAGCGGGACGCGCGGGCGAGCGGGAGCGGGCGCGGGTTGGGCCGAAAAGGCCGGATGGGCCGAAAGGTGGGGCGCCGGGAAGAAATCGTTTTCCTTTTCTTTTTCCAAAAACTTTTCAAACTTTGACCACTCAAAAACAGTTTCAAAACTCCAAACTAGGTTTTGACCCAAATATGAAAGTTGTTCAAAATAATTTTCTCTACAACTTTCATATAAGACACTTTTTCTGAAAACCATTTTTAAGTCCTCTACATAAAGAAAGCCAAAACAGAGATCCAATTAAATCATCAAGTCAAATAGAAATCCAATACCCAAATAAATAAACAAAAGACAAAAAGCACTCTCGTGCACATGAAATGATGCAATGCATTGCTTATGCTTCTTTAGTAGCTAATGAAGTTCCTAATGCAGTGCTTGACACTAGGGTGTCACACGCGTGGCAGTGGGAGGAAGAAAGGACTTTGCGGCGAGGGCGTCGGCCTTCTTCTTCTCCAAGACGGGCTGCTTTTCTTTTCCTCTTCATTCAGAAAAGGGGAGCTGTTTATATGGGCCGTTTGAGCCGCTGGAATTCGATTGGGCCTAATTGTTCTCTACTTCTATGGCCCAGTCGGCCTATGAGAAAACGCATGCGGAGGAAGGCACGCACTCGACCCCTTGGCTTTCCTTCTCATGTTTTCGGGCCTGTTTGGTTCCCTCCTACTAAAATTTAGTGACTAAACTTTAGTCACTTTTAGGAGCTAAGTTGCCAAACACTCATACTAAAAGTGACTAAAAAGTCCTTTTAGTCCCTTTTAGTAGGGGTATTGCTACTAAAAGTGACTAAAGTTTAGTCACTAAATTTTAGTGGGAGGGAACCAAACAGGCCCTTCAGTTCACCACCCGTGGCGGTGCTCCCTCTCGCGCGACAACGCTGTGTCGCTGTCAGAAGAGAAATGGAACGGCGGGCAGCTGCGAGTTTGCCAGAAATAGCTAGTGGGGAACGTCGACACCTCAGACCTCACGACGGGGATGGGAGCTTGCAATCTCCTCTCCTGAGACAGGGCACCAGGCAGACCCCCGCCATGCATGCGTCACCCGAGCAGCTTGCAACAATCGTCAGCCACCCTTCTTCTTCCTCCCACCTCCCCCGCCTCCTCTCCGCCCTAGCTCCTCCTCCGCAATCGTCAACCACTACGCTGGGGAAGGCCATGCGGTGAAAGGAAATCATGGTAGCAGGCATGGCCTCACTTGGGAAGAAGTCATAGGGGAAGATTTGGGTAGTGCCCTTGACCCAACAGGAATGGGTAGTGGAGAGAGGAATTTGGGTAGCCAACAAATTTATTGGGTGGGATAGGTAGTCTGCTGGAGCGGATTTTTGGCCCTCCACTACCTAAATTAGGGATAGGTAGTGGTTCTAAACATGCTCTAAGGGGAGGTAGGTGATCTCTCACATGGTTACATGCTCTAGAAATGGACCCTTGGTCGGGACCACTAGTAGCTAGTTTTCTCCCATGAACCTTTCACAACTATTTTTAACTCCTACTACAAACATAGATCACTTGTGCTGAGGAACATGAACCCCATCTCCACTAGATGTGGAGCAAGTTGCCTGATGAACTACTAAATCACTTTGGTCTCTGAGTGCTAAGCCATTCGAACCCAACGTGTGGCTCTTAACAAAATTGTTCATGGTACAAAATAGCGACAAGTGATATCTTGAGACATCAAGTTGGATTGGGATATATTACAAATGATGTTAAAAATATGCATTTTGTCGTATGTTCTAAATCACCAATTAGTAAATTCATCGTGGATTGTGTGTCTAGTCTTGGATGGTGAGACGGATGTCACAAGGATTATATTGGTTTAGGCAGAATAACGTCCTTATGTCCAGTGTCGAGCTGCTCGTGTTACCGACTCTGTTTGTAGTAGGGATTACAAACGAGCGAGAGAGGGAAGAGTTCCCATGTCTATGCTGAAGGTAGTGGGTTGTGGTTACGATTGCTCATTGTCCCTTCTTGGGGACCCTGCCTCCCCTTTTATTATAATCCAAGAGGGCATGTTACATCTGAGAGAGAGAGGAAGAGAGGAAAAGAAGAAAGAAGAAACATGGGTAGACGTGGGGGATGATGGCGCCCTTTGAGACATATCATCCTTCCCTATTGTTTGTAGGCCCGACCGAACGCATAGATTGTTGGACAAGGATGGCCTCACTGTCGCGGCCGTGCTGGTCACTGATGCCACTAGCCGGTCGTGGCTCCCCATCCTACCATGGTGCGCAGAGTGGCGATGGACATCCATGATGGGCTCCGTACGAGAAGTTGGTAACACAATGCTCTCTTGTATATGTGCCGTGACGATGCATGACCCTAGTCGTGATCTGTTCGCGTCTTTAGGTAATGTCGAGATACGTCTATCTGTTCCCTGAATGTCAGAAGGTTGAACCTGGGTTCATCTTGCCCATGCCGTAGTGGATGGGAATTCTTCATGTCCCCATTGATTGTACATCCTTCATTCGACGCCTCATTCTTAGAGTCAAGCGAGGTGGAGTCTGTGTCCTTGGAATTGAGCAAAGTGAAATCTATGTCCTTGTGTCCGGACGAGGTGGAGTCACCTCGTGAGGAGTCGGGCAGTGTGGAGTCACCCTATCGGGAGCCGGGCCACATGAAGTCACCCCACGGGGGGGGGTGACGCGGAGTTGCCCCGTCTGGGCGGGCAACATGGAGTTGCCGTGCGAGGAATCAGGCGATGCAGAGTCATCCTCTTATGGGTCGGATGAGTTCACCACTAGGCCCTCTTTGACCTCCCCATTGGTTTGGTCCTTACGGACGTTAATCTCCCGCTTTTCGGGTATCCCTGATGTTTATACCCGACACATTTATTCATAGTGATCTCCATGAAGAAGTATTTATGCTCATTCGCCATGGATTTAAAACAAATCAAACTAATGGAAAGGTTGTTTGGTTGCATATATGTTATATTGATTCAATCATATCAATCCTCAAGGGCTTGGCTTCATCGCTTTAGGCCAATCAATGCTCAAGAGGTAAGGTAATGCTAATCACACATTATTCTATAGGAATTCTAGAGGTAAGGTAGCTCCTTTAAAGTCTATGTGGATGACTACCTCAGTCCACCTGTTACTTGCTAGTTTATTTGCTGGTCGTTTGCTTGCTGGTCCTTGCTACTGAGTGGTAGAGTAGGGGTTTTTTTTTACCAAGAAATCGATATTCAAAATCATTTTCATTCATGATTATATTCTTTGCTTTTTTTTAAAGCGTCCGGCTTCTAAATTCTAATAATTAAAGTCCTCCAGAATTTTCTCTACGGCCTATTGAATAATTTTTACGGATTCCCTCATTTCACCGACTCGCACGGGCCTTTAGCCCCGGTTGCCGAGCCGGGACTACGCTTCCGGGACTAAAGGCCCCCCTTTAGTCCCGGCTCCGGCCACCGGGGCTAAAGAACCCCCTTTAGTCCCGGTTGGTGTCGGGGGAACGCCAAAGGGGTACCCCAATCAGCGCAAACAAACAGGTTAAACCTAGAACACCAATTAATAAAAAGACAAACCAGCCTAACCCCCTGGAGGACCAACACTTCAAAACCTGCTACGTTGGCCCACCAGGCCCCAGATTCTCCGCCTCTCCCGAGCCCTCCAGGCCAGGCCTCGGGCGGGCGCTCATTCTCCGCCTCGCCCGCTCCAAGCCAGGCCTCGGGCGGGTGCTCGGCCTCGGACGTACTCTCCACCACGCTCTAAATCTTCCTCAGGAAGGAAGCCCCTAGCTTCTCAACTCTGACAACCGCACTACCGCCTGCTGCACCCACGTCAGGTCAAAACCACGTCACCTCCCTGGAACGCGCTGACACCCGCCGACGGGACAGTACAGGGACGTGCAGGGGGCGTGGGGAGACGGGACGGTTGTCAAGAAATCTTTTCCCACCGGCGGATGCGGGCCTAAAAAGGCGCGCCCTGTGGCACTGTTCGCCACTGTACCCACTCCATTGCACTTCTGACGCACCGCCATCGAACGTGCCGAAGTACGATGGAAGACTTGACTCCCCCTGGAAAGTCAAAAGCACTGTACACCCGGTACGACTGACGTTGCGAGTACTAGACCCCCTGGCCTCATCCGAGCCCTCCACGGTAGGCCTCAGAGGGCGTCTCCACAGTACAGGGAAAAGTCGACCCGATGACCGGAAACCACGGTGCAAGTCAACCAATACCGGGGAAGACGCCGCGGAACCCGGGGAAATACAGGCACGTCGCGTACGTCCCAGAATGGGCGCTGCGCGACCTCCACGTCGCCACGTCGCCGCGCCCACGCCTGGAATGGGAGCCACGCCTCAAGGACGCTACAACGACAACCCCCCACGTCAGCGGTGGTGGACCGACGGGACAGAATTCCTACTACACGCAAAACTAGGCACCGCCCATACTACTCCTGTACAATCTCATGTAACCCGGCCTTCCCTGGCTCTATAAAAGGGGAAGCCGGGGGCCTTCTTACGGGCACAGCGCGAGCGCAAGCGCAATAGAGCACGCACCACACAACACACCAAGTCCACCCACGAGTCCGGACTCCGGTCCACGCTCACAAAGCTTGTATTCGCCCCTGTACAAGCACTTAGGTGCAAGAAGTACAAGAACTTCGGAAACACCGACGTTGGTGGACTAGTTGGTGCTATACCCCCGGGGTAGAAACACAAGTCTTCTCGCATCACCATCCACGGAGAGAGCACGCGATCATATTACTAGTTGGTGCTATACCCCGGGGTAGAAACACCGATAGATACTTTACGGGTTGAAGCCGAGGCTCTTCAAAACCCTAAAAAACTTCGGAAAGGGATGGGCAGCAGAGCTCTCCTCGGTGCTGTGGGGCCTCAGGACGACGCCGAGTCGAGCCACTGGGTTCACTCCTTTCTTCCTAACCTACGGCGCCGAGGCCGTCTTGCCTACTGACCTCGAATACGGCTCCCCTCGACTTCGAGCCTACAACGAGCAAACCAACGACGAAAGGCTCGCCGACGCCAAGGGCTAGCTCGAGGAGGCTCGAGACGTGGCGCTCATCAACTCCGCACGCTACCAGCACACTTCGACGCTACCACGACAAGCATGTGCGCAAAAGAGACCTAGTAGTGGGGGACCTCGTGCTTCGACGGCTGCAAGACAACCGAGGGCGCCACAAGCTTACACCTCCATGGGAAGGCCCATACAACGTGGCTAAGGTGCTCAAGCCAGGAACATACAAGCTCTACGACGATCAAGGCAGGATCCTGGCGAACGCGTGGAACATATCTCAGCTACGTCGCTTCTACCCTTAAAGGCCTCGACGCCCTGTACATTTCTGTTGCTTTGTATATATATCGAATATGAATGAACAATCTCGTACATTGTCTTTCGTTTTACTTAGCAACTTAAAGTAGCCTTGACCTTGCTTTGCTCAAGGTCAAGCCTCCCTCGGGGGCTGACAGGGGACCCCCAGACTCCGGAAAAAACGCGTTTTTCTTTTAAAAATTCGACTCTCATCTCAATTCGTATCTCGAGCGAACTAGCAACGTCCAAATCCAAAAAATACCTCGAACCCCCCAAAAGACGGGAGGCGTCGACGTAGTCGGCAACCTACGCCCCCGGGCTACGGTACCCTACCTACGCCTCCCCTCGTGGAGCTCGTGACGTATCAAAAGGAATAAAGACTAAGCTAGCAGAAACTCGAGCTAACGGCAAAAAGAGATGGTCGAACAAAATCAGAAAAGAAAATAACAGACAAAATTATACACATGCGGGCCTCGACGGGCCATAAATCATAATACAAAATATCATGTTAGGCCTCGAAGGCCACAAGCACGTTTTTCACAAAAAGTGTCCTCCCATGACACAGAGGCTCGATGGCCCAAACTAACTCTGTCCTTCATCTTGGGGCTCGGCCGCAGGAGCAGTCACCGGGGGGTCAGCAGGAGTAGTCGCTGTAACACCCCTGGTGTTAAGTCCTAATTAAAATTTTAATTAATATGTTTAGTATGCATAATCATCTGACATCATGGTATAAAGCATTTCATCTTTTAAGTACAAATGTGATGCTTCATATGTTTTGCTTGAGTGTTGCATGATCTTGTGTGATGCTTTGATAAGTGATGTGGTTAGGTGTCACATGAAATGATAAGTGTGAGTAGAAAACTTAAATTTTCTATGCTCTTTTATTCTTTTCTCTATAAGTTAAAAAGTGTGTTAAATTTCTGAATGATTTCAAAAGCAAAGTTGTAGCTCTTGTTGAGAGGGACAACTTTGGTATTCAAAGTTTTCAAAGTTTCTGTACAAAAGTTTGAATAAATTTGAAATCTTTCAAATCCTGAATTTGACCCCAAAACTAGATTTCAAAAACTAAAAAGAATTAGACTTTGGTCTTTTAAGCAAAGTTGTAGAAAAGGTTAAAAGAAACAACTTTTATTAAGATAGATTTTCAAGTTATTAAAGAAAATCTGAAGTAATTTGTAAAACAAGTTTGATTTGGTTTCAATTGGAAAATCAATTTCTAAAACCTAGTTTTATCCCCTTTTGTGTAGTTTCAAAATTATGCATATTTTGGATATATGACCAAAAGCAAAGTTGCTCTATTTTTGTTTAGGAACAACTTTTTTTTTGGTACAATTTGAAGTTGTTCAGAAAGTTTTAAAGTAATTTTGAATTCAGTTTGGTCCAAATTTGATTTTGAACTCTATTTCAAAATCTAAGCAGATTTTGGGTGTACTCTTTTAATGAAAGTTGTAGATCCTAATTTTTGGAACAACTTTAATGTTGGGAGTTTTCTTTGTTGTTCAGCCGGTTTGAGAGAAATAGAGGAAAGAAGTTTGATATACTCTCTGATGAACAGTAGTTTAGGAGGGGGAAAAGATCAGGGCTTGGCCGGTGCCCTGCACCGCCACCGCCGCACCGCAGTTCGTCCGCGCGCCACGCCGCTGTCCACGCAGCTGCTTGCTTGCCGTGCTGTCCGCAACGTGTGGCTCAACCCCGCGCTAGCCTCGCCAGAGTCGGCCACGCAGCAGCCGCCGCTCTACGCGTCGCTCTCGCCTGCTCTGTTCCCGGCGTGGACCGAGTCACCTCCGCCGGTCAAATTCGCCACCATCCCTGCGTCTCGGCGCTCTCCATCTCCCCAGATAGCTTCGCCTAACTCCGTTGCTTCCCCTGAGCTAGCTAGCCAAACCCAAGTGCTTCCGATGGCCCTGCCCGCGGTCATCTTCCTCCCTGCCGGCCAGACCTCCGCCGAGCTCAAGCTCGCCCTTGGCCGGTGAGCTCGGGGCTGTTTTAGCCAAACCATCTTCACCAACCGTTTCGCCTTGATGCCCTGGTTGTGTTCGGCTCTCTGTTGAGGTCGCTACCGCCTTGGCCTGAGCAGTCCGCGGAGTTGGCCACCGGCGCAAGCTCTGTCAGTGCCGCCGTCGTTGCCACCTTTGGTCCAGAGCTTCTTTAGCCTGTCTAGCGCGCGCATCGTGGTTGCAGTGGGTTCCTGAGTGTGCTGCGTCCCTTGTCTAGGTCTCTACCGTGTCGTCTTGGTCGGTCCGCAAGGTCTGCCACCGGCGCAAGCGCCGCCATGGCCGCCAGCTTGGACCGTAGGGTTCCGGGTCGTCCCTGGTGGAGTTAGGGTGCGCATAGTTGTCGCCATGAGTTCCTTAGTGGATTCCCAGCTCCATCTTGGTTGCTACCGAGCCCTAGTGGTCGGTGTAGTGCGTCGCCGCCGAGCCGAGCTTCGGTCACCCGCCATGGCCGTGGATACCCTGTCACCGAACCTCCGTTGGTCGATTCGAGGGTTTAGATCGATGCGCGAGATCCAGGTGAGGGCGTGGGAGGCCTCGCCGTCGTCGGAGACCTCGCCGGCGATGAGGTTTGGAGGCCGGACAACGTAGGTGCGCGTTCGGTCAAAGCCTTCGGCTGCAGGCCTCGGCGCGAGGCGGAGAACTGCAGGCCTCGGCGCGAGGCGGAGATCGGCTGGCCTCGGGCGAGACGGGAAAAACCCGCTGGCCTCGGCACGAAGCGGAGAGAGAGGACGCTGTCACCTGGAGCCTGGCTGTCTGTGGCCGTAGGCCGAGGGTGGGCCGAGCCCAGTAAGGAGAGGTGAAACGTTTTTTCTTTTTCTGTTTTGTTTGTATAGTGTTGTGTTTTGTCTTTTTGATATCTTTTTGTAGGAAGCTCCAAAAATTGTGAAAATTTTTGTGTGGCTTTCTCAGACTGCCTGATATTTAATAAAAATATAAAACTGGAGTTTTGAACAAATTTTGAAACTGATTTAAATATGGCTTTTATTTAATAAATGGACTTTGATGATTTTTGTAGGCCTAGTTACAGGTCCAAAAATCATGAAACTATTTTTGTAGCTGTTTTTAGCTGAAAATGTATCTTCACAAAAATTTTGAGGTCTGTTGAAGAAAATAAATTTTTATTCTTATTTATATGCTTTAGTTAATCGTTTGAATATTTATAGTTGTTTGAGCTAATTAAGTTGTGAATCACCTGTTAAGTATAATAGGAAAGTTGTACTCGACTTTTCTTATCTTGTGATTATCTTCGTTATGCATTTGAATTGTCCTGCACCTTAGCATACATCACATGGCATCATACTAAAGCATCCATCATTTATCTACATGTAGTATCCGAGAGTGTTGAAGTCATGTTGATCAAGCTTTGATGGTCACCCTTGTCGAACAAGCCTCCAAAGGAGATTCTTGTTGGACAAGCTTCGTCGAGAAGACTTAACTTCTAGATGAAGGAACTAACCTTTGTGAATCATTCTTGGATCTTATCTTCCCTGCAACGAAGGCAAGCCCCGGTGCATTTAACCATTTCCTTGGATTTACAATTACACTTACTCTCGATAAACTGATGCATGAAATGTTTATCAAATAAATGCTTTAAACCTGTTGATGCATGACCAACCTTGTTATCAATATTTTATACCTTGCTACCTGTTTTATGAAAATGCTTAGTATGCTTAGCCATGCTATACTACTTTATTACAGTAGGTGCTTTTAAAAATGGTTACTATGTTATGGGGAATAATGAATCTTGAGACAACATGATATTGATAGTAACTTACATCAAGAATGGAGTCTTGTTGTAAGGTTACTCAACATAGGACCTGATCGTTGTTGGCCTGCTGTGATTGAGACCTTTGAGTACAGCCCACATGCGGTGGTAAGCCTAATCTATAGCTATTCCGATACCTGAGAATGGCTAACCGCGCACTGGGAGTGGAAAGATGGCGGGAGTAGCGTGTACCCTCGTGGGTTAAAGTCCCGGATTGGAGGTGTACTGTACTCTCGGGTAGCGCGGACCCGTTCTTGTATGGGAGGATCTATAGATATGGTTGATATATGCAAGATTAAGTTCTACATATGTCGTGTGGTACTGAATCCCAAGCTGGGTTAATCGATTCGAATCGCCGTGTTTCCTCGGATATGGAGCCTCAATCCCCCGACCCGCACCGTAGTAAAGAATGGGATGGTCATGAAATGAGAATTCTAGAATGTGAAGGTTTGAGAATCTTTGGTTAGTTCACACTTGAGTTAAAACTTGAAAATAGGTTTTACTTTTAGTAAGCTTTATGCAAAAGAAAATACTTTGACTTTGCTAAAGCCTTACCTTGAATCCTTACAGCCTTCATACCTGAGTCTTCTTCTTTTCTTTTGACGGGTAAGTCTTGCTGAGTACCGACAGTACTCAGGGTTTGTTAATCCCCTGTTGCAGGTCTCTAATAGGTGATGTCGATCACGATCAGGTCAGTGGGCTAGACGTGATCTGGTTACTTCTTCTCCAACTTAGGTACTCCGCCTAAGTGTGGTTCCGTATAACTATTCTAATTCCACAATACCAGTTATGTTTATGTAAAAAGTAACTTATTCATGTTTTGTAAAGTTTATCTATCTTGCTTCCGCACTCCGATGATATTTTGTATCAACTGTTGTAATGTTGTAATTATTCCAACCTTCATGATGATGATCCTGTGGTTCGTGGATAATTCGGGGTTCTCTCGGGGACACCCGACAGATCTTTCCAGTGATGTGGTACATGTGCACAGTCATTAGGTCTCCGGGAGACGGTGACGTGTGCAGGTGGGCCACATTATCGGGAGGTTCTGCCACAGTCGCCAGGGGGTCTTCGGAAGCCGAGGGCGCCACCGGGGGAAGACCCACGTCCTCTTCAAAGAAACGAGCAAGGGCCTCCCCAGGAGCCTCGACGGCCCTGGTGAACTCCGCGATCTCCCGCTCAGCTTCATCATCGTCGTCCGGCAGGATGAACCCCTGGCTAACGGCGTCAAAGTTGAGGCCGGCGTAGTGGCTGGAGATCACGGCAAAAGCCCGCTTCACCCCAAGGTGCAGAGCGCCGCGCACCTGGTCGTCCGTATGGCCCCTCAGGGCAGACAGACGGCAGACCAGGGAGCTCCCTGACTGACCCTCTGCGTGTGACGGAACGGCCCTAATCTCATGGCCCACGTGTCCCTGTCAACCTCTGACAGCCGAACCCATGTTCCATGTGATTAAGACCTGTTCGCCATCGGGCTACATCAGTGCCCAATGTCCGCAGGATCATCTCACAATTCGGTTACAGCATTGCATGCTTTTACAAATAACATCGGAATAAAGAGCGGAAGACTTAAATAACATTAGTTTTACAAAACAGGGTTCCAAATAGAAATTAAGGTGCAGTTATTACAACCAAGTTCTGATAATAGAAATAGACATAGGCAACGTAGTGGGGAACAGCAAAGATACTTAAAATCACCCAGCCCGAGGGTGTACAACTGTTCTTCGGCCTCATCGGCCTCTTCCTGGATGATGGTCACGCAGCAGGGTGCAAGACACATCGGGGACTCTGTCATACCTGCAGCATGGGTAACAAACCCTGAGTACTGGGGTACTCAACAAGACTTACCCGACTAAAGAAAAGGGAGAAGACTCAGGAATGAGAGGCTTAGGGTAGTCAAGGTAAGGCTTAAGCAAGATCAAGTATTTTGCAGAAAAACATTTTTGTAAACCTTATTTTATTTTGGAAAGATTTAGTATTCCTTAATTCTTCATCGTTCATGATTCATTTTACATTTCAAAACATTCCTAGTTGAGAACCACTCTCCGTTGACAGTCAGTGGACCAAGTCTCCATAACCGAGGAGCAACGTTAATCCGGATAAATAATACTCAGCTGAGGATCCCTATCCACACTGCATATGTAGCACCCAAGCTTGCATATGCCAACTCGTCTACCACGATTCCTCCAAGATTGGGCCCGGTCCTACGCCACCCGGAAATACAGTACACCACTCCTTTCCAGGTACGACGACCACGTGGGTACATGCTACTTCCGCCATCTCTCCACTCCCAGTGCGCGGTTGTCGGTCCAATAAAGGATTCCTCGGAGCCAGAGCTTTCCGAAGTATGTGAATAGTTACAAGTCTTGACCAGCAGGCCCCCATACGGATGGTCCCTACATTTTTCCGCCAGCGACAAGCACCTCGGGACTCTAACCCAAGAGTACAGGTCCTGTCGGTTTTTTCAACCCTGTCCCGGTCGGTGTCAACTGTTGAGTCCCGGACTACAACATGACGGCACCGTACGCGCGGACAACCTCTTCTCGACAATGACCACATGCTAGCTAGGCAAGCAGTCATCGAACGGGAAGTAAAGCCAAATTCCCATAAAGATTCTTTCAGTGATCACACTTTTGAAAATGACATTTTATTGCAAAGTCTAATTCAATAAGCATTGCTAAGCATTTTTCAAATACTTTTGAAAAGCAGGTATCGGGTGTATCAGTGGTCAAGGTGGATAGTGCATCAATTAGGATAGCACACAACTCCTATAAACCTAATGCAATAATTTAACTCAAAAGCATTTAAGGAAATCATTTTATAAATTCAAGGAAAGAGGTTAAATGCACCGGGGCTTGCCTTGAAGAGCAAAGACAGCAGGCTCAGGGTTGGAGGTGCAGAGGTCGAAGCTCGGGGTTACTTCGGGAGCAGGTTCGTCGGCGGCGGCCTCGACTTTGACTTCTCCTTCGGTGACTATACGAATGCAATGATGCATGCACATGAGTATGCTAGCATGAACAATGCAACACAGGGCAACAACATGAACCCTAAACATTTTTTTTCTATTTTTCTTAATTATTTAAAAAGGTCATTTTATGCAGTTGCTCCAACAATTACCAAATTAATCACATAAGTTCATTATGGTGTAGATAGATGACAAAACAAATTTCATAATTTTTGGAGGTCATTAAGGTGCTCAAATAAAATCAGACATTAATTAACAAACGACACTATTTAATAATTAAAATAAATGCTCAAAAATCAACTTGTTCCAAAAGACTTCAAAATTTCACCAGAGACTAAACATGGCATAGGAAGCTCACAAAAATTTATCTCATGATTTTTGGAGTTATAAATGATTTTCTAAAAATCCAGAACCATCCATTTATTAATTAAAAGAGGGATTTTACATTTTCAAATTCTTGCAGAAAAGTCAAGTTTCATATTTTTATAAAACACTACATGGTATAAAGATTCAACTGTAAAATTTTCAGAATTTTTAGAGCGACACAGAAAATCATACAAAAAGATGAAATAACAAGACTATTCATATAAAAGAGCACTGAGCTCGAGTCGGAGCGGGCTCGACGTCGAGGCTCGAGGCTCGGCTGAGAAAACAGAGGCTGGGCTCACCGAGAGTCAGAGGCAAGGCTCGGCGAGGCGGATGGAAAAGAGGGCTCGACGGACGAGGCCTCGGCGGGGTTCTCTTGCGGCAGATTTCTCGAGGGAGGCCTCGGCTTACTCGAGGCTTGTGGCTCGAGGGTAGTGCGATTCGCCCGAGGCTGAGGGCGGGGCTCGGCTGCTTCGAGGGGGCACGGTTCGCAAGCGTGCTCGAGGGTGTGGCTCGGGAACGTGCTCGAGGGTGAGGCTCGAGGGTGAGGCTCGACACGTTCGAGAGATGCGGCTCGAGGACGGAGACGACCGCGGCGGAACTCCGGCGATCCGGCGACCCTGTACACCAGGCACGGCCACCAGTAGCCGGTTAGGAGCGCAAGAAGGCAAGGAAGAAAGATCAGAGGTCAGAGGGAGGAGAGGTGGAGCGACGGCGGCGAATTCCGTCGACCCAAGCCGGTCGGCTTCTCACCGGCGCTGAGGAAGACAGGCTTGCACTCGGCGGTGGGAGTCGGTGGCGGCGAAATTGGAGCGCTGGGAAACTTCGCGAGCTCAAGGCGGAGCTGCTGGGTTAGGTGGTTGAGCGGGGGAGACACTGGGTGGAGCTGGCGATGGTGGCGGAGGTGAGTGAGCTGCTCCGGCCGGCCGGCGGGCCTTTTATAGGCGCGGCCAGGGGCAGATAGAGAGCGCGCGGGGGTGGATAAGAATGCCCGTGGCTCGTGCTATCGATCTCATGATGAAGAAGGGTCGGAAATCAGTTTGGGACCCGGGCGTCGTGCTTGCCGGCGACGGCCACGCGGCGGCGACGTCGGGGAGCAGTGGGGGACGGGGGCGGAGGTCAGCGCTTGCGCGTGCGGATGCGGAATGATGGCGCGGACAGCGGCGGCAGGTTGGAGGCAGGCGAGTAGCTGCCAGGCGCGTGGCGCACGCGGCGCCGGCGAGCTGCCATGACCGCCCCCCCCTAGCCCTAGGTAGAAGATGAACAGGGCTAGGGTGTAGGGTTTGACTTTCTGTATTTTGCAAATTACTCCCAAAACTTGAACTGCACGGGAAAAACTCAGAATACCAAAGTTGTGCAGAGAAAGGAGATCTACAACTTTGCCAATAAGAACATTTTCAAATTCCAAACAGTTTTTGAATTATAATCGAAAACAGAAAAGGGGACACTTTTAAGATTTGAATAATTTCAAAATTACTTTTGATTTTATATAGAAACTTGAAAATCTGTAAATACCAAAGTTGTTCCTCTTGACAAGATCTACAACTTTGCTTTTTGGACCAAGTCCAAATTTTGAATAGTTTTTTGAATTATAAAAAGAGGGGCAAAAACTGGGGTTTGGAAATTAGGGTTTCTCAAAAGGGATTTGAAATCTGTTTTAGATTTTGGGCTTTGAACAACACAACAAAGCTTCAAGACACAAAACCGAACAAGAATTTACACAAGCAAGTCACAGAGGAAGATTAGGGCTTTTAGGGTTTTTGAAAAGAGAATTGCCACACACAAAAGGGAACAAATGCAACAAGCATTAAGACAAACATAATGCATGACAAGGATGATTATGACTAAAGATGATGACATGTCAGGTTAATTACATATTAAACACCAGAGGTGTTACACTGCGGCCCCAAGGGGCGCGCAGGCCCTGATGGCGGCCTCCTGCAGAGCCTGGTGCTCCGAGGTCTCCGCCTGGTACACCGACTACAAGGCGGCCGAAGCGTCCTCCGCCTCAGTAAGCCTCCCCCGCAGCTCTGCAGAGGTTCGACGCGACTCGTCAAAAGAAGGATCAAAGTATGACAAGGAAACCATAAAGCCGACGGAACAAAAGGTTACCTTTCGTCGTGCCCTCCCACTTCTGGGCATCGTTGGCCGACGCCTCAGCAGACTTCCGAGCCTGCTCAAGGCCTGCGCCTTGGATGCCTCCTCGGCAACCTGAGCGCGGAGGGCCTCGACGGTCTTCTCTGACTCCTCCAACCGCGACGCCAGGTCCTTGGCCCTCTCCGCCTCCCGGACGCCGTGCTCCCAGGCCTCGGTGACCGCGGCGGTCAAGTCTGAGCACTGAGTGCGCAGCCGACCCGTCTCGGCAACCGCAGCCGTCAGCTCCGAGCGACGGGCGCGTCGGAACCTAGGGAATCTCGTGTGTCCGGATCACACTAGTTTCCGCTGGGTGCGCGCAGGTATCGAGGTCTACAGTTATGATCCATTATAGCCCGCAACCAATGTACGCTCTCTCTTGACTCTTGATAATTTTCCTTGCTCCACTCAAATGTTCACTACCTTGCTACTTGCAACCGTGTTCTAATCTCGGTTGTAATCCTGAACCCCAACTGTCGGGGGAACGCCAAAGGGGTACCCCCAATCAATGCAAAACGAATAAAGAAACCTGCCTGGCCCACCAGGCGACTCGCCCGAGCCCTCCAAGCCAGGACTCGGGCGAACGCTCGCTCTCCGTCTCGCCCGAGCCCTCCAAGCCAGGCCTCGGGCGAACGCTCGCTCTCCGTCTCGCCCGAGCCCTCCAAGCCAGGCCTCGGGCGAACGCTCGCTCTCCGTCTTGCCCGAGCCCTCCAAGCCAGGCCTCGGGCGAATGCTCGTTTTCCGTCTCGCCCGAGCCCTCCGAGCCAGGCCTCGGGCGAACGATCGCCCTCCGTCTCGCCCGAGCCCTCCAAGCCAGGCCTCGGGCGAGTGCTCGTTTTCCGTCTCGCCCGAGCCCTCCGAGCCAGGCCTCGGGCGAACGCTCGCTCTCCGTCTCGCCCAAGCCCTCCAAGCCAGGCCTCGGGAGAACGCTCGTCTTCCGTCTCGCCCGAGGCCTCCGCGTCAGGCCTCGGGTTTCCTTGTCACCTGGTTTGGGATGTTATGGGTAGAAGTCATGCTCAGCCTTGCTGTCTTGGGATGGGATGGTTAATAATTAATTCTTATTAATGATCTATGAAACATGTGGTTGGTAATTTTGTAGTATGGTGAGTAGGTAAATCCGGCAGGATGGACCGTTGGTGGTGTGGTGCCATGTGACTTGGCGTACGGTTGTCGTGTGACTCGGCGTTACGGTTTGCCATGGGACTTGGCGTTGGTTTGGGTTTGTGGTTTGTTATCCTGCCTGGATCCCTAGGACCCGGTTCTCGAAGCCTGTAATCCGGCAAAACAGCGCAAACCATGAGGCCTATATGGCTCTGGGACTGGCTAATTAATTAGAGAAGCCTTATGTCGTTATTAGTTACATATGGACATGGGACAGGGCTTCTTCTACGCAGGTTACTGCTTGGTACGGGAGCGATTCCCAGGCTCGAGCGCCAAACCTGGTGTTATTACGGAAGGTAGCTCTACGTCGTGACATATGGAACTAATACGCATAGGAGGACTCTTTGTAACGGCCTTGTAGTGAACCCTGCCGACTCACCTTGGAAGTGGGTCAAGAGACTAGCTACCTCGGGCACAAGGGCAACACGACTCATGGGTAAAGATGTGCAAACTCTGCAGAGTAAATAAACTGATATATCAGCCGTGCTCACGGTCACGAGCGGGCTTGGACTTCTTCGAGATTAGTTGGTTGCTGGTTACTGGTTCGGGTCATCTGATGGACTTCAGGTGCGGTTGCCTCATGGACTTCAGGTGTGGGTACTTGGTGCGACTCCAAGTGCGGTTGCTTGGTGCGACTCCGAGTGTGGTCTTGCTCGGTGCGACTCCGAGTGTTCTACTTTTCTACAGTGTCTGTGTCTATAACCTAATAAATAGGTGCATAGGATTAATAGGAATAATAGGATGTGTCGCTTTAGGCGCATGAGTCAAACTGTGTCAGCCTACCTTTGTTATAAGCCTCATAAGCATATATTTCCTACACTTGCGGAGTACATTTCGATGTACTCACCCTTCCTCTTTGTCCCCCTGCTACCCCACCCAGACACTGGAGACTACGTCTACGAGGAGCCGGAGTACCCAGAGGATGGTGGCTACGACCCTGACGACGTGTACTAGGATGGTGCTACCTCCGGTCGACCTTCCTGTGGAGTGGAGTCCAGATCTTCCGCGTCCTCATCAGAGTTTACATTAGAGTCAGTTATCATGAGAGTCTGTACTTTTCTTTTGGACCCAAGGGTCATTTTTGTAATAATGTTCGATATATTAATAAAGCATTGTTTTGATATTTACTATGATGTGGATATATGTATGAAAATTGATCCTGGCATACATATATTGTGCTCCAATTTTGTTGAAAAAATTGGGGTGTCACAGGCGGGGACCTCCTCCGGCGCCTCACTAGAGGCCGGGACCTCCTGCGGGATCCTGGCAGCTTCAGACGCGGCGTCCGACCCGCCGGACCCCGGGAGTGGTGGCGTCATGGACGGCACGACCGTCGTCACGCCGGCGGAGGAAGATACCCCCGCCTTCAGCGCCTTCCGAGGGCGGAGAGACAAGGCCCCCGCGGACCGCTTCCCGCTGAAACGAAAAAAGACATGCATAAACGAAGGAAAAAAAAATTCGCAAGCAAGCACAAGACGGGCGGCGAGCAATTACCCGGCCCTTGGCGCCCTCTTCGCGGAGAGCGCGGGAGAGACCTGTAGCCGCGGTGTCCCAGCCGGGGGAATCCCGCTCGGCGGAGGCGGGAGCTCCGCCTCGGGAGCCTCCACCGAGGCGCCCGCCGCCGGCGGCCTTGGCAGGCGCTGAGCGGTCCCGTCGCCTCCTTGGGGCGCCGAGGCCTCGCCGCCTGCGCCCAGGGCAAGGACGGGGCTCTGGCTCGCCGCTTGCGCCTCGAGCACGCCCCTCGCAAAGCCCGCCGACTGGACCGGCGAACGGCCCACGTCCGGGACCCCCGCCAGGGGCTCGGAGTCCTCGTCTGACTCATCCTCGTCTTCATCATCAGAATCCTCCTCCGTGGGGGAGGACTCTTCTGGCTCGCCGCGGAGCCTCTGCTGCCGCCGACGCTTCGCCAGGTCATCTCGGGCCTTCTGGCGCTTGGCCCGCCTAGTCTTCTTGTCGTCCTTTTTCTTCTTCCTCTCCTCCGCCAGACGTCGCCTCTCCTCCCTTTCTTCAGGAAGGGGAGGTTTTGAAGCGGAGAACCCTCGCAGGCCCTACAAGGGGAAAAAGATAAGGACCAAAATCGCAAGAAGAAAGTTCCCCCGACGGCGATGCCATTGTGGCATCATCAGCCTTTGTCGTCTTCTTCACGCAATGGGTTTAGATAGTCGCGGATCCAGAAATATTCAAGAGCCTAAGTGAACAGTAAGACATATGTCAACCGTTGACTTAATACATAAGCAAAGTCAACAACTTAGTAGTTACGAACTAAGATCACTATATGCATGCGGATATTGCATACACTGAGACCAAGAAGATATCACAATAATTGTCTCATCATCACGACCCTAAAAACTAGAGATTTGCCAAAAACAACAATATATTTGGGCTAAAAAACATATGTCAGCTTACGTATATGAGTATTTTAGGACTAACTAGTAAAACACCCAAAGAATTAAACTTGTGGTCTATCTAAATCGCTGTCCACCAAACCCAGAATACAACCGGTACACATCACGCGATACAAAAAAAAGAAAATAAAATAAAAATAAAAATCCTACGATGGCTAGGAACACGAGATCAGCTGTTGTGGGCATAAAATCGTCCAATACTGCAACATGATGGTCGACAGAGCATAAGTTTCCAGGATAATTCTTTGTGATTCTTTGGTCACGAGCAGCTTTTATGCCTTGAGTGCACGCCAAGATTTCAATGTGCATAGCATTTTAAGCCTGTTGAAGTTGAACACGTTTGGCAATAGTTTTTGCTAGGAAACCTTATTACCCGGTGGCAGATAGTATTTGGCCTAATTATGCGTATGACCGTATCCTTTATCTTTCCCCCTTGGATGTGTATAGTTTGTAGTCACCACATTTCTTATTATTCCTTTATACAAATAATGTCGAAAAGGAAAGACCCATTCAAATCCAGCATTGCAGAAACCACTCTATCATCCATACAACCATTTTAGGCTCAAAATTAGTAGTGTTTGTTTTAAAAATAGATAGATTAAATGCTGTGGGACATCCACGTTCTGCCGAGTCAAGATTCAGAATGGGTGCGATATATCTATAACTCCTATAAAGCAAACCCCCACTAGAATATTTTTCAGCAATTTCGTGAAGCCACATCATCAAGCGGGTCCTGCAACTCACTAATAATAATCAAGTAGCCAAAGCGTCTCCCTGCTAGCCGCAACAACGTTGTCTGTTGCCCTTCACCTCCCGCGCCACTGCCTCCAAGCACTACCTCCATTCACCGATGCATGTGCAGTTTTTATAGACATAATCCAGTTTTTTAGCTATAAAAGGAAAAGCCACACATACATTAGTCCCAACTTTTCATGTCTCACTGGCCGCATCTCCCATTGTATTCCCTGGCAGTCTGCAGCAGCCCCTCCCATCCTGCCCCAATATATAGCTTGGCTGCTCATCCATGAGGATTGAGGACCGCTGCCATCTTCGGGAGTAGAGAATGAGGGTGTGTAATATCTGTGTGGGAAAAGGAGGATTCGGCCGGAGCCAGCGCGCCGGAGATCAAGGCCATGTACTGTCATGGCGTCGTCTGCAGGCGCATGTCGTCCATACGTGTGGATGCTACACCGTACGGTCATACCTGCCTGATCAAGCTGCCTCCGACGAGGGATTCATCCCGCCGCACACGTCTGCCTTCTCCTCCTCTTCTTCGCCGTGAGGTGTTCTTCAGCTCTAGATCGATTCTATTGTTGAGGAAAGAAGCTTCGTTAGAAACAGACAGATGCATTCGAGGGAGGTGTGTGAGAAACACGATTAGATGCGGATGGCCATGTGGGAAATAAACTGAGTAGACCACAACTACACAGATTGTTCACACGCTGCCGTTTTCTTTCCTTTTAAAGGATAATATTATATATGGCTTCTTTTTTCTTATGGGAGACGAAGGGGTGGGTCAAGGTGATTTTAGGAGTATGGTACTTTAACATATGGTGGTTTATATGTTGGCCTTTTATTTTATTTATGTATTCCTGGGGCCAACAAACATCACCGATCAACAATTCTTGATATAAAAACGGAGATAAACTACATAGCAACTGGCTACTTATGATTTTCAAAAAATACTGGATATCTCAATGGAAGAACTACACAGCTGGCTACCTAATTATGTGATTTTCAAGAAATATTACTTGATATCTCAATGCCTGACCCAATAAAATATAGAATGCAACACAATTATTTTCACAGCAATGCCAACACTGCAAAATTCCCGCAGCAACGCGCGGGGTATCATCTAGTTTCAACCAAAGATGAAATCCAGATCTGCAATTTGTCTAGGCAACATGCATGGAGGGTATCCATATGTCGGGGACTTTATTATTACTCGATCGAGAATATGTTTGTGATGGATGGAATGTATCATATGCAGTGCAGGAGACTGGGAGAGAACATCTGGCGAGCGGCAGGCCACGAGAAGGCAATGGCGTCCTAGCCTAGCCTCCTAGGCAAACAAGGTTCACTTTGGCAGAACTTAACTTCTTGATTCTCAAGCTTCACTTCTTGATTCTCTGAATGAATTATTCTAGTAGGAAGCAAGATAGAGAGTGCTCCCTCCGTTCCAAAATAATTGTCGTTTTCGCTTCCCGAGAAACATCTTTAACTAAATATATATTTAAAAATATCAATATTTATTGTACATAATTAGTATCATTAGAAAGATCTTTAAATCTAGTTTTTAACAAAATTATTTGGAGATACAAATGTTATATGTATTTATTACAAATCGAGTCAAACTTGTGGTACGAAAACCGAAAACGACACTTAAATTGGAACAGAGGGAGTAGGTGAAAATCCATTCTATAAAAATGATTTTTATAACAAATGAATGGAGAACAACGGGAAGCAATGGATAGCAGATTTTTTTTAGCTCCTAGCTCGTATAGTTTAATAAAGAAGTGATTTTCGTCATCTCTCCACTAGAATCCAGTTGCATTTTAGGTGTTTAGTAAGGCTCCCCCTAGGACGGGGAGCTGTGCTAAAGGGACCCTGAGAACATAGCCGTGCTGCTCCAGCAGGCTGGCACCCATGGACGTAAACAGAGGGGAATGAATCACCACAGCACGAGCACGGTTACACCATCACTGCACGAGCACAACAATTGTGGCACGATATCAGCCACAACTTATTAAAAACTGCTAAAAAATTTATATCAGGTAGAGCTTGTTAAAAACTGCTATATAAAGCTCTAATTGGTCCAAACAGCTGAATTTATGTTTTTAGTTATCAGACCATCCGGCTAAATCAAAGCTATTGGAAGACTCCCTCAAGCTATTTCAGTTCATAAAAAGTCCTGCTGATCAAACCAGAGCAAAAACTCTGCAGGCGCAATGGTATGCACGTCGAGCTGGCCTCTAGAACCAAAACGTTATGTTTGCATCACATGATAAATAACCAGTTCAAACCCAAGCAACTGTTCGTCGGAGAGACCATCGCAAAGTTTTTTTGGAAGCAAAGAGTACACAAGAGTCACAACACAATTTTCTAAAGAACCAGTCTAGTCTTTGGGAACTCGGAATGCAGTGTAAGGGTGGGTTCATAATATGATGCCCCTTAATCCCAGGCCTAGATGTCCATTGGTGCAGCAGCATCTTCTGAGCCCCTCTCCTCCTCCTGCATGGAGGAGGCTTCTGCGGGTGCCTCCTCGGCGACCTCCATGGAGTCGATAAGTTCTTGGATCCTTGTCGCATCAATCATCTCAAATGGCTCGATGGTGCCATCGTCTTTCCTGCCAACAATGGCCACGGTGCAGTTCGAGTTCGACAGCTTCTCGCCTTGCAGCGTCTCCTTAATGGCGGAGAGGGCATCCTTGATGAGCTGCTCTGGGGTGTAGTCGTTGTAGCCCTGGAACCTGCGCTCAAGGAAAGTCTTGGCGGCTTGAGAGCGAGAACCAATGGCGAATGCCTGGTACTCAAAGTAGTTCCCGCTGGGGCAGTTGTAGTACAGATGAGCTCCTGTCTCATCCAGTCCAGCAACAAGGAGGCCGACACCATAGGGCCTCTTCCATGACCGCTGTGTGCAAACCTGCAACAGCAATTAAAAAGGGTCAATACTCATCATCCACATAAAATGGAAGAGCATGCATGGACATAGGAACATATTGATTCTTGGTTCCCTTAAGATAGCCTTCAAAGTAATCAAGATGCCTATATTTATCTGGACCATCTTAGATTATAGACTACAAAAACGAAAAAAACTGAACAGACAATGAGACAATTATGGGATGGACAGAGCTAAACCTAAACTGGAGCTGAAGTATCATAATCAAGACATTACATAATATATGTCTACACACGGGTATGATCAGAATCAAGTGGAGGACATGCAACAGAATGAGAGAGAGATATTAATGAACCAACATTAAGTATTCTTCCACAAAATGTGGGCATGATATGCACAAGACCACTCAGTAGTACACCCCCACACCAATACTAGGTTGGTGTGCTGAGCATAGCAAAGGTGTCTTCATCAGGTTATTCCAAATACCTAGCCCAGCCGTACTACGCCACCCTAACCCTAAGATCCAAACGTACACTAGTATGGAAGCATCCAGCTCCAAGTCAATACTATCTCTGATGTAGTCATCATTATATAAGAGGACAAAGGAATATCTACACACATTTAAAAGACAGAAATTCGCTCATTATACCAAGGCTCAATGGTATGGCAAATAATTAAAAGTACAATGACATGCAACTAAACACAAATGCAAGAAGGTTTAGCGTAGTTTGTTTATTTGTGAATAAGTGCAGAAAAAGATCGGAAGGGAAAATCAAGAATCAACTGAAACATAACAGAGAGCATGCTCATAAATAACTATTGATGGAGCTGGATTCTTCTATGCAAACGGCTGTGCCAAGGTAACTATGTCAATGTCATTATTACACACCATGTAGCACAGACGCACAGTATTACTTTTTTGGACATACACATACAGTTTGAGAACAAGGATTAGAAAGAAAACCATATCAGATCCTAGACAAACACAAACTTCTTTCCAAGCATTAACAAAGTAACGATGGAAGAATAAACAACGGACCAATAGAGAAAGCTCCTGCCTGTCTCTAGTGTACTAAATATCTATACCAAATTATTAATTCATAGTAAAAATCATGGTTCTTATAATCCTTGACTCGTATCTAGCTCTTTTTGTATTTTTCTTGGTTGACCTATATCTTTCTCAGTCCGTTGCACAATATATAAACTCAGCCAATTTACGTGCTATATCTGAAATCAATTTTGTTGAATTCTGACATGATTTATTACAGGCAAAAAAAGGAGATGTAGCCAAGGAATCATGTTCAATTGGCCTTCAATTAAAATCCTACCAAGTGCCTCCAAGTTCAACTTAGCACAGGTGCTTCACAAGTGGCGGTACCATTGGAAATTTGGAAGAGCAAATTCAACAACATTTGCAATGGCTAATACCACATCTCAACCTGAAATTCTAAATACACATAAGACCATATTTAGCTAAGACGTCCTTAGCCGCAATCAGAATGACATGCCAAATGCATCAGGTGAAGATTAAGGGAGAGAAGTTCAGACTTCATACTTTTGGACAGAGACCTTCAGTATAACACAGTGAGGACTAAGGACCAGCCCATAGACAAACTCTATTGCCCTATCGCATCAGCGAAACACCCTAAACGCCCAAACTTAATCGCAGATCGGAGCAACAAACACCGAACTCAAGCACAGATCCTGACTCGTACAGCGAGACTTAAACCATGGAAATTCTAATGTTCACTCCGCCGGTCTGCCCGCGGCTCGTAAGAGAAGAGATCGGGATTACGGGAGGGGGAGGAGTCTGAGATGCGATGGAGGCGTACGGACCTGCGCCTTGTCGCGAGCTGAGCGCAAGCCTGGAGACGGGGAGCGGCGCCTCGTAGACGAAGAAGTGGTTGATGCACTCGTTGCGGAGGAAGCGCGAGAGGACGCGCCCGTCGGCGGTGAGGCCGGCGAGCGCGACCCCGGCGTGCTCAGCGACGCGGAACACCTTCCGCTGGTAGGAGGAGAGCTCGGAGGCGGGCTTGTTGACGGCGGCGAGTCAGCCGCCCCTGGGGGCTCCATGTGGTCACGTCGGTGTCGTACTGGTTGCGGAACATCCTCGAGGGCTCCCTTCCTCCGTCAGCCTGCTCGATTCGAGGGTCCCCGAGTGCACCGGCCGGCGAGCGTAGGTAGGGTTTGGGGATCTCTTGGGGGTGGGGGCTCGCGTGCGATTTTAGTGGCAGCGGCGAGGGCGTCGACCTTCTTCTTCTCCAAGATGGGAAGAAAAGAAAAGCGTGGGGCCCGCGTGTCAGTGGGAGGAAGAAAGGACTTGGCGGCTGGGAGACGGGCTTCTTTTCTTTTCCTCTACGTTCAGAAAAGGGGAGCGGTTTATATGGGCCGTTTGAGCAGCTGGAATTTGGTTGGGCCTAATTCTATGGCCAGCCGGCATATGAGAAAACACAAGCGGAGGAAGGCACGCACTCGACCCCTTCGCTTTCTCCCTCTCGCGCAACAAGGCTGTCAGAATCAGAAGAGAAATGGAACGGCGGGCAGCTGCGAGTTTGCCAGAAATAGCTAGTGGGGAACGTCGACACCTCAAACCTCACGACGGGGATGGGAGCTTGCAATCTCCTCTCCTGAGACAGGGCACCAGGCAGGCCCCCGCCATGCATGCGTCACCCGAGCAGCTTGCAACAATCGTCAGCCACCCTTCTTCTTCCTCCCACCTCCCCGCCTCCTCTCCGCCCTAGCTCCTCCTCCGCAATCTCCTGGCCGAGGCCGCCGCTACGTCTCCGAGAGGTAATAAGCTCGTCGCGTCGATCGCTGGATCTTGATTGAGATCACGCCGCTGTTGATTGCATAATGCATGCATGAATTATGTTGTCCAGAACAATATAATTCCCGAGATCTCCGATTCTTCTCCATGCATGTATCTTCTCTTCTCATCTCGCCGCGCCAGCCGTTAATGGATGTTTGCTGTGCTGACGACGATGAATCGCTCAGGGCGCTGGCAGGGCGGCGCTCGGCCCATCTGTAGCAGCCGCGCGGCCGCTGCTCGCGAGGACGCCGCCAGCACAGAACTAAATGTCCTCCTCCGCGGCAGCCGTTGTGGCGCCCGGCGCCACCGCCGCCGCCGCGACGGACAGCGGCGGCGCCGTGGAGGGCGCGCGACCGCGGCGGCGGCGCTGTCGTCGTCGGCGTCGCGCACGTCGTCGCTGCGTCACCGCGCGATGAGCACGTCGTCGAAGCTGCTGCGCACCTCGCTGAGCCGCAAGTCGATGGGGGCGGCACAGCAGCAAGGTGATGTCGGTGTCGATCGAGGACGTGCGGGACCAACCCATAGACAAACTCTATTGCCCTAAATCGCATCAGCAAAACACCCTAAACGCCCAAACTATAATCGCAGATCGGAGCAACAATCACCGAACTCAAGCACAGATCCTGACTCGTACAGCGACTTAAACCATGAATTTCTAATGTTCACTCCGCCGGTCTGCCCGCGGGCTGAGATCGGGATTACGGGAGGGAGGGGGAGTCTGAGATGCGATGGAGACGTACGGACCTGCGCCTTGTCGGCGAGCTTGAGCGCAAGCCTGGAGACGGGGAGCGGCGCCTCGTAGACGAAGAAGTGGTTGATGCACTCGTTGCGGAGGAAGCGCGAGAGGACGCGCCCGTCGGCGGTGAGGCCGGCGAGCGCGACCCCGGCGTGCTCAGCGACGCGGAACACCTTCCGCTGGTAGGAGGAGAGCTCGGGGCGGGCTTGTTGACGGCGGCGAGGACGGCGTGGGTGCGGGACACGAGCCCCACGCAGGCGAGCCCTGCTTGACGGCCTCCATGGCGTACTCCACCTGGAACAGCCGCCCCTGGGGGCTCCATGTGGTCACGTCGGTGTCGTACTGGTTGCGGAACATCCTCGAGGGCTCCCTTCCTCCGTCAGCCTGCTCGATTCGAGGGTCCCCGAGTGCACCGGCCGGCGAGCGTAGGTAGGGTTTGGGGATCTCTTGGGGTGGGGGGCTCGCGTGCGATTTTAGTGGCAGCGGCGAGGGCGTCGACCTTCTTCTTCTCCAAGATGGGGGAAGAAAAGAAAGCGGGGGCCCGCGTGTCAGTGGGAGGAAGAAAGGACTTGGCGGCTGGGAGACGGGCTTCTTTCTTTTCCTCTACGTTCAGAAAGGGGAGCGGTTTATATGGGCCGTTTGAGCAGCTGGAATTTGGTTGGGCCTAATTCTATGGCCAGCCGGCATATGAGAAACACAAGCGGAGGAAGGCACGCACTCGACCCCTTCGCTTTCTCCCTCTCTCGCGCAACAAGGCTGTCAGAATCAAAAAGAGAAATGGAACGGCGGGCAGCTGCGAGTTTGCCAGAAATAGCTAGTGGGGACGTCGACACCTCAAACCTCACGACGGGGATGGGAGCTTGCAATCTCCTCTCCCTGAGACAGGGCACCAGGCAGGCCCCCCCATGCATGCGTCACCCGAGCAGCTTGCAACAACATCGTCAGCCACCCTTCTTCTTCCTCCCACCTCCCCCGCCTCCTCTCCGCCTAGCTCCTCCTCCGCATCTCCTGGCCGAGGCCGCCGCTACGTCTCCGAGAGGTAATAAGCTCGTCGCGTCGATCGCTGGATCTTGATTGAGATCACGCCGCTGTTGATTGCATAATGCATGCATGAATTATGTTGTCCAGCAAATATAATTCCCGGATCTCCGATTCTTCTCCATGCATGTATCTTCTTCGTCATCTCGCCGCGCCAGCCGTTAATGGATGTTTGCTGTGCTGACGACGATGAATCGCTCAGGGCGCTGGCAGGGGCGGCGCTCGCCCTCTGTAGCAGCCGCGCGGCCGCTGCTCGCGAGGACGCCGCCAGCACAGAACTAAATGTCCTCCTCCGCGGCAGCCGTTGTGGCGCCCGGCGCCACCGCCGCCGCGCGACGGACGCGCGGCGCGGTGAGGCGCGGCGACGCGGCGTCGGCGCGGCGGCGGCGCTGTCGTCGTCGGCGTCGCACGTCGTCGCTGCGTCCGCGCGCGCGAGATGAGCACGTCGTCGAAGGTCGCACTGCGCCGCATCTCGCTGAGCCGGTCGATGGGGGCGGCACAGCAGCAAGGTGAGTCCGGTCGTGATCGAGGATGGTGCGGGGACCAACCCATAGACAAACCCTATTGCCCTAAATCGCATCAGCAAAACCCCTAAACGCCCAACTATAATCGCAGATCGGAGACAAATCCGAACTCAAGCACAGATCCTGACTCGTACAGCGACTTAAACCATGGAATTTCTAATGTTCACTCCGCCGTCTGCCCGCGGGCTGAGATCGGGATTAACGGGAGGAGGGGAGTCTGAGATGCGATGGAGACGTACGGACCTGCGCCTTGTCGGCGAGCTTGAGTGCGCAAGCCTGGAGACGGGGAGCGGCCCGTCGACGAAGAAGTGGTTGTTGCACTCGTTGCGGAGCGGAAGCGAGAGAGGACGCGCGCTCCCGCGCGGTGAGGCCGGCGAGCGCGACCCCCGGCGTGCTCAGCGACGCGGAACACTTCCGCTGGTAGGAGAGAGCTCGGGGGCGGCTTGTCGGCGCGGCGAGGACGGCGTGGGTGCGGGACACGAGCCCCACGCAGGGGAGCCCTGCTTGACGGCCTCCATGGCGTACCCACTCTGGAACAGCCGCCCCTGGGGGCTTCATGTGTGTCAGGTCGGTGTGGTTCGTCTACGTGACTTGGGTATCCTCCCCTTCCTCCGCATCCTATCCTCGTCAGCCGACTCGATTGGAGATCCCCGTGGCGCCGGCCGGCGAGGTAGGGTTTGGGGATCTCTGGGGGGGTGGTGGCACCGCGTGCGATTTTAGTGGCGGCGACGAGGGTCGTGCGTCCTTCTTCTTTCAAAGATGGGGAAGAAAAGAAAAGCGTGGGGCCGCGTGGCAGTGGGAGGAAGAAAGGACTTTGCGGCGAGGGCGTCCGCCTTCTTCTTCTCCAAGACAGGCTGCTTTTCTTTTCCTCTTCATTCAGAAAAGGGGAGCTGTTTATATGGGCCGTTTGAGCCGCTGGAATTCGATTGGGCCTAATTGTTCTCTACTTCTATGGCCCAGCCAGCCTATGAGAAAACGCATGCGGAGGAAGGCACGCACTCGACCCTTGCTTTCCTTCTCACGTTTTCGGGCCTGTTTGGTTCCCTCCTACAAAATTTAGTGACTAAACTTTAGTCACTTTTAATAGCTAAGTTGCCAAACACTCATACTAAAAGTGACTAAAAAGTCCTTTTAGTCACTTTTAGTCCCTTTTAGTAGGGGTATTCCTACTAAAAGTGACTAAAGTTTAGTCACTAAATTTTAGTGGGAGGGAACCAAACAGAGTTCTCCACCCGTGGCTGTGCTCCCTCTCGCGCGACAATGTTGTGTCGCTGTCAGAAGAGAAATGGAACGGCGGGCAGCTGCGAGTTTGCCAGAAATAGCTAGTGGGGAACGTCGACACCTCAGACCTCACGACGGGATGGGAGCTTGCAATCTCCTCTCCTGAGACAGGGCACCAGGCAGGCCCCCGCCATGCATGCGTGACCCGAGCAGCTTGCAACAATCGTCAGCCACCCTTCTTCTTCCTCCCACCTCCCCCGCCTCCTCTCCTCCCCTAGCTCCTCCTCCGCAATCTCCTGGCCGAGGCCGCCGCTACGTCTCCGAGAGGTAATAAGCTCGTCGCGTCGATCGCTGGATCTTGATTGAGATCACGCCGCTGTTGATTGCATAATGCATGCATGCATTATGTTGTCCAGAACAATATAATTCCCCCCGAGATCTCCGATTCTTCTCCATGCATGTATCTTCTTCTTCATCTCGCCGCCGCCAGCCATTAATGGATGTTTGCTGTGCTGACGATGATGAATCGCTCAGGGCGCTGGCAGGGGCGCGCTCGGCCCGTCTGTAGCAGCCGCGCGGCCGCTGCTCGCGAGGACGCCGCCAACACAGAACTAAATGTCCTCCGCGACAGCCGTCGTGGCGCCGGGCGCCGCCGCCGCCGCGACGGACGGCGGCGGCGGCGGCGTGGAGGGCGCGGCGGCAGCACCCGCTCTGTCGTCGTCGGCGTCGCGCACGTCGTCGCTACGTCACCGCGCGATGAGCGCGTCGTCGAAGCTGCTGCGCACCTCGCTGAGCCGCAAGTCGATGGGGCGGCGCAGCAGCAAGGTGATGTCGGTGTCGATCGAGGACGTGCGCGACGCGGAGGAGATGGAGCAGGTGGACGCGTTCCGGCAGACGCTGGTGCTGGAGGAGCTGCTCCCCGCGAAGCACGACGACTACCACATGATGCTGCGGTTCCTGCGCGCGCGCAAGTTCGACATCGACAAGTCGAAGCAGATGTGGTCCGACATGCTGCAGTGGCGCAAGGAGTTCGGCGCCGACACCATCGTCGACGACTTCGTGTTCGAGGAGGTGGACCAGGTGCTGGAGCACTACCCGCAGGGCCACCACGGCGTCGACAGGGACGGCCGCCCCGTGTACATGGAGAAGCTGGGGCAGATCGACACCACCAAGCTGCTGCAGGTCACCAGCATGGACCGCTACGTGCAGTACCACGTCAGGGAGTTCGAGCGCGCCTTCGCCGTCAAGTTCCCCGCCTGCTCCATCTCCGCCAAGAAGCACATCGACCAGAGCACCACCATCCTCGACGTCTCCGGCGTGGTGAGGAGGACGAGTCGTCGAGTCATCTGGTCTTCAACCATCATTGCCTTTCTTGCTTCTCAATTCTCATCCATCCATGCATGGTGGCCTTGTGCTGTTGCCCAGGGGTACAAGAACTTCAACAAGGCCGCCAGGGACCTCATCGGACGCCTCCAGAAGTTCGACGGAGACAACTACCCTGAGGTATTCGATGGATCGTCCAATGCTTTTGTTGGTCCAAGGAACTGCAACTGCAGCTGCAATATTATACTCTGTGCAGACGCTGTGCCGGATGTTCATCATCAACGCAGGGCAGGGGTTCAAGCTCCTCTGGAACACCGTCAAGTCATTCCTCGACCCAAAGACCACAGCCAAGATCCATGTAACCAACCCTCATCAGAGCCTTGTTGCATTTGCAATCGATCACATGCCATCATGACAGTTTTGTAACCCCCCTGTTCTGCGCTGCTCTGCTCTGCTCTGATGGTGCAGGTCCTTGGCAACAAGTACCAGAGCAAGCTACTTGAAGTGATTGATCCCAGGTTTGCTGAACAAACTGAAACCCAACTTCCTCTACTCAAGTTTTCTGCAGCCTTTTAGTTTACACCTCTCCAACTTGCAACTGGATTGGATTTGTGTTGTCTATGTCCCCAATCTTGCAGCTCTCGAGTCTGAGTCTGAACAACGCATCCATCATCAGCACCTCGATCTCAGAGCGTTGTGGATTTGCTCACTGCCATTGACAGACACCGCTCTGCTTTGCTTTCTTGTTTCCGATCCAACTGCAGAAGCAAGACTCGACGAATCGCATCGCCGCGGACTCTCCCAAGGTGTCGCGCGACAAGATTGAGCACCCGCAGATGTCTCCCCTCCACGAGATGAAAACCGCCAACGACCCGGTAGGCCGCATATAGCTAGCAGCATTTGTGTGGACCGGATCTGCTACAAAAAAAACCAAAATTCAAAATCAAGATCAAAATTCATGTGCAATGGCTGGCTGGACACACACACACACACATATATATATACATGCATTGCAGGCTCCTTCTTCCAAGGACAGTTTCGACGGCGCAGCAGGGCTGTTCCCGGGCGTGGACAGGGGCATGGAGTTCAACTGGAGCGGCGAGGTGAGCGAGGAGAAGCTGCAGATCGCGCGGGACATGTACGCGCAGCTGCCGGACGCGTACAAGCAGGGGCACGACGCCGGGGACCGGCAGGTGGTGTCCGGGTTCATGGCGCTGGTGATGGGCGTGGTGGCCATGTTCCGGGTGGGCAAGATCGCGCCCAAGCGCGCCATGGACGCCGCCATGGGCATCGCCACCATGGAGGCCATGGCCAAGAAGACGCGCCAGATGCACATGCAGCAGCAGCTGCAGCTCGGCGGGCCCGACGCCGTCGTCGTGTCGGCGGCGCAGTACCAGGCGCTCGTCAAGCGCCTCGACGACCTCGAAGGGAAGGTGGCGGCGCTGGCCGTCAAGCCGCCCGAGGTGCCGCCCGAGATCGAGGAGTCCATCAGGGCCGCCGCCGCCCGCGTCGAGGCGCTCGAGGCCGAGCTCGACGCCACCAAGAAGCTCCTCGAGACGTCCAACGGCCAGCAGGAGGAGGTGCTCGCGTACATCGAGAAGAAGAAGAAGAAGCGAGGGATGGTAAGTGATGCTCTTGCGTGCCTCGCTTCCTTTCTCCAGCGTTCCAGTGTTGTTTCTGATCGATCTTGGCTCGTCGTTCGTTGGCTGGCAGCGCCATGCCTGTTGCCACTCTGCGGTTTGTCTGAACTGATTTCATTAAAGTTTTGCCTCCCACAGCAGAACCCGTTCCGCTGGTGACGCGACAGGGAAGGCAAAGGAGGAAGAAGGGCGATGGCGCCGTGCACCATGGCCATGATCCAGTGACCAGATCATGACATGGGCCCCGGGCCCTGGGCCCTGGGAGTGGTGGAGCCCAATATGCATCCTCGTGTTCGTGTTCGTGTTCATGTCCTTGTGACTTTGTTATCTGTGCCTGTCTGTGTTCTCCTCGTACACACTTATATATATATATATAAATAATAATAATAATAATAATAATAATAAGTACAATACAAATACAGAAGTATAATACAAGAAATAGAATATAGTAGTACAGTGGAAAAAAAATACACAACAATCAGGGGACCTGTATCTTAATATGATCCCTCGGCTCAGACCGCACGCAGCACATAAAAGGATATGTGTACCTCCCTCTCAAAATAAGTCTACTCCCTCCGTTCCTTTTTATCTGTCGTCCGGAAAACGTGTCTGTAAAAAACACGGATTTCTAGAGACAGACATTTAGGGACGGAGGGAGTATGTCTCACTTTTTTAAAAAATTATTTTTTTCAAAAATGACTTAAAAGTACAAAAAGTACTAATATTCGTGATGTGTAATAAATACCGTTACATTGATCATGGAATAAACTTTTATAATATGATTTGGAGATACAAATATTTATACTACTCTCTCCGTTCTAATTTGTAGATTATCTTTTCTAGGTATATATAAAGCTTTTGCTACGCACCAACATATACATTGTTTATGTATCTAGAAAGGAAACCTAAATGGCTTACAATTTGGAAGAAATAAAGTACTCTCTCTATCTTTTAAAAAATCAATTCCTAGAGTTGTCTTGAGTCAAACTTTTTGAATTTTGACCGAATTTATAAAAAAAAACTATCAAGACTGATGGTACCAAATTCACATTATTAGATATAACATAATATATATTTTTCATAATATGTCTATTTTATATCATAGATGTTATTACTCTTTTTTATAAAGTTAGTTGAAATTAAAAAAAAGTTTGACTGACACGGATTCTAAGAATTGATTCTTTTAGGGACATAGAAAGTATTTTCTTTGTAGCTAGTCAAGCTTTGAAAGTTTCACTTCTCGAAAAATGAGATTTATACTTATTTTAGGGTCGACGACTCTTTTTGAAATACAAGATTCTAAAAACTCTAATATATCGCAGCTCGAAGACTCTTTCGAATGCAAGATTCAAAAAACATATGAATAGAAAAAAAAATATAGAAATACAATGTTCTAACATTTTGAATCCTATAGATTGAAAAATTATGAGAAACTGCAGAATTAAGGGGTATCGAAATGCAGAAATTGTATAATATAATTTTCATAAGAAATCTCATTTTTTCAGAAAATATGAAAACTTCCCATATTCCAAAGGAAGCTGAACATCTGAATGGAGTGGAGAAAAATATTGGAATTTGATGAGGGAGAGTAACACAAAGAATCAGCTCATTTTTACAGAAAATATGGAAATTTCCCGTATTCCAAAGGAAGCTCAACATTTGGTTGGAGTGCAGAAAAACATTGGAATTTGATAAGGGAGTCACACAGAAGAAAACTTTCCATGATGTTCATTCTCATTCTCTTGGTAAAACTCTTACAAATTTTCTATGTAACAAACCATTCAATAGGAATTTCATAGTACTTATCGGAACCCAATATTTGTTCCAAAGGGGTTCAAAGGTATTTTTCCTATAAGATTCCAATCCTCTATAATTCCCCATTTTCCCTTCAAAACAAAGGGGGGCCCGAAGCCACTAGGCTGGCCTGCTATAACAAGCAAATAATTGTACTCCCTCTGTCTTCTCTGTCTCAGAATAAGTAGATTTCTAGAGTTGTCCTAAGTCAAACTTTTTAAACTTTAACAGAATTTTTAGAATAATACGTCAAGATTTATGATACCAAATTAGTATCATTAGATACATCATAGAATATATTTTAGTAATATGTTCATTTTATATTATAGATATTTTTACTCTTTTCTATAAAGTTGGTCAAACTTTAAAAATTTTGACCGACACGGATTCTAGGAATCTACTTATTAAAAATTTTGACCGACACGGATTTTAGGAATCTACTTATTTTGAGACGGAGGGACGGAGGGAGTATCTTGACTGGGCTATAATAACAAGCAAATAAATTGTATCTTGATTGAGCTATAATAACAAGCAAATACACTGCATCTTGAGTTCTTGGCTGGGCTAACAAGCAAACGCAGCCAAGAAACAGGCGACGGTGATTTGAATCTCCGTCACAACAACACTGTTCCAGCACGAGCCATGTCCCAGCTAGAGGCAACAGCTGGCCTGGTCAATAATTCACCCAAAGTTAGAACAATCAATCACCGAGGTAATCAAGCCACTGCTTGACAATACACATCAGCTAATCGTCCACCCACCATATCAGCTCGGCTAACCAACTAACCAGCCAATTATGCTGCAACGAACAACCAGATTGCTAGACTGGAGGCAGCAAAGTTCAGGATGCAAAAAAAAAAAAAAAACACATTTTATTTATGTCAGAATTTTCTCGATTTACAACGGAAACCTGTAGATTCACATGTGTCAGGAAAATGAAGGGATCGCTGGTTACATCTCATACGCCATCTTTGGCATCTCCTCCCGGAAGCAGCTGGACAAGGACAAGTATCTCCCTCCTAGTCCTAGTAGCAAAACATTGTTTTCTTCTTTCTCTGCAACAGGAAGCAAGACCATTAGACTGATAAAGATGTCACGGGATTATAACACGGATAGGATAACATCATGACGTAGCACTACAAACCTGAGCCTTGGCAATCTCCTTGCTATCGATGTAAGTAAGTAGATCCTCTTGCCTGATAAGAGCCTCGTGCAAAGCCTAGAGAAATTTCACAAATGCATATGGTAAGCAGCTAGACGGTGAAACTGCTGAAAGCTAATCAAGCTGCAAACCATCCTAAGCAGACGTTATATACAGGTACATGATGAGCTTTAGAGTAGTATGCTGGTATACAAAAGCAAGAAGCAAAACCATGTGCTACTATTGTGCAATTTATAATTAATAAAAGATTACCTTCTTTGTTACAATTAGTTCAGCTTCCAATGCATCCACACGACGCACGGCAGCATTAAGCAACTCTCCTTTCTCACAAGGCATTTCAGAAGGCTTTTCTTGAAGCATCTGAACCTTCTCTTCAAGCTCTCCCAGCCTTTGCAAGACCGCAGCGAATAGGTCGGCTTCAGCAAATCCAGGGATCGGTGAAGGAGGACGGAATTCCTCTTTCTGGATGGAGTCTGGGTACAATGTAGAGTAGCTTTCTTCTGACCCTTCTTTATATGGCAATCTCCTTGTGGCAAGATCTTTGACTGATCGAACCAACATCACAATAGCCATAAGACAAGCCATCAGAGTTGCAGCGATCTTATCCCAGGTGCGATCAGATGGCTTGGACGCAGTTTTCACAGAAAAGTCTGCATCTAACAAAATATCAAATGTCAGGTACTAGCAAAAACCCAAACAGTTCTTTCAGATGACAAGAACAAACCTTGAGGCATCAATGGTGTCTTTCGTGGTTGCTCTCTCTTCCAAGTAGCATCCACAGCCTTGTCAACAACAGGTACATCATATTCAGGGAGACGAGTAGAAAAGCTTGTAGCCCTGACCATTTTGACCTAATAAAGAGAAAGAGAACATTAATTCCACCAGGCATAATTCATAGCCATGACAGAGGGAAAAGGATAATGGGTTTTAGGTTGCAGTTGTAGTGACATAGACTGGCAATAGCTAATGCAATTGCAGAAAATATGCAAAAAGATCAACTACTAACCTCTTCACGAACAGGGGTCAACTTAGGATGCGATATGTAACTTCTGAGAGCTTTTGGGGAGATAGCATCATCAGCTTCTGAACCAGACTCAGCAGTTGATGTGTCACTCCCTCGCATCTGCCATTCCAAATCAAAGCATGGTTTTAACAAAGCAGCAAATTACTGAACTTCTGATACAGAAAATTATGGAAACAAAATCAATGAAGATTGATTCAAAACTTACTGCGTGGTGCTTCGGTTTGGCATAAGTAATAAATTTTTCCACGCCATTGGAAATAGTTACAATTTGACGAGCACATTGAACCTCACCACTTTGGACTATCTGGTATCAGTACAATGGGTAACAAATAATAAATACATGACAATGAGAAGGTTATATTGTGTAGTTAGCAAAGAACAAATACTAGGACGAACAAATACATGCCTTAAGTATGCTTGGGTCCTTCCATGGTCCCTTTTCACCCTTAAGGCAGCCTCCGTATTCAGGACAGGTACAAGTGCCACCAAGGAATTCCGGCAATTCACTGAGCATTTTTTTTTTACAAATGAAACAATAATCATAATAATCATAAGCGGCCAATTAAGAAAAACACATCCCTGAAAGTAGTAGATTGACATCACTTACCTAGCGTCAATTATTTCAAGCAGCTTACTTTGGTATTTGTTCCCAAGAACCTAAAAACATAAGAATATCTTAGGCACTAAGCGATGTTATCAAGCAAAAAAATAGTTCTATAGTCTGCGCCTCAGTGGAAACTTACATGTATCTTGGCAGTAGTTTTGGGATCAAGGAAGGACTTCACGGTGTTCCATAGCAGCCTGAAGCCCGGACCAGCATTGACAATAAACATTTGGTACAGAGTCTGGAGATGCAACAAATTAACCCAATATATTCCAAGCAAGATAAAAAAACAGCATCAAAAAGTGTAAAAAGGAATTGAAGATCATACCTCTGGGTAGTTATCATTGTCAATTTTCTGCAGTCGCTGAATTAATTCGCGTGCAGTTTTGCTGAAATTTTTCAACCCCTATAAGGCATACACATCAAATAGCTCTCATCAACTGTCAAGTTTCATGAAGAGAAGCATCATGAAAGACAAAATCTTCAGTGACATACCACGCCCTGGACATCGAGAATTGTCGTGCTGGAATCAATGTGCCTTTTTGCAGCAAGAGAGCAAGCTGGAAATTTAATCAAGAAACTCCTCTCAAACTCCTTCACATGGTATCACACATATCGATCCATCGTTGTGACATTCATAAGTTTGCTAGGGTCAACCTTTCCAAGCCTTTCAATATAAACGGGTCTCCCCTCTTTGTCAACTCCATGATAACCATGAGGATAATATTGCAAAACAGTATCCAACTCAGTGTATTCGAAGTCCTATGGAAAATAAAAATAATTTCAGGTTGTTGTTTTAAGACAGAAGCCATATAAGACAAACAAAATTAAAAACTGTCTTATGACTAAGCTCAGCCACAAACCTCCACAATCGTATCAGTGCCATACTCCCTCCGCCACTGAAGCATATCAATCCACATTTGCTTTGCTTTGTCGATATCAAATTTCCTTGCTTTCAGAAATCTACAGACCAGATTTAGCTAGGGTTGAGCTGTGCACTTGTGCTTTGGAAAAATGAGAACTAACACATCAAATCAAATCAAATTAAATAAAAGGTGCATCATAATTTACTGGATACATACCTCAGCATCATATGATAATCATCATGTCTTGCAGGCAACAGCTCATCCAAGAGTAGTGCTTGTCTAAATGCTTCAACAGCTTGCAGCTCCTCTAGATCGCGTACATCCTCAATAGACACAGAAAGGACCCGACTACCACTCTTCCTTCTGTTCTTTTTTAATGAATGCCTAATCTTAGTTGATGCATCTATTGCTTTTTTCTTCAAAGAGCCCATTCTGGTCTTCTTTTCATCCTCAGAGACTTCAAAGTCTGACTTACGTTCATCATGACTAGAGCACCCTTCAAAACCTGAAAGGTTGCAATGAAAATGACTAATAAATAAATAAGGCGTGAAACTGAAAAGGAAAATGCCCCTTGTTCTGCCCAGGAAAAAACTTCTACGTCTACAAGACCAAACGTGCAATGTTAAGTTACTTCAACAGAAAACTATACAGATCAAGAAACCAAATATACAACCTCCTGCTCCTCTGAAGCTCATCATACTAGCATGTGAAGCGACAGGCCATGGCAACTTCCCAACAAAGTGATTATTTCTAGCAACGAATCCAGCTAAGGTTATGGTTCTGTGTTTACAACTTTACTGTTAGCTAGAAATTGGCTATTATAGGACTCCAATCGTTATGGTTTCTCCCAAATAGGACTCCAAACATTCGTTTCTCCCAAATAGGACTCCAAACATTGTTTGTAAGCTGTAATGATATTTTGATAATATTAACCATTTTTTCTCATCTCCAAAATACATGTATTTTCGTATATAACCCTTTTGCCCTTGTATGTGGTCCCCGTACCCCTAAATCTCTCGTACGTTAGACTCCTGGTAATAGTACGTCTCCTCGTCTACTCGCGCCGCCACCAGGACCGTGGCCAGACTCGCGCCGCCGGCCTTCATTCTTCCTCCCCTCGGCCATGGACGGCGACGGACCTGCCATGGCTGGTTGTCTCCGCTTTCTTGTGCGCTCACAACACTGTTCCACGGAAACAGCAGCATCCGGCGCCGCAAGGTTAAGAACGACATGCCAAGGCAGCCGCGTCAGACCCTGGAAGATTCCATCAATAAGCATAAGCTTATAAATCTTGCGTTCCCGCTAGCCGAGTTACATAATTCTCTACTGTACGTGCAGAAGCTGTGATGTGGGCGCGTGTCAAGGGCCTGGTGATCTAGGGTAGCTGGCCCTCGACTACGGAGTTCGTAGTCTCGTGCCGTGTCTTCCGATCGCGGAGGTTATGCCCCTCACAGCGGCTCGGGCTTGAGAGTTGAGAGAGAGATAGAATAAGGTTAATGATCTTGCTTGTCTTTTAAACCAACGTACGGTTACAATATATAGGGCCAATAGTCCCTACCGAATACTACTAGAATTGGAGAATTGAAAAATAGAAACTAATCTAACTTTCCAACTGCTATTTCAGCCACCGTGCGCGGCCTGGCTGTCGCCCCGCACGATCAGCGCGTCCTGCGTGGCCCGCTCTGCGGCCCGTCGGACGTCGCGTGCACGTCGTCTCCTCGTATACGTAACCGTACATGACATCTCTCCCTCCTTCTGGACCAGCTCGTCCTCGAGCTGGAACGCCGGAAAACGTTCGTGGAAAGTGTCCCAGTCTTCCCAAGATATGATGACAGTGGCTCCCCCTTCCAGCGCACGAGACCTGGCGCACCCCTCTTGCGAGACGGGAGCGCTCCACACGTTCCGGTTCTGGCAACCGTGGCGCCGTTGTTGACGACGGGGAGAGGCGGTGGAGTGGTCGGAGGCGCGCCCTGCCACTTCTTCAAGAGCCCGACGTGGAAGACGTCATGAAGGCGAGCTCGGGGCGGAAGGGCCACCCTAACGGCGACTGCGCTGATCACCTCGATCACCTGATAGGGGCCGAAGAATCGTGGCTTCAGCTTGCCCACTGACGATCCACAGCGACGCGATGGGACGGTGTCGTAGGCGCAACAACACCCAATCTCCCACAGCGTAGGACACCTCCTCCCGATGATGCTTGTCGTAGTGACGCTTTTGAATGGCCTGCGCCTGCTCCAGGCGGAAACGGATGTCCTGCAAAAACTCCTCACGCTCGGCCATAGTCTTGCGACGGCCGCCACACGCGTCTCCCCGGCCTCATAGGAGCGGAGGGTCGGCGGATCCCGCCGTAGACGATGCGGAAAGGAGTGTCGCGGAGGGACGTCTGGTACGCCGAGTTGTAGATGAACTCCGCCCAGGGAAGCCACCCTGAGCCATTGGCGGGGACGGTCGCCGGTGAAGCACGCAGGTACATGGTGATCACCTTGTTCGCCGGCCTCAGTTTGGCCATCTGCTTGCGGGTGGAATGCCGAGGTCCACAGCTTGGAACCCATGAGCCGCATGATTCTCCCGCCGGCGTCGATGTGAAGACGGGGTCGCGATCAGACACCATAGATTGCGGCATCCCGTGGAGGCGAACGATGTCGGCGAAGAACGCATTGGCGATGGATTCTGCAGTGTATGGGTGAGCAGAGGTATAAGTGACGTACTTGCTGAACCTGTCCACCACGGTGAGGATGACGACTTCCCGCGAACTTTTGGAAGGGCTTCAATGAAGTCCAGTCCCACGTCGGACCATACTGATGACGGCACCGGGAGCGGCAAGAGCAGCCCTGCCGGTGCAGGTGCTCGGACTTGAGCCGCTGGCACGTGCCTCGCACGCGCGGACGAAGTCTTGGACATGCTGACGCATCCCCGGGAATGAAAGTCACGCCGGAGCCGTTGCATCGTGCGCTGGACGCCCTCATGGCCGTCCTCATGGATGGCAGCCACAATCTCCATAACAGCGGGACGACGGCGCGATGTAGAGTCGCCCCGCGTAGGTCACCAGGTCGTCGCGGACAGCCCACGACGCGGTGCGGTTGCCAGCAGAATCTCCTTTCGGATAGCCACAAGCGCCGGTCCGCAGCCTGTGCTTGACGTAGCCTGTCGATGAAGTCGAATTTTGGCGCCGACAGGGCGAGCACCGCTCCCATGCTGTCCTCAGTGTCGTGGCGAGACAGGGCATCAGCGACCACGTTCTGGGCGCCCGGCTTATATTCCACCTCAAAGTCGAAACCGAGAAGCTTTCCCCACCCAATGATGTTGAGGGATTGTGGCGAGTCGCTGGTCCAACAAGAATTTGAGACTGTAGTGATCAGTACGCACGGTGAAGTGGCGGCCCCACAGGTACGGGCGCCAATGGCGGACGGCGTGGACGAGCCCGATCAACTCCCGCTCATATGCGGCGAGCGAGCGGTGGCGTGGCGCGATTGGCCTGCTGAAGAACGCGATCAGTGTTTCTCTTGCAGGAGCACGGCGCCGAACCCGTGTTCGAAGCATCACACTCGACGACGAACGACTTGCTGAAGTCCGGAAGGCGAGGACCGGTGCTGACTCACTCCCCCGTCCTTCAGTGTCTCGAATGTCGCATGCAGCTGCTCCTGCCTCTCCTGACCAGGAGAAGCCGTCTTTCTTCAACAGCGCCGTCAGAGGAGCCGCGATGGCGCCGTAGTTGAGGACGAAACGCCGGTAGTAGCCTGCCAGGCCGAGGAAGCCGCGGACCGCGTGGGCCGACTTGGGCACCGGCCATTCGTGGATGGCCTTCACCTTGTCCGGGTCCATGGCCACGCCGGTCTCCTTGATGATGTGGCCGAGGTAGAGAATCGACGTGACTCCAAAGGCGCACTTGGATCGCTTGACGAAGAGGTGCTGGCGGCGAAGTTCGGTCAAGACCGCGCGAAGATGTCGAAGGTGATCCGCCCACGACGCACTGTAGATTAGTATGTCATCAAAGAAAATGAGCACAAACCGACGAAGGAACGGTCGCAGGACGTCGTTCATCAGGGACTGGAACGTTGCGGGCGCATTGCACAGGCCGAACGGCATCACCAAGAACTCATACAGGCCGTCGTGCGTGCGAAACGCGGTCTTGTGGATGTCCTCCCCTCGCTTCATGCTACTTGGTGATAGCCCGAACCGCAGATCAAGCTTGGTGAAGAACTTGGCACCGTGAAGCTCATCCAGGAGCTCCTCCACCACGGGTCGAGAAAAGCATCCTTGACGGTGAGCGCGTTCAACGCGCGATAATTGACGCAGAACCTCCATGAGCCATCCGGTTTTGCCACGAGGAGGACCGGCGATGAGAACGCCGACATGCTGCGGCGAACGATCCCTTGCTCGATCATGACCGCACATTGGCGCTCCAGTTCATCCTTGTGGGCGCGCCGGGTAACGGTACGGGCGGACCGCCACCGGTGTTCGCGCCGGGCTTGAGAACGATCGGGTGGTCACGGTCGCGCGGTGGAGGCAGACCCGTTGGGGCAAGCGAAGACATCCCCGAACGAGTCCAGCAGGCCCTCCAACAGGGACTCGCCGGTGTTCGCGGCGTGTACTGCGGGCTCCACCGGGCATGCCAACGCCGGACCACAGACAGGGCTCCCGTCGTGGTGGAAGGACAGGTGTGGGAGGTGACGTCCCAGGCGATGCGCCCTAGGGCGGCCATCCACTGGGTGCCCAGCACCATGTCGTAGCCGGCGGGGGCATGACGTAAAGTCGACGTCGAACGTCACGCCCTCGATGGAGATAGCCGCCTGCCGAAGGACGCCAGGGCACGCCACCTTCTCGCCATTAGCGACCGTGGCAGTGAGCCGCGGGCGGGGTGTGATGGCGAGCCTAGTGCGGTGCGCAGCCGCCTCTCCGATAAAGTTTGTGCGTGGACCCCGTGTCCACCAGGGCGATGAGCGTCGTGGCGCCCAGGGTGACCCGAAGCAGGATGGGGCCACCCACGGCCACGCCCGCCACGGCATGAAGGGAGAAAACGGGGGCCTCCTTCGCCCCGTCGTCTGCCGAGCAGCCGCGTCGCCGTCGGGGTCGTCGATCTCCAACCCCCGTCCAGAAGAAGAGGCGCGACAGAACCTATATGACCACGTGAGTACCTCTCATTACAATTGAAGCACAAACCTTGGCGGCGACGTTCCGCCATCTCATCGGGAGTGAGGCGTCGTTGGCCGCCCTCAGCGCGGACCCTGCTGTGCAGCCTGGAGGGCCGGGAGCGCCAGGATAGGCGGCGGCGCCGGTAGAGCCGCCCTGGCCGTAGGTGGGGGCAATGCCGCGCGGTAGCCGCCCGTTGTGGTTGTGGCGCCGTTCGTCGTTCGCTCTCCATCACTCCACTTGGCGGGCGAGGCTCATGGCTTTGGCGAGATTTTTTTCGGGTCGTGGAGTCGGACGACGTGGCTGAGCGGTGGGAGGAGGCCCCCCGGTGTAGAGCTGGACGCGTTGCGTCTCCTCGAGCCGGCCTGCGCGAGAAGGAGAGCCTGGAAGCGGTTGAGTAGTATTCCTCCACGGTGCCCGTGCGCCGGCACTCGGAGAGCTCGAACATGGGCGCGGATCGGAGAGGGGGCCCGAACTTGAGGTGAGGAGATCCTTGAAGTGGCTCCAGTTCGGCGTGCCCTCGTCGGTTTGCAGCTGGGGAAACCACAATTGCGCCACGTCATCCAGATGGTACGACGCCATGAGCACGCGCTCGTCCACGGTGGTGCGGTACTGGCGGAAGTAGGCTTCGCATTTGTTGACGAAGAGCATCGGATCGGTCGTGCCATCGTAGCGGG